>BPUM01000811.1:1200000-1765006 GCA_020521455.1 Prunus kanzakura
AATCCCAACATACTTTCTACTAAATTAATTGAAGCTAAATTAACTGCTTTGTAGATTGGAATTTAGAAGCAGCGCCTCCTACTCTTACCGACTCGACTCATCACACAGGAAAGGCCAAAAAATAATGAGTAGGTATGGGTTGAACCTTAGGCCGCAGCAGAAGAAGCAACCGACAAGGCCTCCTCTCCCTAAACCTCTCGGTTTTGGTGATGATGATGACAATGATGTTGAGAAAGAAATTTCTCGCCAGGCTTCCAAGAACAAGTCTCTCAAGGATATTGAGGAGCAGCAGAGGAAGGCGCTGGAGCAGGACCCATCGGTGTTCGACTACGATGGAGTTTATGACGAGATGAAACAGAAAGCTATCCAACCTCGTGCTCAAGATCGTGAAGAGAGAAAGCCAAGATATATTCAGTATTTAATGAAAAAAGCAGAAGAACGAAACCGAGAGCATGAAATAGTATATGAGAGAAAACTTGCTAAAGAAAGAACCCAAGAGGATCACCTCTATGCAGACAAGGACAAATTTGTTACAAGTGCTTACAAAAGGAAACTTGCAGAGCAGGCAAAATGGATGGAGGAAGAACGACTGCGTCAACTTCGTGAGGAGAAAGATGATGTTACCAAGAAGAAAGACTTGACTGATTTTTACTTCAACCTTGGAAAAAATGTTGCTTTTGGGGCAGAAGATGCCAAGTCAAGGAAGCTAGCGAAGCAGGCTGAATTAAGCAAGCTAGAGAAACATGAAGACAGACCAATTGCTGTAGCATCGGAGCCATTGGAGTCTGACAGTTTGAAAGCGGGGCAGCTAGAGAAGCAAGTCGAAATGGACAAGCCAGACAGAGCAATTGCTGCAGCATCAGAGCTAGTGGATTCTCCCGAGGTGATAGAGGGGCATCAAGAGGAAACTTTAACTATTTCTAAAAGTAGTGTTGAGCCCTCTGATGAAAAGCAAGCTTCAAACACGTTGGCACAGGAAAACTCGTCAGTTGAACAGCCACCAGAAAACCAACCAAAGAGTAGCCATCATAAAAGAAGTGAAGATGCCCTAACTGCAGCGAAAGAACGTTATCTGGCGAGGAAAAGAGCTAAAGAACAGTGAATAAATTTCTGCTCGTCGTAAAAGTTTGTAAAAACTAACAGAAAATTAATGTTTCCACCCCCTTGTCGTACAGGGATGCGATTTGGGATCAGAAAATTTATTCTCATTTGTACTGGTTGCCATGTTTGAGTTTTATTGTGCTTCTGTTTTCGAGTTTCACCATTTGACTGGAGCATGTTGCGTAAGGTGATTAAAGCTGTACAAAATCATGGCTGGTAAATTGTGTGGAAAAGAAAAAACTACACTAATAACTAAATAACTGAAATATTTTTCAAGTGATATCATATCAACCTTTCATATTAAACCCCAGTTTTCTACCACTCCTTAAGTATGAAGTATGAGCTGTGGGCATGATTATAAACTTTAAACATGTCTAATTTGAGTTAGTTTATATACGCACGGCTAATCCGAAAGCATGTTTTATCTAGAAACACCAATTGAGCTTATAATTCAGGTGCAAAAGAGCATACTGATACTGAACATAGGTTTCTCAACTTCTGTGTGACGAGGAAAGTAGCACCACTAATAAGTTTGAATTTTAAGACTTTATTTTATTTTATTTTTTGTTACAGGGGAATTGAACCTAGCATCCACCCTTCACCCCCTTCTGGCCCATCTTGACCTCTACAGGTTGGTAAATTTTTCTTTCTAAAGAAATCTATTAAGGGTTAATCCGAAACATAAAATGATGACCTTTTCTTGTGTCTTCTACAAAATATTGAAATGTTGTCTTAAAAAGTTCATGGAATCTACGTGACTGGAGTGCGTGAGAGAAATTGTATATCACTTCTAAAACATGGGAGTGTATGAGCGTAGTGTGGAGAGTGGTAACAACCTTTTGCATTGCAATTGACAAACATGGCCATAAACGTAAAAATCGTCACTCGGGGAGCAAAAGGATTTTAGTTTTGGCATGAAACAAAAAGAATTGAAATTACAATAATTAATAAAACAAACCTCAGCACATACCAAAAGCCAAAATCACGTGCTGATTAGATATATTAGTATAGTCAGCTAGAAAAAGTCTTTAAGAGCATTTTTTACATATTAAATCACACTGGAAATATAACATTTTCCCTTCGTTACTCACTTTCATCATCACTTTCCTGTATGTCTAAATGATTCATATTCCTTTCCAGTGGTGGAAGTCCATCGTCGGAATCATAAGAGCCCTCATCTTCACTGAGGGATGACTTGTCCGCTACTGTAACAGAAAAAAACAAACATATGGTGAGACTCGCATAACTTTCTCAACAAAGATGGCTCTTTAAAGATCATCCTCATTCGATAGAATGCACACACGGATCGCCCCAAGTGTTGTAAATATATGTGCCACAAAAAATGGTATGGCCCTTCACCACCCACCAGCTGGATGTTAAGATGGATAAGATGATGGCGCAAAGCAGAAGACTCCATGAAAATGTAAAGGATTAAAAAAAAATGCACCCTGAAATCTAATGGCATATAAGTTGAAACAACAGATGAACCAGCCCCGTATATTGTAAAGAGAATATCCATTCTGTTGTTTAAGAGTGAAAAATACCTTTCACTTCTGCAGGAACCTTTGGAAGTTGACTATTTTGTGAAAGCCAATCATTTTGGACTGAAATAATATCAGCACTATTTTCACATTTAGAGTATGCCTTTAGAAGTTCCCTGCATCGATTTAAAATGCCAAAGGTTGAACAGTGTTACAGACATGAAAGTCAAGAATAATTGTGTAGTTTGATAAAGATTGAGAGTAATCTCAATATACTATGCAAAATAATTTGGAGATTACTGAGATACCACCATGATACCAGGGTGGTCATTATGAACTTTAAGCAGTCGGATATAGTTGAATTTCAGTCACTAATCTCGTTAGAATACGCTAGTCAATCTAGAATTGTATGGAAGTTTCCTTTTTAACTGAGCAAACAAATCAGAACGAAATGACAACCTAGGTCAATGTAAAAGTTCAAAACACAAAACGGGCTTTAGATGGAATTTCTTCACTCAACCATACATTTAAGAAATGATGCTGGACCCGTGTCATCGAAAGTTAGACTTCATTTTGTGAATTGGGTTTACATATTGTAAGTCTATGGGTTTCAACTGGCATAGCTCGAATTTCTTGGCTGGAATATGAATTCTGATATTCATATTATGCAAAAGTAAATAAACAATTCAACAAATGAACTAAACCCATACCTGTTGAGGGACAGGAAACCATGACCCCATTTGAACTTTCCAAGCAACAAATTTGCAGTTTCTTCTTCTCCACTGTGAAATCATATATTAAAAAAAAACATTTGAAAAAATTCAACTGTATGTCTGGCAGATAACATATCAAACTCTCGGCCCAAATAAAGAAATAAGTTCACCACAAAGATGAATGGTAGCACCCTTTAAAGCATACCAAAGGCATGGGAGAAAAAAGGCTCTAAGCCTAAGCCTTGATTAGGTTGGGCCTACTTGGGTCAGTAGGTTGTACTGCAGTAGCACAACAGCCTTAGATACTTTTATTATTATGGGAAAGCATAGAAGTCATAGATCTTTAATGTCTTTCATACGATTACAAAAATATGTAAAAGAAACAGGCATGACAGATTGCACTGGTGTAAGGTCCAAAAAGACATCAGCAATAAACAAAAAATTCTCATTCTGCAAGGTAAAAAAAAGAGTTTTTAGTACCATATGAATAAAGCTGCAGATAATGCCTCCACACAAGATAGTTGACAGGGTCGACCATAATTTACCGGATTTGCTGCTACAAGCCAAGGCACTGCAATTATATGATTTGTAAATTTTAGAGAGCTGGTAAGAAGAAAACTGTTGAAGACGGAAATTCAACTCCATGCATGCATAGCAGTACCATAAGTGCAGTAAGTTTTATGATCCATTAATAACACCATATAACATAATTATCATAGGCAGTACCATATAAAAATGAGAAACAAGGTTGTTATTCGTTTAGACTAGTAGCATTATCACATTTTTTTAAATGAAAATATGAAATTCTATTTCATAAGAAAGACTGTACAGTAAAGTGGGCAAGTAATCCACAAAGAGCATAAAGGGAAAGAACATTAATACAGACAAATACATCAAGATTAAGAAACCAAAATCAATAAAACTAAATAACCATTCTTTTGCAATTTTGTTCAATCCTTCTCTCCTTCCTAGTCACTAACAGTCGGTATCTTTTTCAGTTTCATCTTTTGCTAGGATACTAGCACTCGTATTTGTATTTTCTCTATTTTATGGGTAACTCACACACACTCCAAAAACAGCGAATAAGTGTGGGTGAGACTTCAGAGGCTTACACTGTGAAATATAAAATATGTACCCTCATATTTAATGTTTTCATAATTATAATATATATGGCTCTTTACATTTCAACTACTATAAAAATCCAAAAATCCACATGTATATATATATATATATATATATAGATATCAATGTCAGCACATATATATTTATTTTTTAATAGACATGTGGGACATTCCTGGTTGTTTGTACCCACAAATTATACTTTAAATAAGATACTTCAAGTAAGCTAATTGATTGAAGAACTAAAGCTCATACAGAGGCGAGGAGCAGTGCAACGCAGCTTCACGAACGGTACATCATCCAAGCGTGCCCAAGAGCAATCCACAACAGCTAATCCTTTTCTCTGGATTAAGCTATAATCTTCTCTTGAGACACAAAGCGTCCCAACTGGACTGCAAAAATGGAAAACACCATTAGTAAAATAATTCATATATGAGGGGAACGCAACAAGCTATAATGATTCAGTATTGCTCATTACACCATCAGAAAGGTCAAATGCTCACTTGATTTTTGGTATATAATTTATTTATTTTTCCTGTATAATATTCCAGGGCACGCAGATGATGATATAAAACTAACACAATGCAACATGACATCATTCTAGAAAATTAATTAGCATCATAGATAAAGTAAGGTACCTCAAAACAATGCCTCCAAAACCATTATTGACACGCAATTCCTGCATGAAGTTGTAAGAAGTTAACACTAAGCTTCTACAAAAGACTTTTCATCATTTATAGTCGGCATTCTTGCATTTCACTGAAAAAAAAATGTTATGAGACCTATGCCTCTTTTAAATACTTACTTTTTACCATTGGAAAAAGTCATATCCAAAATATCTGATAAATATTCCACTACACTAGTGATATTTCCATAAAGTAGAGATCCCAGTGCCAATTGGTAACCTCAAATAATGATGAACAATTTACCATCCACATTAAAGATGCAAATTTTATAGACATGGCATTAAAGACCACAAGCCAATTCTGATTTAATAAAAGACATTATAGTTTGAAAAAGAAAAAAACCCAGCTAACATAGAAGTTTAAATGCAAATGAGTAATTCAAAAGGAAAACGTAGCTGGATACTTACTTTCAAAAACCCAAATCTTGAAAGCTTGCGTCCTGTGCACTTTTTTGCATCACATTGGCCAAAATCCTGAATCAACAAAATAGCACCAAATGATTTCACGTTCACAGAGTAGATTGAAGTTGAGGATGATATTTCAAAATCCATTTCACATGCAGAATAATGCAGAGTAAGCCAAAGGTTTGGACTTTATCTAGAAATAAATTAACTAATATCTTTTTCAAAAGATTTATATAACTCAAATCTCAAACTAGAACTGGAAAAGAAGGGCAGAAGAAAACAATCGAAGCCCCTTCTAAACATGAATGTGATATAACGCAGAAGTGATTACAGTTTAACTATAACCCAAAATAAGAATCTAAAATTAATATTATGTGGGGAAAAAAGACATACACAAAAGCATACCAATTTCAAGAGGGTGACTCAATAACAAAATGGCAAAGAACAAGCAAAGAAAAATCGAAAGTTACGGAGAAACAAAGTAGTTTGTAGTAAATCAACAAGAAAAGAAATGCATACCCACATTGCAAGCTGGATTTTGGGACCCGTTGGCTCCTCTTCCGTAGCTGAAGTAACAATAAACCCATCAATCACTAAAACTCAAAACCCAAAACCCAAAATACCACAGCTGGAATTATAACAAACACTTTCTAGCCCAGCCCTTATGCAAAAATGAAAAATAAAAGCTGATGAATTGGCACCTTGATCAGATGGCAGGGAATCACCTTCACTGAAAAAAAAAAGATAAGATAAAAAATAAAGTTAGGGAAGATGATCAAGAGCAACGCGGTGAATTTGGTGTAAAATAGAAATGGAATAATGAACTTACTGTGGAAGATGGTTATTGGTCCGACTAGATTGTCCACGATGGGGCTTGTGGTTCTTGAACCGCTTGTTGTTACCCATTTTTTGTTTTTGTTTCTGCAGAAAACCCAATACTGGGAATGGGCTGGTTGTGAAGATGGTGCTGATGTCGTTTTAGCTTTCACAGGAGGGTTTTAGTCGGTATATGCACCAGACGTCTGTGGCGGGTAGGTTTCTTTGTCTTATTTTTTAGGGTAATTTTCATTTTATTACGTTGAAGTATACATCAATTTTTTCGTCTCAGTCGCCATCAAATTGCCATCAAAGTCAAAAATACCGAGGGTTTCAGAAATATGGTCCAAAAATACGGATATATCTCCATATGGTCCAAAAATACGGATATATCTATGGAGATATTGAGGAAACATCGATATGGATAAAAATTAAATAAAAATCTTGAAAATTATGAGAAAAACTTGGAAATTTTTATTGAAACTTTAGAGGATATTTACTTAGTCAATTATCTATTATTTTATCACAAAAAATTGAAAGGAAATGCATTGCATGGTGCGTTTAAGTAATTTAAATTGATTATGTAGTGAGCTGACAAACACTGTGACTCTAGAAAATTTATAGGAATTAGTGAAAGAAAATTAAACATACCAAAAAATTTTAGTTATAATAAGTTAGTACATTATTTTACACTTTATACATATTGATAAGAAATATAAGCCCAATCAAAAAAACAAAGATAAGATATATGAGTAACTTAGTACCACATAGAAAGAATTCCTATAATGTTCAAACTTAATATCACATATAATGAACAATATTAAAACTCAATAGTGAATAATAATACAACTCCATAA
This sequence comes from Prunus kanzakura, assembly GCA_020521455.1. Taxonomy (NCBI): domain Eukaryota; kingdom Viridiplantae; phylum Streptophyta; class Magnoliopsida; order Rosales; family Rosaceae; genus Prunus; species Prunus kanzakura. Next base: position 1,207,178 of record BPUM01000811.1, read on the forward strand.
TATATGAACCAAAAAAATACAACTCCATAATACAATAATAAATGACATTAAACTGATTAATTTTATTTTAGGGAAATTTATCCTAGAGAATATTAAAATAATAAGTAACATTAAATTTGGCTTGCAGAAACTTTGAAGACATTATAAATGTTACACGTTGTAGCTTATAATCACAAATTAGTATGCAGTGTGTTGGATAAGGCTTAGCAGGAGGAAAGGAATGGAAGGGGTTCGAATCCTCTTGTGTGTGCGCAAGTGCTTTCTCAACATTTTTCATTCCCATCTACTTGGGCGTGAAGGAAATTATCGCCTTCGATATTATCACGAAAATATAATATATAACCACAACCCACCCCAACCCCTGCAATTACTCAACACACCCACCGAACTCGGCAACAACACCCCATCCACCTTCCCTGACCAACCACAACCCATCCCAGCCCCTGCAATTATCCAACAACCCTAACCGCCATCTCTCTCTCTCTCTCTCTCTCTCTCTCTCTCTCTCTCTCTCATCCCGATACCACAACCCACACCCACACCCCCATCCAAAGCCTGACCTGAGTGCCCATAATGGTTCGATCTTCGAATCGACAGTTCGAGGAGGAGGTGGTCTATCACCGCTTTTACTCAGTCCAAATGAGAAGTAACACCTTATAAAGAAGAAGGAATTTGCCATTTAATTAGGATTGTTTTAGGTTGGTCTACAACTACTTGGCGAGGGAAGGTGGGTTTCAAAAGGGGGGAAATAGAACCAACATAAAAAGACGCATTTACCACTAAATTTAACGAAAAAATTGATAGAAGATACGACGTGACTATTCATGCTAACGAAACTGAAGTTGAAGGACTGCGGGAATGATTTTGAAAATTGAGGGACCAAAATGCGAATCAGGCTGAAATTCAGGGACTATTAAACCTAAAAACCCTAAAGAAAAAAATATATCTCGTTATATCCCCTCCCATCCCCCCTACCTCTTCCCACACCCCCACCAATGTAGCCAACGACCCTTTTGGACGAGTCTTGACCGTCAGTTGATTATGTGGGCCTATGAGTTTATTTTTATGGTTTTGTGATGGAAATCTTATGCTTTTGAATTTAAGGGTTTATTTAAATTCTGTTTATATTTAATAGTTGAATTCTTTATTTTTGTAAAGTAGTTGCAATATATGTGGGTTTGACATATTCGAGTGACTTGAGTTTATATTTAATATTTGAGAAAGTACTATCTTTGTTGATTATGTATGGGGTACTTGGAGGGCTCGTTTGGTACACCGTATTAGACTTTGGATAGGAGTAAATAGTCTATGTCAGGTGTTTGGTGTCAACTTGTATTATTTAATTACCCGACTATTTTATACGGGTTGGGCTTTTAATACTCTCCTTACCTGACTAACTAATACAACCCACGCATCCTGGATTAGATAATACACGCTTAATTATACGGCTAGAGAAAAAGAACACATGTTCTACGAAAAAAGTCAAACGCTCTTTTCGTTTTCTTCTCCCTGGGGTTCTTCTCTGCTATCTTCTCCACAGGTTATTTTCTTCACTCTTCTCCAGGTATCCATCTCTCACTCTCTCTTTTTCATACTCTCCCAATATGCTTCTTCTTACTTCTTCTCTATTCTTTATATATTTCAATTTTTTATTAAATTTTTGTGGAAATTAGGTTATTAATTTTTCTTTTTTGACATTTTTTTAATCGAATGTTTTCTTTGTATGTGATAGATTGATTCGACGTTGTGGGAATATTTAGATTGTTGGTATTAAACAGAGTAGTGCTAGTTTTCGTCCAAAAACAAACAATTGTGCTAGTGTTGGTAGTTTAGTTGAATACATACATACCTGACGATTAGGAGAGCAAAATTACAAAATTAAAATGGTATGAACCTGAATTCTAGGAACCTTTTTTTTTTCTGGGCGACCATGGGGCCTTTATGATGTTTTCCTCTTGAACCATTTTCTTGATTGATAAATTTTCTTGCATATCATGGTTTGGTGCATGATGTGGTTCATGACAAACTACAATTTGGAACAATGACGCCAACAACGGAATGCCATTAGGAGTCAAAGGTTTTTCAGGATTGCAACTCGGTCAAATTATTTAGATAGCATTATAGGAATTGATGACATACAATGTGTGAACCAAATTAGGATGGATAGGAGAACTTTCCATTATTTATGTCAATTGAATTTGGTACTGTTTTTATTAATGTATGCGAGTATGTTGGAATTTTTATGAGATGCTACAATTATGATAATGGGTTATATGAAAAAAAATCTTAGCAAAAAAAATTTCATGTCATTTGAATCTCAATTTCCATTAAAATTATCAAAGATTTTTTATATATTTTAAAATAGTCTAATCTGATGTTATCCGGAACATCACCAAACACAGTATAACTTAGTCAGACTATTTATCCGGAACAACACCAAACGCCTTATAATATTATGGATAAATAGTCAGTACTCTCTGGAACAGATTAATACTATCCGACGGAAATTAGTCAGTACAGTCCGACGTACCAAACGAGCCCGGAATGTTAGTTGAGTGCTATTAGTACTACCTTAGGTACCTCCCCGGTTATGGGTTTTATGCTTGAGAGTTTATTTGTCTACTATGAATATGTATTTTGTTCAGTAGCCTACGCCCTGGATAGGGTATGGTTGACCTTTAAACCCGTCCAGGCCCCTCGGAGTTAGTCCAGGCCCTTCGGAGTTTGTCCAGGCCCTTCGGAGTTTGTTTTGCCCAGGCCCCTCGGAGTTAGTCCAGGCCCTTCGAAGTTTGTTTTGCCCAGGCCCTTCGGAGTTTGTCCAGGCCCTTCAGAGTTTGTTTTGTCCAGGCCCTTCGGAGTTTGTTTTGCCCAGGCCCTTCGGAGTTTGTTTTGCCCAGGCCCTGTGATGTCTTCTTAATACGATTCCTTGGGAAGAAAGTGATAATGTTTCAATGTGTTTTTATCGGATTTAGAATTGTGATAGATCTGAAATGTATAGTTGGTTCTGTTGTAAATAATTGTCCATTATCGGAGTTGTGACTGTTGAGATAAGAACTACGTGTGGCTTGATCCCTTGTCCAAGGGTACGTAGGCAGCCTGGGGTCTCACCTAGGTGCAGCCGCGAATTATATTATGTTTAAAAGGTTTGAACGATTCTAAGTATGTGAATGGGTTTTGATGTGATTCTTGGATTTGAATCTTGTTTGATGATTTCAGCTGCATTCTCAACTTGTGATACTCGCATCTTTCCCTTGATAAAAGAAAACAAATTAGAATACAAACTCAAGAATGTGGAGGAGAAAATAATGAAGAAAGGTGCCAATCTATTTTCTCTCTCTTAAACGTATAGCTTGAATGGTTTATATATAGGAGCTTTCCAAGTGGAGTTTGGTTATTGAATAAGCAATTAAGCTGCATAAGTTGCCAACGTTAACATGGTTTAAAACCAAATATAGATATATCAAATTAATACACAATCAAATCATAGCCAATTACATTTGGCCTACATATTTTCTCCAAATTCAAGACATTAAAATCCAAAACAAAACTGCCAAAAAAAGATTAATATTCATACCAATAGAACAAGTCCAGCTATACCAAAAGGAAAAGGTTTTGAAATCTCTACTTTAAAAGAATTAAAACCACCATTTAACACATATTTAAAATTTCAATTCAATAAATATAGTAATAATAACAAATATAAATTTAATAATAAATATAGGAAGGTAATATATTATACACCCTCTTCATCATAGCATGGTTCACAACAAATTGAATTGGTGTATGACAAAAAATAAAATTCAACCAACCACCCGCTTCATCACTTGGCCAATTGTTTCAACCACCCTCACTCATGTCCACAACATGTTGGTAAATCACCCTAGAAAAATTTAATTGGAATTGTACAACATTAGATATTTGGTTTTGTTGATGAGAAATGAAATTAATTCAACCAACCACCACATATAACTTGTCCAATTGCATCAACCAACATGGTGCTATTAAATTACCCCCTCACATGCACAAGTGATGCATGCAATTCCATCACACTTTCATCCTTACTTCAATTTTCTATCCACAAATCCATTGTAAAAAAGAATAAGATTATTGTGAAGAAAATGTTTGGGGGCAAGGTACCCCGTGGTGTCGCACCCCTTATAATCAGTGAATCAAGTGGTAATGCTAAAACTATTACACTTGGTTCCTCAAGTGATAAGATGAAAGTCATTAGACATGGGTCATCAAGTGAAAATTGCCTAAAATTGGTTCTCATGGTGCATTCTATGTTGATATTCATGTGATCCAATTGAACTGCCGCTACCAATGTTTGAACCGTACTTGTACAGTTCCATAAGCCGATAACACCAAACAACTATGAGGATCGAAATTCATTACATTGAATTTAAAGTGTAAGCAACCTACCACCAAACAAGTCATGTACATTAAATTCATTCCACAAATGGAATGTTATGCAACTACAAACAAGTCATCTACATTGAATTCATTACCACAAATGGAATGTTATGCAATTACACTTCAATTACTTGCCATAAATAGAATGTCAACTGAAAGTTGATCATGTAATAAATATTTCAACTACCAACTACTCCTACACTACAACACACACTACTTCATCGGCCAATAAATAGCTACTTCAACACACTAACCCTTCATCTCATCTTATTTGCTTCCTCTTATTTCCAATATAGCAATTGCAACACTTGGAGTTCTAGCAACCTCAACATCCCATCTTTCAACATACATCTTTGAACACTACAACATACATTTCAATGTCAAATTCTTAGGGTTGTAGCACTAGAGGCTCCACAAAAAAGAAGATGGTTGATGATCCAATGACACTACGAATTACATCCTCCGAAAAGTTTGTTGAGTCCATGATGTTACGCCACCCACTGAGGCGAGTAATAACAATAATGTTGATACGATTTCTAACTTTGAATTTGAAACTCTTGAAAGGCACGCCAATCCAGCGGTCATGCGGCACAAAAAATTGAGGGATTATTTTCATGTCATGCACAACATGTACTACAGCGGGATGGAGATCGACTTTGAATTATTTAGAAAATATGCCTAGCATGTTGACATTAGGTTAACTAAGTGGGACAAGATCGAGCTTAGTGAAGCAGTTAATCTCTACTATTATAAAGGGAGGCTGAAAATAGTTGGGGTTAAAGGCTTCACAAAAAATAAGGACATAAACACCCCTGAAACAAAAAAAAAAACCAACAACTTCGTGAAATTCTATATTCAAACTTTGGATGGATATTTTAGTTAATATGCAATAAAATAAAAAATAACCTGCAAAAAATGCCTACTGTGTGAAAAGAGAAATAAAAAAAAAAACAAAATTAAAAAACAACCCAGAACCTTCGGTCTCCTCGTGTTCTAATAGCAGCTTCTTTAGTTTGCACCGGGTGAAATATTATTCGCTTTTAATTGCTTCCACTCTTTCGGTGCTCTTTTGTTTCTTCCAGTTTTCAGTTTTTTTGATGTGGTATGAACTCAGGCCCAAAAGGGAGGAAGAAAAATAGAGAAAGACGGTTGTGACAACCATGACACTCCTTGCAACTGAGAAGGACCCGTACATATTCAAATCCCCTGACAACTTCACCAATTTCTTGAGTTCTTTTTAATGTAATTTATTTCGAAACAAAAAATATGCTTATGTAATTTATTTCGAAACCCAAACTACACATAACGTACATTATTATTGTAAATTGTCGCAACTTATCAATTGTGATTGAAGAACATCAACAACAAATCATGGACTATATGAGGTTAAATTGACCAACGACATATGGTATTTGTGCGTTTAAAATGCAATTGCTCATATGATTATGAAAACTCTAAGAAATTGTGTAAAATTATGAACCCAACATGCACTAACAAAAATAATTTACAAAAGATTGACTGACCATGATTTACAAAAGCGCTTGACTGTGAAGTAAGTGTGATGTCATCATTTTCTTTTTATAGATTATCGTGTTTTATGAGACATTGTATTTGGTTTGTGTGAGCTAGGTAGACCAGGGTTTGTGGAAACACGATAAAGCAAACATTCTAAATCTTTGTCAATTGCTCGTCGAGCGGACTGCATTACTTTGCGTTTAATCAAATTTTTTAGGCTTATTTACTGTAGCACCCCTTGAAACTTCGGTCAAATCTCACTTAACCCCCCCAAAGTTAAAATGTCCCACTTAACCCCCTTGACCGTGGTTTTGTGTTCCACTTAACCCCCCACCGTCAAGTCAGTCAAAAACTCTGTTAAAAATGCTGACGTGGCACAAATGGGACCCACAAATTTGTTGAATTGAATGCCACGTAGGTGCCATGTGTAAAATAAAATAAAAAGAAAGATTTTCTATTAAATAATATTTTTGTTAAAAATTATCTATTAATAATAATATTTTAAATCTTGACAAAAAAAAAATAATATTTTAAACCAACCAAAAAAAAAAAAAAAATCCAATCCCCTCCTCCTTACCCAGGTTGCGCATTGATTTACCCCCATCCCCAAAGATGCCCCAATCATCCTTCCTCCTCCCTCTGCAACCAAAAACCAACCTACCATCATCCATAACTACCCAAACCAACCACAAGCCATGCCCCATCATCCTTCCCTCTTCAACAACCAACCATCCCATCACTATCATCCATAACAAGCCATACCCACTGCCAAAAAAAAAAAAAAAAGGAGAGGAAAGGTGAAGATGGTGGGTTGCGGGGGCCAAAAAGCTTAATGATGAAGATGGTGGCGTGGCCTTGGTCGTTAAGGGTTGGATCTGGTATTGCAGTTAAGTTGAGTCTGTGATAGATCTGGGATGGCACTGATTTGGACACACAGAGAGAGAGAGAGAGAGAGAGAGAGAGAGAGAGAGAGAGAGAGAGGTTGTCTTGGGTTGGGGAGATGAATAAATAAATAAATAAATAAATATATATATATATATATATATATATAAGGGGACTAGGACCAAGAAACTAGAAGAACTAGTTTCAAGAGGAATTTTTAACTAGTTTACTATGCGGAAGACTTGAGTTATGAACTTAATAATTTTATGACTTGGATAACTTTGAGACAACGGAAGGCTTATAAGGTTATAAAATAATATAAGACTTAGAAGGCAATGTGAACGTGAGGCTTGGGCAAAGAAATAATTAATGAAGGAAGACTTGAAACTCAGACTTTAGATATGAGAGAGGAAATAAGCATATGTGAATAAATTGTATAAATAAAAAGCTATGAGATAACTGAATTGGATTAAATTGAAAATTCAAATTATTGAAAATAATTGAAGGCTCATAAAATTGAATGTGAAGGACTATGTTAAATTAACACACAAAATAATATTAATTGGAAATATTATTAACTGTGGAAGCTTTGAAAAACAAAGTAAAGACTTACAGAGATCTTAGTTCCTAGTGATGGTCTCGCAGGACTCACACACTCCTTAGAAACTTTGAAAATCTGGAAGACTACTCTACAATGCTTACTAAATCAAGCTTGGAGATACAAATGACTCGGGGCTTCTATTTAAAGACTTGGCATACAAAAGAGGACAAAATAACTTTTGAATTAACTTATACTTTAACTTGGGTGAAAAACATTTAACTTGGGCTTTGTCAGGGCATCTTTTGACTCTTGAGGCAACTTTTGCTTTAACTCTTGCTTTCGGCTACTTTAACTTTGAAAAGAAATTTTGAACTTTGCTTTTGGCCACTTTAGCTTTGACAGAGGCATCTTTGACTAGGAGGCTTAGTCCTCATTCAAATCATAGGGGTCTTGACTATCGAGGACGTAGTCTGACCATCTGGGCTTAGGCTTCTGACTGAAAGGCTGACTAGGCATCTGGCTGGAGGAAGATTCTGACTTTGGACTGACATCGTCATCATCTTCATCATTCATCTGAGAGACTTGGGCAAGGAGCTGCTGTGCTAATTCTGTTAACTCTTTTTTAGATTTCCCTTTGAGGGAGGCATTGGAACTGCTTGGGGAGGCTTCTTTAACTGGATTAACTGGCATTTGTAGGGGTGGAAAACCGGAATTAACTTGATGAATAATATTTTCTATGTTGACTTTGTCCCACCATTTAACTGCAAAGTGGCGGCTTAGAACTCTAGTGTCCCAATTAATTTGATAACTCCATTTCAATATCCAGGGTACTTTGTACTTTGCCGCGAAATGAAGGAGATTAGGAAAGAACTTTTCTGCCTTGGTTAATTGGTGCTTTTGACTGAAATATTGAACTGTGGGTTGGAGATTAGTGGGAATGATTTCCCAAATGGGGCCATGGATGTTCCACCATTGGAGAAACTAGCATGGAAACTGGGCTTTGAATTTGGCATCAAAATTAATAAACCAAGAATGACTGAAATCAGGGTGCTGATGAAAGAAAATTATATACCAGGCATCAGTGTAATCATCGTAATTATAAGTAAGGCCTGATTGAAGTGGTAACTGGTCATAGGCATTTTTACTCCATTCTTCTGGCTTAACAATTTGGCGTATGTATAGGGAATGAAAAATTGTGGCATCTGTTTGTTTGTCTTTGATTGGCCTAATTTCTATGGACTGTGTTTCATAGAGGATATCCCTGTAAAATCTGATCGACTTTGAGGGATGACTTTGGAAGTAATGAGTATTAGGGGGAAAGAACTTTGCGGCTATTTGAGCTGGCTCAGATAAATGTTCAAGGTAAGGTTCAACTACAAAAAGGTAACTATGGCTTCTGGCATAATATTTGGATCTATTAACTGGGCTTTGGCTTGGAGAAGGCATAGGAGAATGAACTATGAAAGGATCATACTGAGAGGTTAAAACTGACTGATAATTAGGGCATAAAGAAGGCTGGATTAAAGGATTAAATCTATTATTAATTGGAATTGGGGTATAACCTGGGAAAGGCATAAGTTGAGAAGAAGACTCTTGCTTAATTGGCATAGGCATCAGGGTAGCTGGGAGGATTCTGGGTTGACTGGGGCCAGGGCTTGGCTGACTATGTTGATTGTACTGCATTTTTTGTTTATCTTTTTCTCTGCTGGACATGGCTCTGCTTGTTTGTCCTGCAGGAACTCTCTTGTGAGAAAATCAGGGATACTATTTTCACTACCTCTCAAATATTCTAACTCAAAATCAAAAACACTCAGAATGGCTTGCCATCTTGCAAAAATTTGCTTACTAGCTATATTTTTGACATCTTTTTCTAAAACATGCTTTGCTGATTTGCAATCTACTCTAACCAAGAACTTTTGATTTAATAAATCATCTTGAAATTTGCTTATGCATAATACAATAGATAAAATCTCTTTTTTAATAGTACTATAATTAACTTGAGACTGACTCCAAACTCCGGAATGAAAACGAACAATTTGCTCAGGAGACTCAGGATTAACTCTTTGCTTTAAAATACCACCATAACCTGTTTCAGAGGCATCAATTTCAACAATTTTGAAAGAATTAACTGAAGGAATACCTAGGCATGGAAGAGACTTAACATGAATCTTAATTTGCTTAACTATTTCTGTATGACTCGTAGTCCAGGCAGGAGGATTGCTCTGGAGACGATCAAACAGGGGTTTACACAACTTTCTCAAATTTTGATAAAAATCAGAAACATAATTTAAAGATCCTAAAAACCTTTGAAGTTGACTTTTTTTCTAGAATTTGGTCAGCAAACTTATCAGCAAACTGGATAACTCGATTGATTGGGCTTATTTGACTTTGGCTTATGTTGAAACCTAAAAACCTAATATTAACTTGGAATAACTTAATTTTCTTAGCAGAAAGAACTAAACCATTTGACCTAACTATCTGGAGAAACTTACTCAGGTGTTTCCAGTGCTGCTCAATTGACTCAGAAAAGATTAAAACATCATCAATATAAACTATGGAAAAGTGACTGTAGGAATTAAAAATTTCATTCATTATATTCTGGAATTCACTAGGCGCATTTTTTAATCCAAACGACATAACATTCCATTCATAATGACCGAAAGGGGTAACAAAAGCCGTTTTATATCTATCTGACTCTTTAATATGAATTTGCCAAAAACCACTTTTCATATCAAATTTACTAAAGATAACTGCTTTTTCTAATCTGTTAACTAAATGTCTTTTATTAGGAATTGGGTATCTAATCCATTCTAAAACTGAATTAAGGGGCTTATAATTGATAACTAGTCGTGGGGCTCCTCTTTCTAACTCGGCATTTTTCTGAACATAAAAAGCTGGGCAAGACCAAGGAGATTTACTTTTTCTAACTATTCCTTTGTTAACTAAATCCGTGACTTCGGCTTAATATTATTTTCTGCTACTCATATCGCCCAAGTGGCTGATTTAAGTCTTCTGAGTTAGCAAGTCTCCCAAGTTTCTTCTTAGTTAGTTAGCCTCCCAAGTTACTTCCAAGTCTCCTCCAAGTTATCTAGTTCCTTAGGTTCCCCTCTCTCAAGAGTCCGTAAGGTCAGACCTTTTTACCAAACAGTAAGTCCCGGGTAGAGGCATGAGCGGTTAGGCACGAGAAGGTGAGAGAGAGAGACAACCCATAGGTCCTTAGGTATCTTAGAGTCAGTCTTAGGAGTTACCCAAGAGTCTTTCTAATTTAGAAGTCATGTAAGAGTCTTTCTAATTAAGTTAATTTAAATTAAACACGTAAGCAAAATGAGTCGTTTATTTAGAACCAATTCAATTAATTCTTCTAGTTCTAAAACCAGTTTAAGCCAAGTGCCAGACATAATTAATGAAGAAGAATTAGAATATGAGTCAAGTAGTAGTAAGTTACATTGTGATGATTGGAATATACCTAGAGTCCCTAGTAAGGAAATTTATAAGCAAAAATGGTCAATTAATGCATTTAAAACAACTACGCATATCAAGACAGTAGAACAAGTCTATGCCTTAGGAAAAGAACATGAAACATGCCAGTTACTTAATTTAGATGCAATTAAGAAACATAGGAAAGAAGGCAATAATTTTCTGCATATAGGATTAGTCCAAGTTGCAGTTAAACCCTTAACTAAGTTAGGTCTTAAAGCCGCAATTTTATTAAGTTTAAGAGATGCTAGATTTAACGATTTCCAGGATGGAGTCTTAGGAATCATTGAGTCAAGTCTATGCCATGGTCCAGTTCACTTTGATTGTTACCCAGATTTTACAGTAAGCCTTAGTGATCCTCATATCTTAAAAGTTTTAACTTTAAATATTAAAACAAATGGTTATAATGTTTTACTAGGTACCCAACCTTTAGCTTTAATTTACAGAATTTATTATAAAGTCACAAGTACGAATATGAATTTCCAAGCCTTAAGCAAAAGTCCAAAAAGTCAAACACTATTAATCCAGAGTCATACGTCTAATGCTAATGTCACAGTTCCTCAAATGATTAAATGGTATGAAGTAGATTTACCTAAAGATTGGTTTTTAACTACTGAATGCCCCCCTAAGCCGGTTCAACGTAGTCTAAACGATTTAGACTATATTCAACCATATTTAGACGGTACGGTTAAAATTAGTTTTGATAGGCCAGTCAAGTCCACAGTCCAATTAGAGCAGTTACCTACGCCTAGTCAATCTTTTAAGCCTCCAGCAAGACATTCGTCTGCAGAGTCATCTTCAATCACAAAAAGAGATTTAGAAGCCGATAAAGCCCTAATTGATTTTAAAATTAATAAATTAAGAAAGGCCAAACAAGTTGTCCAACCTAGTTACAACAGAACCCCTACTGCACCTCCTGAGCCAATACAACCTGAGTCACCAACCAGGTCAGATATGCAAGGATCAGTCTTCGAACCCTACGATGCCCAATTAAGAGTTCTTAGTAAACCATTTAAAATTCATTGGTCAAAATTAGAGGCCCATTATTATGCTCCTGAAAATAAGTCAAGGAAAGAAAATTATCATGTAACTTTCCCCAAAGACCAAAGAAAAATAATTTTTAATGGTTGGAAAGATTTCATGAAAACCACTAAGTCAGAAACCTACTACCTAGACTATATAGAAAGTCATCATGCAAGTCAAAACATAAAGACTTTAACACAAGAAAAATGGGAAAAAGAAGACAACACCAAAGTTATCTCCACACATCCTCCCGTAGAAACAATAGTCATTAATCACAAGAATGCTAAAGTCATTGCTAGTCCTTATAAAATCCCAGAACCAAAAGATGCCAATAAAATGGTAATAGAACAAAATAATTACACCAACACGAGGCTAATAGTCATAGGAAAGCAATTAGATAAAATAGAAACCAAAGTCGATAAGTTAATTCCCCATGAAATTACTCTAAAGCCTAAGAAAGAAAAACCTTTAGTTAAATCCCAAGAGTTAAAACCGGAGTCTTCCCTTAAAGTTAACCCAACAATGAGAAAAATTGAAGAAATGTTCAAAGAATTAACCCCGGTTAAGCCAAAGCCAAATAAAGATAAAGATAAAGGAAAAGAAGAAGAAACCTCAGTTAGAGTTTTACAATTTGAAGTTAATTCTGATAGTGAGTCAGCTATGTCTTTAGAGTCAGTTTCTAGTCAAGAGTCAGAAACTAGTAATATCTCCAAAATTGAACAAGCCTTTAGTAATCTCCAAGTTAACCAGGATTCCCAAAGTCTTAAAGTTAGCAAGTTAACAGGAAAAGTCAACCCCACAAGCCTTACCAAAAATTGGTATCCTAAGCCTACGCCCCCAGATGTCCAGTTCGAAGAAAGAACCCAGAGTCAGTTCTCAGTATCTTCTGATAAGCTATACGAGTGGAATATTGATGGCTTATCCGAACAGGAGATACTCAATAAATTACAGCATATGTCCATGGTAGCCAATAGTTATGCCACTAATCACCAGTTAAGACAGTAAGAAATAGTTTCCCTTTTAGAAACAGGTTTTACAGGAACACTTCGTTTCTGGTGGGATAAACATCTCACAGAAATCGCTAAGTCAACAATAATTCATGCCTTTAAGACAGATGAAAATAATTATCCAATTTTAGATGAACGTATAGGAACAAGCTTAGAAGATGGAGTCAATGTCCTTTTATACACAATAATTGAGCATTTCATAGGAACACCTAGTAGTACAACAGCTAGAATTCATGATCAGTTAAGTAATCTAAGATGCCCTAAGCTAAGTGATTTTAGATGGTATAAGATGTTTTCATTTCCAGAGTTATGCTAAGAGATGATAGTAATCAAGCCTTTTGGAAAGAAAAGTTTATTAACGGTCTCCCTAATTTATTTGCCCATAAAATAAGAACAATCTTAAGCAATGAATCAGGACAAATTAATTACGATGAGTTAACCTACGGTAATATAATTAGTACAATTAATCAAGTCGGTATGAAAATGTGTGTAGATCTAAAAATAGGAAAATCAATCCAAGCCGATAGAAAAAATGCTAAGTATGAGTTAGGTAATTTATGTGAACAGTATGGCCTAGCACCGGTCCCGCCATCCAGACAAGCCAAAAGAAGCCATGATAAACGCTTTAGTAAAAGTCGCCATTATTCCCGTAAAAGAAATTCTTTCAGAAACAATGATGAGTTTTATAGTAAAAGAAAGTTTACCCCTAGGAAAAGTAAATGGTCAAAAGGATATTCAAAAGGTTACCGACAGAGTAAACAAGGTCAGAAAAAGACATATAAGAGCAAAGTTAGATGTTACAAATGCAAAAAGCAAAGTCATTATGCTAATGAGTGTAAAGTTAAAGGCACAGTCAAGCAATTAAAATTAGCCTCTGAAGATGAAGCCAAGTTAATTAAAGTCCTTGAGTTAACCAATACTGAGTCAGACCCTATGTCCTCAGCCAGTTCACATGGTTACAGTTCATACAGTTCCCAGTCTAGTGAACCAAAAGTTCAATTAGGTTGTAAAGATAAATGTTGTAAAATTTTGAATAAATCAATTTGTGTTTTAACTAAACAAGAAGAACAAGAAGAGTTATTAATAGAATTAATTAGTAAAGTTCAAGATCCCGAGTTAAAATCCGAGTACCTTAAAAAATATAGAAAGGTCATAAGCCAGGAAGAGTCTAGTTCTACTACGCCCCCTAAGATAAGTCTTAATGCCACTTTAGAAAGATTTAATAAAAAGAAAGAAGTTACCCTTCAGGATCTCCAGTTAGAAGTTAAATTAGTTAAAAAGGAAATTTTAGAGTTAAAACAGATTAGTCAAAAGTTACAAACTGAGAATTATGAAATTAAGCAGGATCTAATTAAAATAATGGAATCAAAAGCAGAGTCTAGTAATCCCTTTGGAAAGTCTAGTTCTGAGTCCGAGCCTGAGTCGTCCGATAAAGAAGAAAAAGTTATTAGTTTAATTAAGCAAGTTAATTTTAGGAAATGGTATTCCAGAGTTAGTATTTTTATTAACGAATTTGAATTAAATACAGTTGCCTTATTTGATTCAGGAGCCGATTTAAATTGTATACCAGGCATCAATGTAATCACCGTAATTATAAGTAAGGCCTGATTGAAGTGGTAACTGGTCATAGGCATTTTTACTCCATTCTTCTGGTATATATATATATATATATATATATATATATATATATATATATATATATATATAAGGTTGGCTAGGTACGAAGGGAGAGGGTGGGGTGAGGGAAGAGATCTATTGGCCATGGTGGAAGGATATGGAGAAGACGGTGTTACTGTTTTTTTTTATTTCCTATTAATTTTTTCTTTTGTTATTTTGTATTTTTATTGTTATTTTTCGTTTATTATTAATAGTTGAGTTAATTTTTTTTTTTTTTAAATCTTAATTTTTATTTTTATTTTATACATGGCACCTACGTGGCATTCAATTCAACAAATTTATGGGTCCCATTTGTGCCACGTCGGCATTTTTAATAGAGTTTTTGACTGACTTGACGGTGAGGGGTTAAGTGAAACACAAAACCACGGTCAAGGGGGTGAAGTGGGCCATTTTAACTTTGGGGGGGTTAAGTGAGATTCGACCGAAGTTTCAGGGGGTGCTACAATAAATAAGCCAATTTTTTATGTGATTTACAAGCGATAGCGCGATACGTACCCGCTCCTATACGAATTGAAACTACTACAAAATAAAATTATGAATTGTCAATCATTATTCACTAGTTAGATGAAAATTTGGAACCATATATACACTGATTAACCTTGTTTGCACCATGGGATGTGCATCCAATGTCTTCAAGTCAATTCAAAACGAAGAGCCCGATATCCCAGCCATTCTTTTGCCTTCAAGATGTTGAACTTTGCGAACCTTCATTATGTTTCAAAGTCTTGCACCAATTCATCATTATAAAGCTTTGACCTACTAACAAAAATGAAATATTTTTTTATTATTCGCGATAACTTTAGAATAACGCACAAACGAACTAATATTAAGTCAACCCACTTACAATGTGTTCTGCTTGTTTATATCGTGAGAAGTTGTGTCGGGCAGATGGGAGACTATCCCATATTTGAACCTCATGTTCATGAACATGGATGACTAATAGGTACCCATGCTCGTCGATATTGTCTAAGATTGGAATAAACATCTAGGACAAAATGGTTGTGAAGGTTTATTGCATGCATACATTTCTTATTATAAGTAAAACCAAAACAAATTCAAACCTTTTTGCAATTCTTATGATTGCTTTGAAATTGTTTTTAGGTATCTGTTTTCATTTTGATGCCAAAAGCCGATAACTCTTCACCTATTATTGCCTCAAGAACTAAAGCCACAAAATATTTACTAAAGTACCATACTATCGACCCAAACTCATGTAGATAACTGATTTTTGTATTCATCAACTAGTCAATAAGCCACTTCTCTTGCCTCATAAACAACAACTCTCTCTCTTTTTTAGGTAATGTCCTTCCTCCGTTTCGATTATGGGTTCTATATAGGACGAAGGCAAGTTACTTGGATTTGTATGAATATTGGAAGTTTTCGCCATGCTGTCTAGATTCGTCATTATCATTAAAAATGTAACTTAACAAGCCCATGTTAGCATCATTTAAGTCCCCAACTTTAAGGTTGAAATGACTAATTTTGATTTTTACCCAGGTTTTCTCAATCGTTCATTGCTTTCCAATCGATGGGTTACCACTTGCTTTTATACAGCCATGGCTCCTTTTGATTCTTACTTGGACGTCTCTTCGATATATGACATGTTTTCATATGACTAGGGTGAGGTGGGCTTAAAAACTGATAAACCGAACAACCGAACCGAACAAGCCGAAAAAGAGGATTTTTTACCCAAAAAAAGTCAACGGTAGACTTGACCCAAATTGATTATGGTCGATTCAGGCTTTAGGTAAAAAAAAAGTTGAAACCAGTGGACTTGACTCAAATTGCCTATTATTTAATTATATATTTATTTTACACAAGTCGTTATTTGATTGGTCCAAGGAAGAGTGTATGGTGAGTCTAATTGTACTAGATTTGAAGCTTTCTTACCAACTGAACCAATCCTCGTTAGCGATGACGTTGCTTTTTATTGGACCTCAAAATCGCATTAGACCCGAAGATGGTACTATGGACCAAGCTAAAATATCATTCCTTTTAATTCGCCTTTGTGAAAGAAAAAAAAACATATTCGCCTCATATTTTTTTCTTTTTTTATTAACAGTAAGAAATAAAGTACTTGTAGCAAACATAAACATGCATAACCAAGTAGCTAACATACCATCTTTCTTCAGCCATCAAAAAGTACAATATTTTGTGAAGGAAAATACTTCACTCATTCCCTTGTAAGTAAGAGTTCCTACATTATTGCCAATGATAGTGTGACATGTGTGCATAACTTTTTCTTTTTGTATTTTTGATGAATTAGTTTTGCACATATGTCAAATTATGATTCACAGGAAGTACAAGTATCTCCTTAAAGGGAAAGAGGCAAGCTGTATCATTTTGTGAAAAGAACATTTGTAAGTAAATATGTTTTAGATGAAAAGCTTTAAAAACGTATTTTATTATGTATATTTGTAGATATAAAAGTTAAAGTATTTTACTTCGTACGCTTAGATGAGAATATATACATTCAACTAATTTTAAATATATTCTTGATTTTTATTTTTCCTTTGGGTTCTGTGATTCTCTTTGAATGCGATTTTTTAAATAATTTTTATACATCATCTATATGCTCCTATTTTTAGTATTTTGGGTATACATTTCTTTTCTTGTTCTTTCTTCTGTTTCCTTCTTTGGGTCTTCTTGTTTCTTTTTAAAAGTTTTGATTTTCCTTATTTTGACATTTGGGTCCTTTTGTTTCTTAATTTTTTGAGTATATTTTCCATTCTATTTTGGGTTGGATTATGTTTTTTGTGTAAACTCCTAATCTTTGTTTCATTTTGAATACATATATAGGTGCTTCAAACATGGGGGTGGGGATCAACCCTCAGACTTGGATAAAACACTCGCACCATTTTGGAACAAGAAGAAGAGCAGTATGAATTTCATCAATTTGACCTAGATGACCTGTCACGAGCGATTACCCAGTTTCATTTACTAGTGTTGAAAAGTGGTAATCGCCACGATTGTAGAAAGATGAAAAGCCATATAGAGCACGAGGAGCAAAAGATTGAGAAGTGAGGAGGACAATGACGGCTTAAGTAAAAGAATTAGCGGTGGAACAAGACACTTGTGCTTTAAAGGAGAGAAGTCGAGAACATAAGTCTGTGAAGTCCGGGAGAGGAGAAAAATGGAGGATGATAGTGATTAACATCTTATAGTCTAAACCAAGACCCCTAAGAATGCAGTTACATGGTCGATACTGGAAACGATTTTGTCAATGGAGGTAAGTGCATCGGCCAAAGATTTCAAACCTTTTGACTTGTCCATCAACAAAAAAAAATTGAGATACATAGGACATATCGAAAAAAAAATGAGGAAAAAGGACTAGGGTTTTAAGCTGATACCATGTAGAAATATGATTCTTGATACTTATTGAGGTAAACAAGGTACAATTATATGTTATGCATATTGTTATACAAATGGAAACAATATCTAGGAAATCAATTATATGAGTTGACTATCGTATACACTTGATTACATATTCGTCAGTTAAGGAAAATCAATAGAGAGATTGTTGGGATTCGACAGCTATGTCAACAGATACTTTAAAGTATCTAGAGGATAGTCAAAATAAACGTCGTTATCGGGTAAATAATTTATAACTAGTAATATACATAAGAAAAAAAAGTAATTATTGATATTATTTATTGTTGGACACGTTTTAGAGAAATAAGCTTAAGAAGTTTATGGATCCTACCATTAGAGGACAATATGCCTCTGTAGCAGGTTTTAAGATGACCAACATGATACTTAAATTTCTCGCAAACGACCATGAAGAGCCCCCCCACCGCGGATGATGTTTGGAAGCGATCTTAAGTTATTAAGAATATAAGAAACTTTTGAAGATAATAAGCACAAGCCCCATCGTACTAGGGAAAAAACAAGCACAAGCTCCTAGTGGCCTTTTGTTTGCGTTTTATATTTTGAGTTATTTTATGTTCGGTTTATTTTTTTGTTTTGTTTACTTTTCAAACTATGTCTTAATTTCTAAATTGTCAAATTTGGTTCCACCCCATATGAGTAAGCCAAGAGGGAGGTGCAGATGGACTCGAGTTGTGCGAGCGTGAGTTTTCGCGACGATAACCGTCGTGACAGTTGCCACGACTAGAACCACAATCACCTTGGTGACTTCCATGATTAAAAGAAGAGGAAGAGCCAGATGGAACATGAAGGAGAGTAGCATGAATTTCATCAATTTGATATGGACAACCTATCACGAGTGGTTACCTAATTTCAATTACTAGTATTGAAAAATAGTAACCGCGAGGCGTTTAGTATTTGTGAAATAGGTGGACGGGAGGTTCGAAGTGGGTGTCTCAATAGTACAACCCTTAAACCTGTGGCTATGAAAACTGAGGAACGGATGGAGATTGAAATTTTGGAGGTAGCCAAAGGATCTAAAGAAAATTTCCAAAAATGGGTGGTAAGTCTTTTTTTAATATGCATTGCATTGACATATCAACTTTTTATTATGGTCATGAACCTGAGTTTTTGCATTGTATTGAATACATGCAGAGAGAAAATGCTTAAGGAGGATGTTGTGTCATCCAAATCTCCTCCATCTTTTGGGATGCGTTATGGATGAAAATTCTTTACTTGTTGTTTACCCGTCATTTGAAAGGAGAACTTTGAGAAATATCCTTACAACAAACATGGGCAACTCAAATATCGTTCTATGATCAGTATTTTGCTCCCGAGTATTCCGGTAAGTAACTAATTGTTATTTTCAATTTAATACATATAGTTCATTTTTAAATATTATTAACTACCTAAATGGAGCAGATCACATGTATTATGTTAGTAGCAAATTATTGCCCGGAATCGTGGATTTGTCTCATCCCAAGTATTATGGTAATGAAGAAAATTATTCATATTTCCAAATTAATAGCTTTATGTTTGCACTATTGTTAGTAACTTAATATCATCAATTGAATGAAACATATTAATGGGCTCCAGATGGAGATGTTTATGGACTTGGTGTAGCATTGCTGGAATTGGTCACAGGTTGCATGATAAATGCACCTGTTGATATATTTAAAAAAGGGGGGCTTAATGATACTTTAAAGTCATCGGGTAAATACTCTATAACTAGTAATATGTTTAAGAAAATAATAATAATTATTAATATTATATATTGTTGGAAAATTTTTAGAAAAAGAAGCTTTATAAGTTCATGGATCCTGTCATTAGAGGGCAGTATGCCTCTGCGGTAGGTTTTATGATGACTAGCATGATACTTAAATGTCTCGCATATGACCATGAAGAGCCCCCCATCGCGGATGATGTTTGGAAGCGATCTTAAGTCATTAAGAATAAAAGAAAAGAAATCGAGGAGGTTGATAGCTTTATGTGCATGTGACGGAGGATTATGTGCATGTGACGGAGGCTTCACAAGGAAAGAAATCGAGGAGGTTGATAAGAATTCTGAATGTTCCAAAGCAAGAAAGAATCAAGCATATCAGAATGTCTCCATCAATGCAATCCCACGGATTTAGGGGGGCCTCGAAAGGAAAGAAATTTTAAAAGATTTTACATTTGGGCATTCAATGGCCAACCCATGGGCCAACGGACACCCTATATAAACTTCACCAAACGAAGGCAGAAAAGACAACTTCAAACAGACAAACCTATCTTTCGTCTCGCACTTTTATTTTCCGAGACTTAGGATTTTACTTTTCAAGCACCTAGTATAGCGAGTTCTTCCTTTTCCTCGTGTAAGTTTGAATTCTTGTTCAATTTATATTTTCTTGTCATTTAAATTCAAGTTTATTTTCATTATTTTGCTTTTCATTGTTATCGCACTTCTATTAAGTTTAATTTCAAGTTTATTTTAGTTTGTCGTTTTTATCGTTCTTATCGCTTTAATTTTTCTTGATTTATTTATCGCTTTGATTCACTTTATCGCACTTTAATTCTTGTCTTTACGTTTACACGCACATTCAATTTAATTGCACTATTTTTACTTAAAAACCTAAAAATCATAAAAACATCCGTACGAAGCCTAACCATCCTCGAGCCCGAAGAAGTTAAAGAACCTAGGCCAAGAGGAAGTTCCTTGCTTGGCCGATCAATCGTTTGATTAGAAGTTAGAAGCGCAACGCATCCATCTACTCACATTCCATTCAAGCCCAAGTTCGTGGCTTGGTGGTGGCACTCCCCGCATTCAAAAGAAGAAGCACCAAAAGTTCCTTCCGTTGGCCGCCTCGGCCGAAAAGAGGGAAACACCTACCCTACCCTAGCATCATCGTGCTTCGTGTTGCTCTCCGATCAAAATATTGTCTGGCTCAATGGGTAACTTCTTGCTCATTTTGAAAAAGCGAGAGTTTCCTTTTTCTATTCTTTTTCTTTTTACTTGGGTTTCTTTCCTTCTCGTTTCCTTTTAAAAATCTTGATTTTGACATGTTGGGCTAAAGAGCTGCTAGCTAGCTCAAAAGCTTTGATATTTGGGCTTGTAGCTAGTAGCAAAAGCCCTAAAAATCTTGATTTTTATTCCTTATTCTTTTTCTTTTTCTTCTTCCTTCGGGTTATGTGCTTCTCATTTTTTTGGTTACAAGGTTATGTGCTTCTCTTTGAATGCTTATCAAAGAGAGCTGCAACTTCAGCTTCAGCCACTCGAATTTTCTTTTTCTATGTTTTTTTCTTTTTCTTTTTCCTTCGGGTTTTGTGCTTCACTTTGAATGCTTATCAAAGAGAGCATGCTGCTTCTTCTTCAGCCAGTCGAATTTTCTTTTTGTATGAGGTCAACTTTGTCCTCCCCTACTCTTCTGAGCTCTCTGGCAAAGAGGTTTGTGCATATGCCCTTCTGGCTTTTTCCTTCCCCTTTTTTTTTTTTTTTTTGGGTTTTGTTTGGATTCGGTTATTAATTTGTTTTCCTTTAGTTTTTCAAATTTTTAATGCTTGATTATTTTCTTTATGTTTTGTATTTTCCCAAATTGTTTGGATTGGATTTGCTGATTCGTTTGGTTGGGTGTTAAATCTTGTCATTTTTTGGATTTGTAGGCTATGTGACTGAAATTTTGGTATAATGTGTGTACCAGTGTGTTTCCGTCTGGATTAGTTGATTAATATTTGTGACTGATTTTGCCTTTTTAGGCTAGATGGCTATAGCTAATAGCTACCATCAAAAAACGTTTTGCTTTTTGGGTTTTGTTTGTTGCTGTTAACTCTTAGTCTTTGTTTTATTTTGAATACAGATACATGTGCTTCAAACACCGGGCCTCCGTCTTGGATGAAACAGCTCCCTCCATTTTGGAACAGGTAGGAGAGCAGCATGAATTTCATCAATTTGACATGGACAATCTGTCACGAGCGGTTACTCAATTTCGATTACTAGTATTGAAAAATGGTAACCGTGAGGCGTTTAGTATTTGTGAAATGGGTAGATGGGAGGTACGAAATGGGCTTCTCAACAGTACAACCCTTAAACTTGTGGCTACGAAAACTAACGAACGAATGGAGATTGAAATTTTGAAGTAGGTAGCCGAAGGATTTGAAGAAAATTTCCAAAAATGGATGGTAAGTCTTTTTTTAATATGCATTGTATTGACATATCACCTTTTGATTATGGTCATATACCTGAGTTTTTGCATTGTATTGAATACATGCAGAGAGAAAATGCATAAGGAGGATGTTGTGTCATCCAAATCTCCTCCATCCTTTGGGATACGTTATGGATGAAAATTCTCGACTTGTCGTTCACCCATCATTTGAAAGGAAAACTTCGAGAAATATCCTTATAACAAATAGGGGCAGCTTATTATGGGACAACCGTATCACCATATTTGTTGAAGCGGCTAGGGGATTGGCTGTTTTGCATGGTGAGTCACCACCAGTGGGGTTTATTCTATGCTTCAAGGACACGAACATCCACCTCGATGAGGTACTTAAATCCATTTTTTCTTAATCTCAATATTATTATTGTTATCCTTAATTATATTAACTAACTATGTTTTATTTGTTTTTGAAGAACTCAAAAGTGAAATTGTTAGGCTTTGGCCTGACAGATCCCAGATATCATCTTACTCAAATATTGTTCTATGATCAGTATTTTGCTCCCGAGTATTCTGGTAAGTAACTAATTGTTACTTTCAATTTAATATCTATAGTTAATTTTTAAATATTGTTAACTAACTAAATGGAGCAGATCACATGTATTATGTTAGTAGCATATTATTGCCCAGAATCGAGGATTTGTCTCCTCCCAAGTATTCTGGTAATGAAGAAAATTATTCAGATTTCCAAATTAATAGCTTTATGTTTGCACTATTGTTAATAACTTAATATCATCAGTTGAATGAAGCAGATCAATGGGCTCTTGAGGGAGATGTTTATGGACTTGGTGTGACACTCCTGGAATTAGTCACATATTGCATGATAAATGCACCTGTTGATATATTTAAATAAGGAATATCAGTCGGTGAGGTTCGGATCGATCGGGGCTTCCCGTGTATTCATCCAAATTAGATCCATGATAAAGTTATGGACACGTCCACAAAACCGAAAGTCTTTCGATCCCATCAATGCCAATGGGTGTGCTTAAGAGCTGGTGGCAACCGAATACCTTTCACACCTAACCCGGGCTTTTGCCAACAACCTTTCTTTCAAAATCCACTTGGTGAACCTATCCAAAGTCCAGGAACAGCTACAAAGGCTTCAAGAGACAGTGGCTCGAAGCATTAAGAGGAAATAGAAAGATTCGTATGAAGAGGTCCTCAACCCTTAGATTTGGAAGTCGGAATTCCGGCAACACCAAGAAGTATCCATTCTTAACATAATTCATAAATTTATAACAAAAATCTTTCTTCGATCGGAAAAAAAAGACAAAAGAATGGTTTAGCCAATGATAGACTGAGCACTAACCCAATCTTGAAAACCTCCCCGATTTCCACAGTCTGATGACTCACTTAAGGACGGCGTCACTTTCCATTCTGCTTCTTTTTCAAGCACAGGAAGATTTACGTAGGTGACCAATGAACCTTTGAGCCTATGGAGGTGGATATAACACCGTGAAAGCAAAAGAGATTAATCGCATTCTGTGATCAACTCTTTTGCGGACTAACTAAAAGGCTTGAAGACAAGACGGTATTGGCCTGGAGGTTGTTACGCCGTTAAGAATTCACGAGGACATAATGCTTGTTCGGGATAGGTTGACCTATTTGTTTTCTTAACAACAGTAACAGCCTTCATCGAGTTGAGAGAGGACGGGAGTGGTGACCCTATACGCCTCCTTTTTCTCAACATGCTATACCGAGACATCATCATCGATAAAAAAAGGCACCCCGAACATACCGAAAGAGCATGCGGTTTCGAGTTAGAGGGGAAGATTAGCAAAGCGAGAAAAGACAGAGGGGGGGGGGGGGAACAGCATCTTATTCTCTTCGCGAGAACTTCCGGGTCGGAGAAGCATTCGGAACGGGCTCCGCGTTCATTTCGTTGGCAGAAACGATCCAATCCATTCGGGGCTTCGGGGAACCCAAAAGCGAAGTCTTTCGACTTGATTCATAGATAGAATCAATGATAGATAAACAAAAGATAGATGAACGAGATATCTTTTTTTTAGAGAAAAAAAGAGGAATAGAATAGACGAAAAGAACATATGACTTCCTTAGCGTTTCACACTAAGCTCTTCGATCCTTAGCACAAGCAAGCACTAAGCAAGTAAACTACCTTTGAGGAGAAGCCTCTTTTGTTTTTAGACTACCCATTCAGCCTTAAAGCACCAATGGCTAAGAAGGGTAATTCACTATTGGAATTAATTCTGCCGCAAATCTCATGCCATGCTTCTTGTTTCTCCGAGTCAGCTTTATAGAATCAGATGGCAAAGAGAAAGACTAACTAACACTCTCCATCCTTTCTTATATTATATACGCTACGCTATTTGCAGTGAAGTGCCTTATGCCGAAAATTGTCTTGCACATAATCGTCTTCATCCCATGCTGCTTGACGGAATGCCTTCTAGAACGATGATCGCAAATCGAGATCTATCTATTCTTTCTTGGGGAGTATGGTCGCAAGACCGAAACTCAAAGGAATTGACAGGGGCCTGCACAAGCGGTGGAGCCCCACTACTTCTTCATTCTGGGTTGGACGGCCCTGCTTCTGGAAAAGCCCCTTCCCTCAAATTTGGGGCCCCCAACAACTCACTTTGGAGCCGAGGAGGGAAAATTTCTCGTGGCTGGATGCGGTTGATGGTTCGAGGGCGGAATCTCCTTCATTCTCCGATGATAAGCTTAGATATCATGTAAAATTCTCAGAGCCCGAGGTAGAAGATGTGCCTTCTTTTTCACAATTTGCCCCCGAAGGAGCCATCATGTGTCCCCCGGTTTCCGGATCAAAGACAGCATAAATGATTAAAAAAAAGAGACCCCCGACTAAAGAGGAAGTAGAAAGACTTGCCCAAAAGCCTCATTTTTACTTTCAACAAAAGCATATCCAAATCGAGGGCTTAAGGATACTTTAAAGTGATCGGGTAAATACTCTATAACTACTAATATGTTTAAGAAAATAATAATAATTATTAATATTATATATTGTTGGAAAATTTTCAGAAAAAGAAGCTTTATAAGTTCATGGATCCTATCGTTAGACAGCAGTATGCCTCTGCAGTAGGTTTTGAGATGACCAGGATGATACTTCAATGCCTTGCAAACGATCCTGAAGAGCGCCCCACCGCGGATCAAGTGTGGAAGCAATCTCAGGATATTAAGAATATAAGAAATCTTTGAAGATAGTAAGCACAAGCCCTCTATATGTATAAGGCCCCTCTCACTGGAAAAAAGAAAAAGAAAAAAAAAAGAACAAGCCCCAGTGACATTTTGTTGGCATTTTATATTTTAAGTTATTATAAGTTCAATTTACTTTTGCTTTCTATTTACTTTTCGAACGGTCTTAATTTCTATATTGGCAGTTGTTTTGTCATTTTCTTATTCTCTAGAGAGATTTACAACCAGAGCCTCTAAATATAACAAAGAAGATGCATGAAAGAGCAAATATCAACACAATCAAATTATACGCAATTCCCACACAAAGTCTACAATTCTTTTTTTCCCCTTCAAATATGAAAAGAAATGCAGACAAAAAAAGTTTGCACCATGGCCATCCCCTAATAAGGGATAAACCAATTGATAGGAGGATTAATAATAATTTCATAAAAAAGGAGATTAATTGAGAATTTATTGAGTTCAAAATCATCCAAGATTTTTGCCTGCGAAAGTCTGGGAATAATATATCTTTTGTTTTACCTTATACACTATAAATTATTAGCCCGCTGCCTAATCTCAGAAAACGGTTCCACCAAGTAAAAAATGAAACAAGGAATATCAGAACATTGAAAATCTGCAACATATCACCGTTAATGAAAACACAAAAGTAGAATTAGTGTATCTAAAGGCGTATACAGAAAAATTGTGAGTTTAACAAGACTGTTCAATTATATGACAAAGTTTCATATCAATTTCCTAATAAGCAAAAACATGTTCTGATCAATCTTAAACTTAGTACAACTGGTTGGATCGCCTTTCAGCATCATCTGAAGCCC
This sequence comes from Prunus kanzakura, assembly GCA_020521455.1. Taxonomy (NCBI): domain Eukaryota; kingdom Viridiplantae; phylum Streptophyta; class Magnoliopsida; order Rosales; family Rosaceae; genus Prunus; species Prunus kanzakura. Next base: position 1,233,255 of record BPUM01000811.1, read on the forward strand.
ACCAAATGAAGCATAGACCTCCCTGAAGCCAATTAGAAAACCCAGTAAATTAGATAACCACAAAGCCACTAAATTCAGATTAACAGAAATGGATTTCTTTCACTCGGACAATTTAAATTCGAGATATTATAAGACGAAAGCAATATAAAAGAGACCAAATGGATCTCAACCCTTTTATGATTTCTACAACATAAGTTCTGGTTGCGTTCACAAGCAATCCCTAAATAATTGCCAGAAAAATGAACCCCATCTAGCCAGACACCACTGTACCTCAATACGCTAATTCAACATGGAAGTAATGATCACTCTGTGAATAATTTGCAAGAAATATATAGTTTGAGCAGTAGTCACTTACACTTTGACACCTTCTTCTGAATACTCTGATTTTCCTTTTGCTGTTGACATTTTATACAGCAATCCATGCATTATATAATCAAACTTGTCTGCAAGAGATTTCTGCTCAACCTGCCAAAAGGTAATCATCTTCAGTAAATGGGCAATTAGAGAATTCCAAAAAATTCAGAAAGCACAACATACAGGCACTAGTCCATAGAAAATGTCGAAATACAAACTACAACAGAATGTTATTCTTATTTTTCATCACTGTTCAATTACACAATCCACACCATCATGATTATCAGCACCGAGTGATCATGGGATATTGGCCATGCAAGGAAGATGCTAATCTTAGACATGAATCTGTGGATGGCATTTTCTCCCATTTAAAATTGACATAATTTTGATACGCCCGCTCTCTAAGTTCACCTCAAAAGTATAGTACAGTACCTGTCCCTGTTTTCCAGCAACAGGTGCTCCGCTCCAGTTAAGTGTGGGAGACAGCACCATCAAGAATTTATCCTTCTCATGCATCGGATATATCTCCGTATTCACATCTAGGATCAGCGACACACCACGCTTCTCACTTTGTGCTACAATTCGGGAAACTACAGAAGCACATTTGTGAAAATTTAAACAAAAGCACCCAAAAAGCGTTAGAGTATTTTCCAGAAAAATTCAAAAGTTTTATCGATCATGCCAAGCTAATAGAATGTAAAGGGCCTTTTATAACTATATGGGGTCGGTGACAATGAACTCCTCTACACAATTTATCAAATCAAAGTAATGTCTCATAACCCGAAAGAAACCATTAAAAAGAGTCTATAAGAAATTTCTCCATATTTTTAAATTGCAAAATTCAATGTAGTATAAATCAAATAAACCTCAACCCTACACCACTTCAAAGAAGAAAAAAAAAGAACACAATGTCTACAGACCACCAGCGAGAGGACAACTGTTTTCTCCATTTTTTGCATACCATGACCATAATTATCTAAAAAGGAGTTGATGGAAAAGCTTGAAAGGCAGATAGTTGCATCTGGTGAAGCTTGAAAAACAAAAATACTGTAATCTCCTGTCCCCTTTTTTTTTCGGTTACGAGAATCATAAGTCCCTTCAATACAATCATAAGAGGGCAACAAGAATTCAGACAAACCTTTATCAAATTTTTGGCCATCTGGATCCACTTTCTCAATGGTGAAAATATCATCAAAGAGGAAATCAACCATTCTTACAGAAAGTTTGTCCTCAACAGCAAAGCTATACCTACATAATAGAGAAAGAAAAAGAAAACATATAAATAAGAAAAAGTCTCATAAACAGAAAGGAAGTACAGGATTTAAAATCAAATAATTATTCAAAGAAACTCTCAATAAGATTATGAACAAAGTCTAGGGTTTAGGGTTTAGATAATGACATATTTCCTTAGAAAAAAACAATTATATTTCGTTTTTTATTATATTTTGGGTTTTCTGCTGTAGTTTTGTTAAGCCATGTATGAGACTGAGAGAGCTTCATAAACAGTGAAAACGAGAAGGAGAAGAAGCAGAAGCAGGGACTTACCGTGGAGTTGGCTTGGGACAGCTGGGCTCTTCCTTGGTCAGACACAGAAAAAAACCTTTTTATTTTGAAAGTCTAGGGCTTATTATTATACGCGCGGCCCAAGCTGATAACCCAAAACGATTCGTTTTAGCCTTCCAAAGCGAGCTCTCTTTTCCGTCGGTCACCGACTCACTCCGTCATTTCATCAAATACCTCCTCCGCCCTTTCGCGCCTCACTCTCTCTCTCTCTCTCTCTCTGTGTCACCACAAAGCCATGTTTCGAAGGTACTGGAAATCCTCAGGAATCTCTCTATCAAATTACTTTCAGCGACGCCAATGCCTCTATTGACACTTTGTTTCTTCTTTGTTCCACAGATCAATTTTGCAAATTTCGTCTCGTCGTGGACTTAGGGAGATTCCGAGGTCGATTTCAAGTCAGGCATGCAAATTTCCACTTGATTTAGAGCTACTTAGTGTATGAATTTGGTGATTCTTTTGTTGATAATAACACATAGGGACTTCAAATTTGCAGCATGTTTCAAGATTTCTGAGAAGGGAATTCTCCGCCGCAGCGTCCAAAACTGCGCCGCAGCAACCTGGTGGTGCAGGGAGTTTGCCGCCGCCGCCGGCGGAGAATGGCGGTTCGAGCACCAAAGTTTTCCTTGGAAGTGCTGTTGTTGGTGCTGGGCTTGTGGCAGCTTACAAAACTGGGTATCTAGACCCGATTTTCGGTGCAAAAGAGAAAAGTGATTCGCATAAGGAAGCTGGGATTGGTGTGGAGGAAAAACTTGTGGAAGAGGAAAAGCATGATGAAGAAAAAGCTGGCAATGTTGAGGAGAAGATTGAAACTCATTCAGATGTTGCTCATGTTGAGGGTTTGAGTGGAAGAGATGGTGAAGAACATTCTCAGGTGGATGATAATAAATCTGAGGGTGACATAACAAGTGAGAAAGCTTTGCCTGAGTTTTCCCAAAATGCAAATCTTGGGTTATCATCTGAAGGGAATGTAGATGTGAAAAGTACAGAGGAAAAAACTAGTGTGGAGATAAATGAGGAGGTACAAACATCGCCAATAGTTTCGCAGACTAATGCAGATCAGCAGCAAGAAAATGAGGTGAAAACATTGCCACATCAACAGGATATCACAGAAGACAAGGCAGAGGTAGTTCTCATTTATTTTCTTTTAACAAGCTGAATACTTGTGAATACACTTGTGAATGCTAGAATTTTAGGCTGCACTTGTCAATGAAACTTGATACATGCATTTAGACTTTAACATCAAAGGGAGCTTATTTTGAATGGTATTTATATGAAGTTGCTTTTGGTGGAACTTTGTTACAGGTTGCATTAGGTAATAATGAAGAACCATCAGGTTCTCTCCTCAAGACATATAATCTGAGCGAAGAGGCTAATGAAAGCATCGCAACCAACTCTAACAATGAAAACGATCAAGTTTCTAAAGAAAAAGAGGTAGTTATCAGCATTTATTTTATTTTACTTTTTTCTCTTCTATAGTGCTGTTGCAATGCCAAAAGAGAATGTCCAATGGAACTCACTAAATTCTGGTTCTCTGAATAACAGGCTCTCGTTGATGCAATTGAAGGGTTGAATGATGCTTACATATCCAAAGATGGAAAGCTAGTTCTTGACTTCTTACAAGCCATTCATGCTGCTGAAAAAACGCAAGCTGAGTTAGATGCTCGTGTTTTTTCTGAAGAAAAGAGAACGTTAAAGGTTTCTAATATTACTTACAAGAATTTATTATTCCCTTGCGTTAAAATGATCAACTAAAGTGTTGTTGAGAGCTCTATACTATTCATGAATTTGACCACCTACCTCATCACAGGAGAAGTATGAAAAGAAACTAAAGGATGCTGGGGCCAGGGAACTCATGCTTGCAGAAAAGGCAGCAATGCTAGACAAGGTTAAATAGCTCTCTTATATATTTTCTCTTTGTTTTATTTTCAAAGACTATCTTCTTGTTAGAGAGAGGGAGAGGGAGGGGGGTGGATTTCTGCAATCATGTCAGAAGTCTAGACCTGAATTGGGTTGTGAATAAATCTTTGGTTTTATTATTGAAGAACTTTGTGAGTTTAGAAAATAGCGTCACTTCTCTGCATGAAGGTCTATATGAGGACACAGATTGTGTTGGAACTTGGAAGACACTAGTAATGTAACGCATGAGGAGTGGAGATAGATAACCTGCATGTGCACAGAGTCACATGAGATTCTTCCCCACCCTCAGATCCAGTTTGTTTTGACTATTCAGGACCTACAAATAGTTTCTATTTACTTCAGATGTAGCTGTTGTTCTTACATTTTTTTCTTTTTTGGTTTTTCAGGAATTAAAGAGAGAAAGAGCAAAAGCAGCTGCTGCACTCAAGTCACTTCAAGAAAAGCTTGAAGAGGAATTTAAGACAGAACTTGAGCAGAAGGTGCAGAATTACTTTGGTGCTGTCAGTTTCTTTTAAAATTTTTTTGGCTTAATTATTGATGCGCCCCCTGTGCTTTATCAAAAATCCCATTTTGCCCCCTACATTTCAAACTGGGTCAATATGCCCCCTGTGCTTTAATTCCGTGTCCCCTGTTACCTCATTCCATCAATTTGATTAGTAAAACCATTAACTTGCTGACATGGCATTGCTAATTTAGTATTTTAGCTATTAAAAAATTTCAAAATAATAATAAATAAGATTAGACAGATTTTTTTTTTAAAAGATGCCCCAGCACCTAACACGCCCCAGCACCACCACACCTCCCACCGCCCTACTCTCGCCCCCACCCATGGCCAGCACTCCGCCATGGTTCAAATATGATCACCTCACCCAGGTGATATACCCACACCAAAACATTGATAACACTCCCTCCAATCCACCTAGCCACCTTCACCCCCCTAGCGATACTCACCCCTAGCCGCCACCCCAAATTCATGCCCAACCTCAATAATCCAATCTGCCCCAAGCCTTAGCCACCCCAACAGACTACCCAAACACCAAAACCCCAAGCCACAGCTTGTCTTTCCTTTTCCAACCAGGTTTGATTTCATGCTTGTCCTTTTCCCATATTCTCTGTGCAGTCATGAAGAACTTTATTTTGATTTTCAATAGGTTTTTTACCATGGCGAAGGAGAAACCAGGGTGGCGAGATGGGGAGGGAATGGTGGCCATGGGTTGGGGCCGGTAATTGGCCATGGGGAAGGGTTGGGTTATGGTGGGAGGTGTGGTGGTGTGGTGGTGGGGCTATTCGGGTGCTGGGTTTTTAAATTTTTTTTAAAAATCTTTCTAGTCTTATTATTATTAAAATGTTTTTAAATTGTTTTTTTAAATTTAATTTAGATTTTGAAATTTTGTAATAGCTAAAATTACTAAAATACCTATGTCACATCAGCAAGTTAACAATTTTACTAACCAAATTGACGGAATGGGGGAACAGGGAACGAGGGACACGGAAAGAAAGCACAGGGGGCATATTGACCCAGTTTGAAATGTAGGGGGTAAAGTGGGATTTTTGGTGAAGCACAAGGGGCACATCGATGATTAAGCCTTTTTTCTTTCTTTATGGTGCATCAGCAGATGATGACTGGTAAATTGAAGTTGATAATTTTAAGTAAATGCAGGAAAATGAAGAAGAAATGAAGTTGAAAAAGGTTGAGGAATTAGCAAAAGCAGAACTGGCAGCAGCCATTGCAAATGAGAAGACAACCCAGATTGAGAAAATGGCAGAAGCAAATCTTCATGTAAGATGACTGCTCAAATCACCTAAGAATGGATGAACACACCAAAATGTGGATTTATGGTCCTAATTTGCTGTTGATTTATATTTGAACTGTCTGGAAAAAAAAGGTTATAGTGAAAATGGTGACACTAATATTTTGGGGGGATTATTTAAAACCAGAAAAATAGAAGTGGGGATGCTTCGTAGTGTTGCCTATAACAGTTGCTTAATAGAGTATTGCTCAGAAAATGAACTCACTTCACCCATATGTGATGTAAATTCCCACTCCATTCAAGCAGTCAAATACAATCAGTCATAGTTATGTTAGTGGTTACTTGAACTTTGTACTTTAGGAAAGGAACAAAACAATAAGGAGGAGGGTGACAGATGCTGGGATGCAAATTTTTTATTTTTTTATTTTTTTGTAGATCCATTTTGCCCATGTCCAACATGAAGGAAATGTAACTCCAGTTTTGCAGGCCACATTAAATGGTGTAAACTGCTCTAGATATATAAATGTGCTTGTACTTTTGCTTGCTTTTTCTAGATTATAAGCCTCTGTCTGTCAAAAAGTGAATTAACTGTATATCTGTATGTCGAAGTTTAGTAAATGAAGTCATACTTAATGGTCCACATATGACCTGTTCAGAGGGTTAAGGCATGTAAACTTCAATTGTATACAGCTTTGTGATAATAACTGATGAATCTTGCTTAAATAGTTCTATGTTGGGTGGTGCATGGTACGTTTGTCTGTATTAATGTCTCTAATAATGATTGTCTAATTGGTCCATTACGAAATCTGATGTTTAAGTTCTTTTTATAGATAAATGCCTTGTGTGTGGCATTCTATGCAAGATCTGAAGAAGCTCGTCAAACTCACTCTGCTCACAAGCTTGCTTTGGTGAATATTATTATTCTTTTCATTGACTTCCAAGTTGTTATTTAGAAGAGAACTTAATGTGTTAATACCCTCATCAGTGATTTTCTAAGCCTGTAAGTTACTTCTTAACAATGATATGTTTTGTTGTTCTTTGCAGGGAGCACTTGCACTAGAAGATGCACTTTCAAAAGGATTACCAATCCAGACAGAAATAGAGGCTTTGCACACTTATCTTGAAGGCATTGATAAAGATTCAATTTTAGATTTGGTCCTATCATCTCTTCCCGAGGAAACACGAAGGAATGGCACAGATACCTTACTGCAATTGAATCAGAAGGTTAGTTATTTTCTTACTTCTTCATTAAATATTTGTTAATGGACTCACCCTTCTTATGCCGTCAACTATTAACATCCTTCTGTAACCTTTTACTTTTATGATTGAACTTTGCTTTGGTCCGCTCTAATTAATGGCCAAGACATTGACCTTACTGCTTTCTATAGTTGACGGGAGGAATAATATTCCTCCTAGATAGTTTGAATGCCCAACGTTGACCTGCTAGTAGTTCATGCATGTCTAAGTTTTTCGACATAAAGTTGTTAAAATTGTGCTCAAGAGTTGCCTCAGAAGTCATACATAGAGCAGCAGGTTATTTATACGTAACATATTCTATGTTACTACCGCATGAAAGATGTCTGATTAGATTTTTGGGTTGAATTGTTCTGTATATAAGCATTCAGAACTGTTGATGAGATTCTGTCTGCTCATTTGTTCATTTATTAGCAAGGGTGGCAATTGCCCCATTTGTCATTTTTAAGACATGACTGTAGGACTTAATTGGGGCTGATATTCTTAAATAGTTATTGTTGACTAGGATCTCTTTAGTATTTTGCCTTAAATTGTTTTATCATGCTGACTGAAATGCACCGCTTCATATGCTCGGAATTTGGAAACCTTTTACTCCTTTTCCCTTTGTCCTGGACAAACTGAAGCCTTGTTTCTAATTTCCCTCTCTCTATCTCGTGCGTACTTTTTGGTTGTAAAAACATGTAAGATTAAATTTAATATGCTTCATTAAGGACGTATTGACTAACGTTTCAAGTATTCTCAAATGTTTGTTTGATCACTAGTCTTCTATTTGGTTGAGATATTAAAAAATTTGGCTTAGCGACTTCCTTAATAAATGCATAAAGGATACAGGTTCAGTGCGAGCCATTTCGTGAGTTAATGATTATCCATATGAAAAATATATGAGATATTAATTCAACTTGCTGCAGATACAAGAATTATGGAAATCCTTAGTATGAAATGAGAATAGTTGAGTGCTTCAAGTTCTGAATTGTTAATTCTTGAAATCCTAGTAAGTAGGGTAATACTCAGTGCTGTACTAACTTCATTCTTCTTGCAGTTCGATGCCTTGAAAGGGACAGTACGGCACCTCAGCTTAATCCCTCTTGGCGGTGGCGGCATTTTGGCACATTCCTTGGCACATATAGCATCCTGGTTGAAGGTAAGTATATATGCGGCCTGGGTTTTCCATTATAAATCACTAGTATAAATTAACTTATTTGAATGTTCATTGTACTTGTTTTTGGGATTTTGTTTAGGTAAAGGAAGTTGACCAATCTGGGGATGGAATTGAATCCATCATCAACAAGGTGGAGTCCTGCCTTGCTGATGGGAAAATAGCCGAAGCAGCAGAGGCACTTGAAGAAGGCGTGAAAGGCACCCAAGCAACAGAAGTAGTGCGCGAATGGGTGAAGCGGGCTAGGAATAGGGCTATCACAGACCAAGCTCTTACACTTCTCCAATCGTATGCTACTTCTATCAGTGTCACATAAAGTCCACTTCTTGAGTACGCATACTGAGGCTGCATATTTGATATACATAAAGGTTCTTTGGTCTAGTGTTCTAGCTCCCGATAATTGCGTGGTTCTGATGCAAACAAACAAATCATAGTGTGTTACCGACAGGATGATTGAAAATGTCACTTATTTTTTGGGGGGGAGTTAATGTCATGGGAAGTTTTCTGAGCAATTGTATTTTTCGTCTTGAGCTTGAGTAGATTATCTGTTACCCTCTTGAGTGGCATTTTGTTTCAAATGCTGCAAAAGAATTTTGCATGCTATAATGGCATTATAGGCTATAGCACTGCTTCAGAACACAGTGACTAAATTGGCCACCATGATATAACACAATGACTATTTTTGCATTTAAGCCTTATTGTTACCATTATTATTTTAAGTCAGGCATGTGCATGACACATTACTTTTAATACATATTTCGACAAGGTCTAGTCTAGTGGAAAAGGGCATTGACTTGCAGATTAGTGGTATTATGTTCGAATTTCAATGGCACTCTGGTAGTGTGTGTGAGAGAAACCCCCTATCCTTGTAGTTTAAAATATCGTTTGTATTAAAATATATATATATATATTAACGGAATTGGTGTCAGGTGAGACAATGATTTTCTTTTTGGTGAAAAATTGAAGCTCGTGTATGCGTTAATGTGACATTCTTAAGGTTTACCCATTAGAGGAATAGATTCATTACTCAAAATAACGACAAGCCTTCATGCCACAAGATAAAAAGCATGCACATTGCACTTCTCACCCAAGCTTCGCCTGAACACTCTTCCTTCTCTAAGTCGAGAAAAACTTGTATATCACGGGGATAAAAATGTTTTCCTATCCCTAACCAATCACGCTCTGCCACGAGTAATAAGGATTCCACATGATGGAGCATTATCAGATGGGGATAGTAAAACAGTGTTATGCCCATAAAACAGTGTTTCTCCTCTGAGCCTCCTTTCAAGATTTACTTTTCTATTTATCCCATCAATAAATCGACCAGCACTAAACTGTTTGTAAGGTAAACTGAATGTGGTCGGCATCAAAATCAGAATTTCCTCCACCAATTTGGTCAATTCGATGGGCGATTCCAGTCTCTCAATTCAATTATCTAAACTAAGTCCACTCCTAATTTGTATGGTACTACCAAGCCTCCTGACAATTGAAAGGTCTTTTGGCCATAGTTTTTATATTAAAAAAAAAAAAATCAAACTTTTGGCCATAGTTGTGTGTTATTGTAATGGCGATTTTAGAGGTACTATTGACATTTAATTTTGAGTTCTTTTGTTGGTCGAAAATTTTGTCTTCTTAAAATGATATTATTTTTCTACAACTTTTTTTATTTATAAACATTTGTCAAAATTCAAGAAACACGCATGTGCCTGAAAATTATTAATTAATAAATAAACTTAGCGCAAATGTCACTTTCCTAACTCACCCGCAGCATAACACAAGAAGAAACATCCGCTCTGACAATCGGAAACTTGCTGATTCCAAATTGTATATCACTTGACAGCGAAGATGACGTGGTTGCAAATTACAATCCATAAATCATTGATTCGTTTGTTAGTCTGAGAGTTATCAATCTTAATCATAATTGGTGAGAAATCAATTCGAATGAAAACCATTTTACATTAAAAAAATGAAAAGAACATGCCCCTCACCCATGGGCTCCACTGCCACTCACAAAAATATTTATCAACATACCAACAACTAGTTGCTCCTCTGGTTTTTATTTTTTATTTCCTTTTTGGGTAATGAAGGAAATTGTTACTACTCACTTCTAATTAGGGTGATTTGTTCCAGTACTAATAATATCGAGACATTTTGTATAAAATACTACGTATGTTGTGTAGAATAAAATTCTTCGATTTCAGCTTTTACCACAAGACTGCCCATGTATTGCAATTGCAGCCTGTTTTGGTTTCCATCTTTTCCACAAATTTGGCAGCTGGTTATGGTACTGGGTCTCAATCATTTTTCCAGGTCCTACAAGAAAATGCTAACAGACAAGAGGAATTATTTGATTTAGATTTTTTTTTAAAAAGACTTCCAAGCTTTCACTTTGGGTTTACACAAAGTCCTGCTGTCTACTCAATTAATTGATTGCTACAATCAGTGCCCAGCTAGTTTTCAAGTCCTGACTTACTAGATTCTGGCTGGAATGATGAAGGCTGTAAGAAAGCTTAGTAAATGGGGTATTTGTAGGGTTCAAATGGTTGGGTAAATTGGCAGATAAAATAAAACTGGATTTTTCTATTCTTTTTATATTTATTTTTTACTATGAGGCAGGCCGATAAGAGTGGATAATTTATGCCAACATGGTCTAACTAAGTGGAAAAGGGTCTTGACTTGTAGATTAATAGTCTTTTATTCAAATTCCCATGACATCGTGATAGTGTGTGTGAGAAATCCCCCTCAACCCTCTCATTCAGACTATCGCTTGTACAAGGCATGTGGTACATAAGGAAAGTTTAGCTAGTATGCCAAAATGCTGAGTTTTCAGTTAGCTTAGCACATAAAATAAGAATTGTTGAATGTTAATTAGTTCTAGTTGTATCCTTATTAGGTGTATCTTACTTGGCTATGCCAATGCCACTAATTGCCTTTTATTGATAAAATAATAAATTGCACACATAATTTCCAGCCAACTAAGAAAGAGAAAGAGTATCAACAAGAGAGAGAGAGATAGGATGAATCTCTTGATTTTCCATCTGGCTTGGCTCAGCTTAAGATATTGAGCCGACCATCTACCTTTTTACTATTTTCCATGTGGTATGAATCTCTTGATATTCCATTCCATGTTCTCCAAAAAATATTATTTTCTAAAATTAATATTTAGGATTATTACCAAAAGATTATGCATTTAGGACAAATTGCATAAAATCTCGTGTGCCAATTTCATTAATTCTTTTCCAAAATTTTCTACTGCACAGTTTCACAAAACTTAGATTTTTTTTTTCTTTTCATAATAGCTTAAATTCAAATTGCCAAAATTTTTGTTCCTGAAATATGTATACGAAATTTAGAGGTATTTTTTTTGGAAGCTGTTATTGCAGTTCAAAAATTCCTTATTTTTGGACTATCAATAAAATTATTATTTTTGTATTTATTGTGTTTCTAAATATTTCTTTTCGCTTTGTAGATGCAATGGTGAAAATAAAAAGAAAAAATGTTTAAAAAAAAAATTAAAATCTTAGCTGGAGCTCGAAAAAAAGCCGAAGCCAAGCCATGAAAGCCTTTTACGCTGCAAATTGTCGGTGATCTTATTAGGCTGTGACGGTGCGGCTGTCTGTCCCACACCCTCTCTCTCTCTCTCTCCTTCTCTCACTCTCTGGCTTGAGAGAGAGTATCTATGGAAACGTAAAACTCGTCCAACAAACAAAAAAGAAATAAAATTTATATAAAAAAAAGGACCAAAAGAAGAAAAAAGATAAGAGAAAAATAAAAAAGGGAAAATTATATCAATCTGTGTCTGATTGTGAGTGCTTTTTCATTTCATTTTAGCTTCTTTGTTTGCTTGTAGCTGTTGGTTGTTGTAGTTGTGGTGTTCTTGCTCTTGATGCTCTCTTCCCTTGTCTTTTACGAAACCCAATTGAATTGATGCACCAAACAGCTTCCCCATCTCTCACTCTCTCAAGGTGAGCTTACCCATCTCTCTCTCTCTCTCATTTGCGTTGGTTCTTCTTCTGACCCAATTGATTGTAATTTCTTCCAAATCTGAGGTCAACACTTTTGTTGCATTCTTCAGATACTGCGCTGCAATTTCACACACACATACAAAAATATGAATTGGGTTGCATTTTTTAGTTTCACATTTTGACTACCCACTGACAAGCTCGGGACTTGATTCGATCTTGTCCAATTTCTGTGAATTGTCTTTGATCTGTTCCTTTGTTCTGTGCCCAAATAGCCCACTTTGTAGAAATGCAAGTGAGGAACAAGTGTTATCTGAATTGAATTGAGCTTCACTAGCTCACTTAAGTCAATGCTTCAGTTTTTCTTTTTTCTTTTTTCTTGTCCGGGAAAGATTTGTAGATTGGAAATTGGTTTGTGTGTAATCTTGTCTGCAATTGTGTTTGACAGGAGGCTGTGAGGTAGATCTGGAGAAGGGCAAGGTCTCTTTATTGATTTGTTCTTTGAATCTTGAAGAGTAGCAAAGCTGGCAACCACACTGGGTTGGAGGTTTGCTGCCAGCAATGGCAGCACCCTTGCCTCTAATGATCTGGTACTTTCCTTTGTCATTTTTGTTTCATTTCTTATATGGGTCTTTTTTGTTTTTTTTCTTCTTCTTTTCTCTTCCTTTTTTTGTTCTTGAATCGTAATTTGAGATTGTAGATTATAAATCCAGCTGAAAGAGTATAATTAAGATATTGAAAGTTTCATGTGCCTCTTATGAATACTGGGGGGGACGCACTAGATCACATTTATCCTGTTTTTGTTTCAATTTCCAATCTATAAGCCTCATTGTACAGTAGGTGTAAATTATTAGCGTAGATAGACAATCTATGTTACGCTGAAATTAAGTGTTTCAGGTTCTGGGAGTTTGGGAAAATTTAAATGTGTAATCGAATTGGTAAATGATATTCTGATAATTGTGTTATCCCACTTAAATATTTGTTCAGACTTTGATGTTAAATTACAACTCACAATGGACCAAGTGATGAAAAAATTAAGAATAATATTTAGAAAAAGGAGAGGAGATGGATTCATTGTTAGATAATATGAAAACTGATAATGGATTATTGCTTTCATTCTTATGATTACAGGAAAGAAATGGTGATGCAAAATTTCAAGATTCAGAGCCTCCAACACCACATTCTATTATAAAAATGGGTTCAAGGTGAGTTAAAATTTGTTTCTACAAATTCTTTGTGGTGTTTGGTAGAATTATTTTTGTCTGCATCTTGGAACTTGTTTGCCACTTGGTAATCATTAAGGCTCTTGTAGATTATGCTGGTGGGCATTTTTCTTTCTGTGAGCAAGTGTCTGCTTGTCTAGTCTCATGGAATTATGTTCTTATTTGGTGGTAATCTCCTTACATACTTTAATGCCTCTACGTGCTGTCTCACTCATACTGATACTCTTCATTCTGCTTTCAACTTGAAACTAGACATTGTCTTAATCCCAGGGTCAATGATCTTTATTTTCTTTTCCTTAATCTAAAAAAACAAATATTTGATAGAGAATTTACTGAGCATATGCATTGTCAATGTTGACTAGAAACCATATTTAGTTTCACCAAAATCAAGTTGGAGTAAAGATTGTCAATTTGAAATATTAAGTTTTAACATCAGTTATTTCCTCTGAGGTTAGGGGTTTGCCTTTTCATGCTATGATTCGTATTAGGATGATGTTGCCTTGTAATTCTGTTTTGTTGTTTTTTCTTGTTTTAGATGTAGACTAATTGATGTTTGTAGGGGACACCTTGTCCTTTGTGTTGTATTTTCTTTTAGTTATATAAGTTATGTTTCTTATAATATTAATATAAAAAAGGATAATTCTGCCTAAATTATATGTTGTTCTAAATTTTTTGACAGGGATCGTAGTAGCATGGAGGATGCAGATGGGACATTGGCAAGTGTTGCTCAATGCATTGAGCAGCTGCGTCAAAGTTCCTCATCTGTACAAGAGAAGGAATATTCGTTGAAGCAGTTGCTTGAGCTTATTGATACTCGTGAAAATGCTTTCAGTGCTGTTGGATCTCACTCTCAAGCAGTTCCAGTACTTGTTTCTCTTCTTCGGTCAGGTTCAGTTGGAGTTAAGATACAAGCTGCTACTGTTTTAGGCTCTCTCTGTAAGGAGAATGAACTAAGGGTGAAGGTCTTGCTTGGAGGATGCATTCCACCATTGCTTGGTCTGCTCAGGTCCAGCTCGGCAGAAGGGCAAATTGCAGCTGCAAAAACAATTTATGCTGTTTCTCAAGGTGGTGCTAGGGATCATGTTGGATCAAAAATATTTTCAACTGAAGGAGTTGTGCCAGTGCTTTGGGAGCAGCTGCAAAAAGGGATCAAGACTGGTAGCTTGGTTGATAGCTTGTTGACTGGAGCATTAAAGAACCTATCCAGCAGCACGGAGGGATTCTGGACTGCAACCTTTCAAGCTGGAGGAGTGGATGCACTTGTGAAGTTGCTTTCGACTGGACAGCCAAACACTCAAGCTAACGTGTGCTTTCTTCTTGCATGTATGATGATGGAAGATGCATCTGTTTGTTCTAAGGTGCTGGCTTCAGAGGCAACAAAGCAACTTCTCAAGCTTTTGGGGTCTGGCAATGAAGCTTGTGTTAGAGCAGAAGCAGCAGGTGCTCTAAAATCTCTTTCTTCCCAGTGCAAAGAAGCAAGGCGGGAAATAGCTAATTTCAATGGTATTCCTGTGTTGATAAATGCTACAATAGCCCCTTCAAAAGAATTCATGCAGGGTGAGTATGCCCAAGCGTTGCAGGAGAATGCTATGTGTGCTTTAGCAAATATTTCTGGTGGTTTGTCATATGTGATCTCAAGCCTTGGTCAAAGCCTTGAATCGTGCTCTTCACCTGCCCAAATTGCTGATACATTAGGGGCTTTAGCTTCAGCTCTTATGATATATGATAGTACAGCAGAATCTAATAGAGCATCAGATCCTGTTGTTATTGAGCAGACTTTGGTTTCACAATTCAAACCTCGTTTACCATTTCTTGTTCAGGAAAGAACCATAGAGGCCCTTGCAAGTTTGTATGGGAATTCCGTACTCTCAACTAAACTCTCTAATTCAGAAGCAAAACATTTGCTTGTTGGTTTGATCACAATGGCTACAAATGAAGTTCAGGATGAGCTTATGAGAGCTCTTCTTACACTTTGCAATAGTGAAGAAAGTCTCTGGCGTGCGCTTCAAGGCCGTGAAGGGGTTCAGCTGTTGATATCACTTCTTGGGCTTTCATCAGAACAGCAGCAAGAATGTGCAGTTGCACTGCTTTGCCTGCTTTCTAATGAGAATGACGAAAGTAAATGGGCTATTACTGCTGCTGGTGGCATACCTCCACTGGTTCAGATTCTAGAGACGGGATCTGCAAAAGCCAAGGAAGATTCAGCATCAATCCTTAGGAACCTATGCAATCACAGTGAAGATATACGTGCATGTGTCGAAAGTGCTGATGCTGTTCCTGCATTATTATGGCTTCTGAAGAATGGAAGCCCAAACGGAAAAGAAATTGCAGCGAAGACTTTAAATCATTTAATCCATAAATCTGATACAGCAACCATCAGCCAACTTACTGCATTATTAACCAGTGATCTACCTGAATCTAAAGTGTATGTCTTGGATGCTCTGAAAAGTATGCTGTCAGTGGTCCCCCTCAATGATATATCACGTGAAGGTAGTGCTGCTAATGATGCAATTGAGACAATGATAAAAATATTGAGCTCAACTAAAGAAGAGACTCAAGCCAAGTCAGCATCAGCTTTAGCTGGAATCTTTGAATCTAGGAAGGACTTGCGTGAAAGTAGCATTGCTGTTAAAACTCTTTGGTCAGCCATTAAGTTGATTAGTGTTGAATCTGTAAGTATCCTTGCAGAGGCCTCACGTTGCCTTGCGGCAATATTTCTTTCGATTAAAGAGAACCGGGATGTGGCTGCTGTTGCTCGAGATGTATTATCTCCGTTAGTTGTGCTTGCTAACTCTTCAGTTCTGGAAGTTGCAGAACTAGCAACATGTGCTTTGGCTAATCTTATTTTGGATAGTGAAGTTTCAGAGAAAGCAGTTGCTGAAGAAATTATTTTCCCAGCTACTAGAGTTTTGCGTGAAGGCTCGGTATCTGGAAAGACCCATGCAGCAGCAGCAATTGCTCGCCTGCTCCATTCTCGTCAAATTGATTATGCTTTAACCGATTGTGTGAATCGTGCTGGAACCGTTCTTGCACTAGTTTCTTTTCTAGAATCTGTTCATGCATCTGTTGCCACGTCAGAGGCACTCGAGGCACTTGCTATTCTTTCCAGGTCAGAAGGAGCTACTGGAGAAATAAAACCTGCATGGGCAGTTTTAGCTGAATTCCCGAAAAGCATAACCCCAATAGTTTTATCCATTGCTGATGCAGCACCCTTGTTGCAGGATAAAGCGATTGAAATATTATCCCGACTTTGCAGAGATCAGCCTGATGTATTGGGGGACACAGTTGCTACTGCCTCTGGATGTATATCATCAATCACTAAAAGAGTGATCAATTCAACAAAATCAAAGGTTAAAATTGGAGGAGCTGCACTCCTTATTTGTGCTGCAAAAGTTAGTCATCAGAGGGTTATGGAAGATCTTAGTGAATCAAACTTATGTACCCATCTCATTCAATCTCTTGTTGCAATGCTTACTTCTTTGGGAAACCCAGGGGATGATGACAATGACTCCATTAGCATTTATAGGCATAGTAAAGAAGAAACAAAGAATGATGAATATAATTCAAGCACAGGAGTTATTTATGGTGTTAATTTAGTTATGTGGCTTCTGTCTGTTCTCGCCTGTCATGATGAAAGGTGCAAAATTGTGATTATGGAGGCTGGGGCGGTGGAAGTTCTCACAGACAGGATCTCAAATTGTTTTTCACACTACTCTCAGGTAATCAGCCCTCTTATTCCGCTTTATGTTTTCATTCAATAAGGAAGAAGATCGAGATACATTTGCCCAATTCTGAATTTCTATATACACTGATCCATAATATAATTTATTGTTCTCTATCCATCAAATATTGGGTTTATAGTCTAATCATCTAACCTGGTATGGTCCTTGGTGTAATTTATGCAGATTGAGTTTAAAGAAGATAGTAGCATATGGATTTATACTTTGCTGCTGGCAATCTTATTTCAAAACAGAGATATTATACGAGCACACGCAACCATGAAATCTATACCAGTACTTGCAAACTGGTTGAGGTCTGAGGAGTTGACCACCAGATATTTTGCTGCACAGGCAATGGCCAGCCTAGTCTGTAATGGTAGCAGGGGTACTCTTTTATCTGTTGCAAATTCTGGAGCAGCAGGCGGGCTCATTTCCCTACTTGGCTGTGCTGATGTTGATATAAGTGATCTTTTGCAGTTGTCAGAAGAGTTTGGTTTAGTGCGTTATCCTGAGCAAGTTGCTCTTGAGAGGTTGTTCAGAGTTGAAGACATAAGAGTTGGTGCTACTTCTAGAAAAGCAATACCTGCACTTGTGGATCTTCTCAAACCAATTCCAGATCGTCCTGGAGCACCATTTTTAGCACTTGGGCTTCTGACTCAACTTGCAAAGGACTGTCCGTCAAATAAGATTGTAATGGTAGAATCAGGAGCTTTGGAAGCACTGACTAGGTATCTCTCACTTGGTCCTCAAGATGCAACTGAGGAAGCTGCTACAGATCTGTTAGGTATACTATTTGGCAGTGCTGAGATAAGGAGACATGACTCTTCATTTGGTGCTGTCAGTCAACTTGTGGCAGTTTTACGGTTAGGTGGAAGAGCTTCCAGGTATAGTGCTGCTAAAGCATTGGAAAGCTTATTTTCTGCTGATCATATAAGGAATGCAGAAAGTGCTCGGCAAGCCGTTCAACCCTTGGTGGAGATTCTTAATACTGGTTCTGAGAGGGAGCAGCATGCTGCAATTGCTGCGTTGGTGAGGTTGCTGAGTGAAAATCCATCAAGAGCCTTAGCAGTTGCAGATGTTGAAATGAATGCAGTAGATGTTCTTTGCAAGATTCTTTCATCAAATTGCTCAATGGAGCTGAAAGGGGATGCTGCCGAGTTGTGTTGTGTTCTGTTTGGAAATACAAGAATCAGGTCGACAATGGCTGCAGCTCGCTGTGTGGAGCCTCTGGTGTCTCTTCTTGTTACTGAGTTCAGTCCTGCGCAGCATTCAGTTGTCCGAGCATTGGATAAACTTGTGGATGATGAGCAACTTGCAGAACTTGTTGCCGCTCATGGTGCAGTTATTCCTCTTGTTGGCCTCCTCTATGGTAAGAATTACTTGCTCCACGAAGCTATTTCCAGAGCCCTTGTGAAGTTAGGGAAAGACAGGCCTGCTTGTAAGATGGAAATGGTGAAAGCTGGAGTGATTGAGAGCATGCTTGACATCCTCCATGAGGCACCCGATTTTCTCTGTGCTGCTTTTGCAGAACTGCTCCGAATATTGACCAACAATGCAAGCATAGCTAAGGGACCTTCTGCTTCAAAAGTTGTTGAGCCCCTTTTTATGCTGCTAACAAGACCAGAATTTGGACCTGATGGGCAGCATAGTGCACTACAGGTTCTTGTCAACATTTTGGAGCATCCACAGTGTCGTTCTGACTATAGGTTGACATCCCACCAAGCTATTGAACCAATTATCCCCCTGCTTGATTCTCCTGCTCCTGCAGTACAACAGTTGGCTGCTGAGCTTCTATCACATTTACTCTTTGAAGAACAACTTCAAAAGGATTCAGTGACTCAGCAAGTGATTGGTCCTCTCATACGGGTTCTTGGCTCTGGTATACACATATTGCAGCAGAGAGCTGTGAAGGCCCTTGTTAGTATTGCGCTAATATGGCCAAATGAAATTGCTAAAGAGGGTGGTGTCACTGAACTGTCCAAGGTGATATTGCAATCAGATCCATCTCTTCCTCATGCTTTGTGGGAATCGGCTGCTTCTGTTTTATCAAGTATTCTGCAGTTTAGTTCTGAATTTTATTTGGAAGTGCCTGTTGCTGTGTTGGTAAGGTTGCTTCGTTCTGGCTCAGAAAGCACAGTAGTTGGTGCATTGAATGCTCTTCTGGTACTGGAAAGTGATGATGCAACCAGCGCAGAAGCAATGGCTGAAAGTGGTGCTTTAGAGGCCCTTTTGGAACTTCTCAGATCTCATCAGTGTGAGGAAACAGCTGCAAGGCTGTTGGAAGTATTGTTGAACAATGTGAAGATCAGAGAAACTAAGGCTACCAAGTCTGCCATAGTACCATTGTCTCAGTACCTCTTGGATCCGCAAACCCAAGCTCAGCAAGCGAGGTTGCTAGCAACTCTAGCTCTTGGTGATCTCTTCCAGAATGAAGGCCTTGCTCGAAGTACTGACGCTGTATCTGCTTGTCGTGCACTAGTAAATGTGCTTGAAGACCAACCTACTGAAGAAATGAAAGTTGTAGCGATATGTGCTTTGCAAAACCTTGTGATGTACAGTCGGTCCAATAAAAGAGCCGTTGCTGAGGCTGGTGGTGTTCAGGTTGTGTTGGATCTGATTGGTTCAAGTGATCCAGAAACGTCCATTCAGGCTGCAATGTTTGTTAAACTTCTCTTTTCAAATCATACCATTCAAGAGTATGCTTCTAGTGAGACAGTAAGGGCCATTACTGGTAAGTTCTCTTTTTGAATGGTGCTATACAATGTCTGAGATAGTAGAACCCCTAGGTCGATCATCACTGAATCAGATTTCTTTTTCCATTTTTAAAGAAGAATCTAATAAGATTTTTGTTGTGTCATAGCTGCTATCGAAAAGGATTTATGGGCAACTGGAACTGTGAATGAGGAGTATCTGAAAGCTCTGAATTCTCTTTTTAGCAATTTCCCACGTCTTAGAGCCACAGAACCTGCAACGCTAAGCATTCCTCATCTTGTTACATCCCTCAAGACAGGGTCAGAGGCAACTCAAGAAGCTGCCTTGGATGCACTCTTTCTTCTTAGGCAAGCCTGGTCAGCATGCCCTGCGGAAGTTTCTAGGGCTCAGTCAATTGCTGCTGCCGATGCAATTCCCTTGCTGCAATACTTAATTCAGTCCGGCCCACCTCGGTTTCAGGAGAAGACAGAATTTTTGTTACAATGTTTGCCAGGGACACTGGTGGTCATACTCAAACGTGGAAATAATATGAAGCAGTCAGTGGGAAACCCTAGTGTTTATTGCAAGATTACACTCGGCAACACTCCACCTAAGCAAACTAAGGTAAAACGCCTTAAATGTGCTTACCACTACCTTTTCTTTCCTATTCTTAAGATATTTGAATCTTCTTTTGGATAATCTTCTTCTGAATTCATCATTCATTTGCATGCCACATAGAACGCTAGATTATGTCACCATGAATGCAAGACTGCAGCCAGTCTTTACAATGTGTATTCAAGAAGAAATTAAGTTTATTTTATTTATTCTTAGAATTAGAACTTAGGGATTTAATAAGATAATTAGTTTTAGTTCATCAATTTTTCCTGGTTGTTAATTTGAATAGTCTTCCAGATTGGTTGAGGATTAGCATCTTGGTTGAATTTCTGGGTCATGTACTGTATATTAATACAGTATCTTCTGCAATTGAATTATTGAAATTATGTGGATAGGTTATGTTTACTGGAAACATATTGATTGTATTTTTTTGGAGATGGTTATGCACATTGTGTCTCTTCTGTGTCTGCAGTGATATTTGGCCTGATATCGGTATTAACTTCTCACCATGAATTTCTGAACTTTTCAGGTTGTTTCAACTGGCCCTAATCCAGAGTGGGATGAAACCTTTTCGTGGTCCTTTGAGAGTCCCCCGAAAGGCCAGAAGCTCCACATATCTTGCAAGAACAAGAGCAAAATGGGAAAGGTAAGTGAACAAAGAAATTGCCAACATAGAGACACTTTTCTTTAAAATATTAGGATATATTTTCTCAGCTGATCCTTTATTCTTGTTCTACCTAGTAACTGGTAACCAATTATCTTTTGATATGTTGACAGAGTTCATTCGGAAAAGTTACCATCCAGATTGATCGGGTAGTAATGCTGGGAGCCGTTGCCGGTGAGTACACTCTGTTGCCAGAAAGCAAAAGTGGGCCCTCACGGAATTTAGAAATAGAGTTCCAGTGGTCTAACAAGTAACAACCCAATATGGAGATTTGTTATTCTTCTGAAAATTGAATTATTAGAGGAAAACATTTTCAAAAAGGGATTCATTTTTTCTTCTTTCTTTTCATTCTGGATTATTTGTCATGTCAATGTACATAATATCCCAAAGATTTTGATTTTTGCCAACAGTCCAGTAAGTAGTCATTTGTGAATGTATTCTTTTATAACCTGTGGGAAAGATGTAACTTTCTTGTGTGCTTTGTCAATGTTAGAGGAATAATGTTGTTTATGGGTTTTGATGGATAATAAATAGTAATGATTAATGATTTGTTCACTTTATCTTCTTGTATTTTCCTCCATCTCGACAAAGGACTAATGTCCAATATTATTTCTCCTTGTGGATCCACATGGAATGTGGTCTTGTAAAGTCATGGCATGTGGTCTCGATTCTTTCATCAATCAAAGTTTCATTAGGAAAGATTATGATAAGGGAATGGTTTGATTTCTTTCTTTCAATGTAATAATAAAAATAAAATAAAATAAAAAACGGGCCGAAGGCTAAACCAACAAGATGGGGCAAGCCTAATAAAAAATATCATCTAAGCTACCTTCCTCTCCGTAGTTTAAATTAGATTATAAAGTAGAATATGGTTTGTGTTAAAAAAAAATTTAGGAAAAAGTACAGTAAACCCCCCAACCTATTGGGCCATTTACGAGTACATCACAACCTATCGCATGTTTACAATTACATACACCACGTCACGAAAAATTACAAGAGAGCCCCCTCCGTTAGCGAGATCGTCAGAAAATCCGTTAGCTGCCTACGTGGCGTCTAACTGGACATTTTTTTAAAGGCATTTTCGGCATCTCAAGTCCATGGGTTTAGCGCCAACGCAACACGTGGCGTTTTTTAATTCAAAATAAAAAAAAACCCCCAAATCGATTTTCAGAATCTTGTCTAGAGCCCCTCCCCTCCCCACTAAAATCGATTACCCCCCCACCCCCCCAAATCGAAACTTATTCCCCAAATTGAAACCCAAACCCCATTTCGTGTCGATCGAAAGCGCACAAAAAAGGCTGGGTTGTTGTAAATCGAGATGACATGGAGTTTTCGTCCTCCTGGCTGTCGTCCTCCTCGTTACTGTAAGTTGCATGTGGTTTTATTCCTTCTTGCTTTTTGGTTTTGTCGTACAGAGCTTTCGGTTTTGTATTTTCTGAACCTGTGATTTGCTTTGAAGTGTGCTTGAGAGTGATCTTTGTGGTCCGTGGTCCACTTCTGTCGGTGTTTTGTTGGAAAAGCATAAAGGGTCCATTTCTGTCGGTGTGTTGTTGGAAAAGCATAAAAAAAAAAAAGCACTTTGTTTGTCAAACCAAACTGCTTTGGATTCCAGACAATACTCAGTGGTCCAAAACCTGTGCATTTGTTTATGTCCTTGTGTATTCACCATTGCTGTATTGAACAATTGTTTATTGTGACGTTTGACTGTTATGTGGCTTTGTAGGTGAAGATGATAAGTTTACTATTCGAATGAACCATGGGGGTTCTATATGTGACAACCTGTATGTAAATGGGACTGTGGACTTCATTGATTTTTGCGATAAGGACCAAATGTCTATGTTTGAAATTGGTCTGATGGTTAAGGAGTTAGGCTATGATGGTATAGTGTTATATCACTATGAGCTTCCCAACTCTTCTTCTGTAGAAAAGCTTCTCTCTGATGCAGATGTTATGAAAATGTGTGAATGTGTGCCTAGAGTGAGGGAGATAGATATTTATTTGACACAGTTGGTTGATGACCCTTATACCTTTTTAAACAAACACAAAGAGATCGAGCTGCAAAGGGTGGAAGGTTCCGGGGTACAAAAACAGAGGTCACTGGTGATTGAGGATCTAGGATATGCTGATTGTAGTCCTGTTGTTCTTTATAACAGAAAGAGCAATGTTGAGCAGGCAACTACATATCCTAAGCCACATAAGGTGAAGATAGTGGAGCAAGAAGCAGTGAATAATGTTGGGGATTTTTCAGAACCTAATGCACCAAAGAAGGGAAAGGGTAAAACAGTGGCTGCACATGAGGCACCAAAGAAGGGAAATGGTAAAAGAGTGGCTGCAACTGAGGCACCAAAGAGGGGAATGGCTACAAGGTCTTCAAAGGGTAAAGCAGTGGCTGCACCTAAGGTGCCAAAAAGGGGGAAAGGTAGAAAGTCTTCAAAGGATAAAGGGGAAGATAGTGATGCATCTACTTTTGTTGACAGTGACTATGGGGGAGATAACATTGAGGAGATGGCTGAGGAACACAATTTTTTGCAAAAGTGGATTACAGACCGTGCCCAAGTTGAAGATACTTTTCGGCCTCTTGAAGATGAAGAGAGAAATGAGGGTGAAGGTGGTGGTGTTAATGAGGGTGAAGGTGGGGTCCGTAATTCAGACAACTTGGTAGGTGGGGACCAACCTTCACAAACTGGTCAAAGTGGGGACCAACCTTCACAAACTGGTCAAAGTGGGGACCACCCTTCACAGACTGCTCAAAATGAAGACCATCCTTCACACACTGGTCAAAATGAAAACCACCCTTCACAGACTGGTCAAAACAGGGAGCCGCCTTCTCTGACTAGGGAGTTTGAGTATACAGATCTTCAAGACACCGGGTTGGAAGAGGGGGATCAAGCAGTGGAGGATGAGTTGAAAAGTGTTTATTCAGATGAAGATGATGAAAGAGATGCAAGGGGGAAAAAATTCAAACACTATAACCATGAAACGGACAAAGAAAACCCTATATTTGATACTGGAATGATATTCAGTGACTGCAAGGTTTTTAGAGAAGCTGTTCGTGAATATTGCTTGTTGAGTGGGAAAGAAGTCACTTTCACCAGGAATGAAAGGTATAAGCTGAAGGCAGTGTGTAAGGATGTGGCTTGGAAAAACCCTACAGATCGAAGCTTGTTGGTGAAATACTATAGTCCTACTCACAATTGTGTCAGAGTTTTTGCTAACTCACAAGCCTCAAGTAAATGGTTGAGAGATAAGTTCCCGCCTAGGATTCAGACAAATCCCACAATGCCTCCACAGTCTATAGTGAACTCAGCCTCTTCTGAGTTTAAAGTAGGTATATCAAGGATGAAAGCTTACAGGGCAAAGGCAGAGGCGCTTCGACTCATTGAAGGAACGGTTGCTGAGCAATATGCCATGCTTTGGGATTATTGCCATGAGCTGGAAGACAAAATCCCTGGCTCTACAACAAATATACACTGTGAGTATGTTCATGGTGAAACAGTTTTTAAGCGATTGTACATTTGTTTAGAACCATTAAAGAGAGGGTTTAAGATGAATTGCAGGCCTTTTATTGGGTTAGATGCTTGCCATTTAAAAGGGGTTTATGGTGGACAGTTGGTTACAGCAGTTGGGATCGATCCCAATAACGAGACTTGGGTGATAGCATATGCTGTGGTTGAGATGGAAACAAGGGAGTCATGGACATGGTTCATTGATCTATTGGCCAAGGATGTGGACATTGTTAATTCACATTGATGGGCCAATATATCTGACAAGCAAAAAGGACTGCCTGATGCATTTGAAGACCTTGTGCCTAATGTTGAGACAAAATTCTGTGTGAGGCACCTTTGGGATAACTTCAACAAAACTTATAAAGGTAAAGTTTTGAGGGATCAGTTATGGAAGTGTGCTAGAGCTACCAATGTGCCTTCTTTTAAGTATCAAATGGAAGTAATGAAGACCTTAGATAGCAATGCTTAGGAGTGGCTTGCTGAGAAGCCGCCAACACAATGGTCTAAGTCTCATTTCAGAACACTTATTAAGTGTGACATGCTGCAGAATAACTTGTGTGAAAGCTTCAACAATACTATCAAGACAGCAAGGGACAAGCCAATTATCACAATGCTGGAGATGATCAGGTTCTTGTTGATGAGAAGGATCCAGTGGAGGAGGAACAAAATGAGCAGTTGGCCTCATAGGATATGCAAGAACATTTTTGACCATCTGCAAGACAAAAAATTAGAAGCATGCAACTGTACTGTGCAATTGTCTGGTGGTCCTAAATATCAAGTGGATGCAGCAAGAGGGGACCAATATGTGGTAGATTTGGATAACAACACTTGTTCTTGCAGGAAGTGGGACTTGTCAGGCATTCCTTGTGCTCATGGAATTGCTGCCATACATTACAAAGGAGGGCAAGTTGTGGAGGATTATGTGCATTCTTACTACAGCAAGGACAGTTACATAGCCCTCTATACCAATCTGATTATGCCAATTAATGGGTCACAGCTATGGGAGAAGACAAACCAAACAGCAATAAAGCCACCAGCCTACAATAGACAACCTGGAAGGCCTAGAATAAAAGGACCTGAAGAGAAATAGATAAGACTGGGAAAAAATGGTTGGGGAGACTGTTCACCCGTTTTGGTTTACTTCCTGAGATGACAGGGCAAAGTTCCCCATTAATTCAAAGACCATGTTTTGGTCAGTAAATTAACTTTCTTTACGTGTTGAGCGTGCCACTGCTAGCAATTTTTCAACCCTAACAGACTTATGGTAAAAATAACTTGCGCCCCAAGTTACTGATTTTGACCAAACGATTGTGAATTTGGGTGAGGAATATCTCCCAAGTAAGTTCTTTTCTATGCCTTAGACTGGTAAGGACTTTTATAATTTATCTCAGTATAAAAACCGGCAGTTCTGGCCAGAACAACTAATAATAGTTTGAACTGATTTTAGGCAGAACTCCCCTTTACAAGACTCAAAAAAGGGAAAACTGACTACATGAAGACGAGAGGAGGGCTGTGCTTCCATTTCTGCCTGGTTAGTTGCCTCTGTTCTGGGCTGGATTGGGTGCGTCGGTGCTGGGCTGGACTCCGGACAGCTTCCACTGTTGGGCTTCGGCTGCAAATCGATGCCAAAGCTTGAGTTTGGCAGAGCTTTAATCTACTTCAAGCCCTGATGGCTTCTGGATGGACAGAACTGGGACTTCTCCAGTCTGAAAGGGGCAGAAGTGGCTGGACTCGAGCTGGGGGATGTACTGCAGTACCTGTGCGGCTAAGTCAGGGCTCTTCATAAATTTGTTGAGGTTTTCATATTTGAGAGAACTCGAACTCTGCTAAACCTGGCTTTTGCTGAACCAAATTTGTAACGAGAGAAATCTCGTTATTGTTGAGTTATGAACTGGGATTCAATTCGGGAGCAAGGGTCTAACTACCTTTGCTGGGGGAAAATAGGATGATTCTGCAAGCTTGTCTGAGAAGCTCTTGCATTTGAAGTACTTCAGACTCTGGGTCTGTTGTAACTTACTTGAGATTCTTTATGATCAAGTGATCCTTTGAGTGTTTGTCTTTTGACTGAGCTTTTCGGTTGTTTGATTGATTGTCCCTTGCTCTGTTCACCTTCTCTTGTATATATAGGAAATGTTTTTTAGAGTGGGCGGCAAGAAATCAAAGATCTTTCTAGTTTTTAATTGAAACAAAACAGGGGTTCTATCCTTTTCCTGGTAAACAAGCACTCAACGATCAGTTCTTGAGGTGACTGCTTTCTGTATTTTGATGGGGTGCCATGCTTGTTCTTCTATTTCACCTGCATGAGTCTGATCGTTTTGAGATAGCTAATTCTCAGCTTTTGAACAGCTCCCTGTTTCCCGCTTTATTTAGCAGAGTCTGTTTATCTTTGTGTTTCCCCAAAATATCAGTTTATTTTTAGATAAACTAAGCGGTTTTTGATCCTTTGGCAGCGAAGCTAATTCAGAAATTTCCCTTTTTTATACCTGCTCCTGTTCAGATTTTATCTCGAGCCGAATTCATTGACTTTCCTAAGTCAGGATCACGTGGGCATGTTTTTAATCGCCACCGTAAAAATCATTCTTTCTTTGGGCTTGAAACTGTTCCATTGCAGCCCAGATTTCTTAACGCTCTTTGGGCCACGTGGTATTGGCCTGTTTGTTTTGCTTAATGGACTGGACATGCTGGTGGACTGAAATTGCTCAAGCGGCCTTGGAAGTGATGTGGGCTTTTCGCTTTTGGTTTTGGCGTGCCGAATTTGGGCCCAAACAGAGACAAGGAATGCAAATGAGGTGCACTGTTTGTGGCTCAACTAGCCATAACAAAAGAACTCACCATCGAAATCTACCTCCAAAGGATAAATCAAGGGGTAGAGGGAGACCAAGAAACATACCTAACCAAGACCCTGTAATTGCTGCTGTGAGTGCCTATTATTATTGCTAGCCTATTCATGAAACTGTTTTTGTCTTTGACACCAATAGAACCTCAAACTGTTTTTTTTTTTCTCTGCAGGAAGAAGCAAAAGTAGCTGCAAGAGCAAGGAAAAAGCTTGCATATGGAAGGGCAAAGGCTACTGCTGCTGCAAAGAAGAATGCACTAAATGCTTCCCAGCCAAATGCAGCTGATACTGCTGGAATTGGATTGGGAGCATCCAAGAGACAGAGAACATAGGCTCTTAGTTCTTAGTTTATGCCATGTATTGTATTTTGAACTAGTGCAGCTTTTGGTTTTGTGATGTGGCCATTTTGTCAACTTTTGGTAAACTATGTATGTATTTTGAATTGGTTATATCCCAATTTAGGTGATCATGTTCATTTTGTATTTTGAGCTGCAAATGTTTGCAAAGTATGAATGTATTTTGAACTCAATATATAATGGATCATGCCTTGAGGCAAACAGTCTATGCATTTGGAAATTGCCTACCATTTCATACATAAACATGTTTCATACAAATTGACATGGGAGATTACACAACAAAAGGCATTTAATACACATAAAGCACTTTCATTTGCCAAAATATCCCACAAATGGCCACAAAAAACATCTCCCAAGTCTCCTAAATTCTAGACCCTAAAATTGAAGTGCTAATTTCACATTCTTGGAAGATCCAGCGTCTCTCCATTCCAGTACTAGCATTCCCAACAACACAATAAAAAATATCCAAGAACCCAGAACACTTGCTAGTAGAAATCTCCGTGCTTTCAAGCCAGCTCCAACCTCTATTTTCAATTTTCGGTTTTCCTCTTCTTCCTTACGTAATCATTTCAATAGTCCACATATCACAATCTTCGACCTCTCGCATACCTGTGGATCATACCATTCAAAGAATGCACAACCTTTTCTTACCCCATAATCAGCGCAGCCCCAAAATCTTCTCCCAGGGTTATTGTCAGTCCACGACGTCGTCAGACGACATTGATTGCCGCAGTGGCAAATTGGCGGGCCCACTTCGCATCTTCGATTCACAGACATCGTCGATCTCGTCGACATCGTCGTCTTCGTCTTCTTCGAGTTGGAACCTAGCCAACGACTTCTGTCGATTTGGGGCTTAGGGTCTGAGGGGTTGTGGGGGTGTTTTGATTTGGGGGTTTTTTTATTTTGAATTAAAAAACGCCACGTGTTGCGTTGGCGCGAAACCCATGGACTTGAGATGCCGAAAATGCCCTTAAAAAAATGTCCAGCTAGACGCCATGTAGGCAGCTAACGGATTTTCTGACGATCTCACTAACGGAGGGGGCTCTCTTAAATTTTTCGTGACGTTGTGTATGTAATTGTAAACATGCGATAGGTTGTGATGTACTCGTAAATGGCCCAATAGGTTGGGGGGTTTACTGTACTTTTTCCAAAAATTTAATATCATATTATCATCTAAACTGGCTACTCACAATCACAACAAGGAGGAAGCTTCAAAAAACTTGGAGCCCCAAATCTAAGAAATGACCAAAATTTGGCAGCTCCATTGATATAAAGAAGAGTCTATTTCAAAATTATTGTTCTACTATGACATACAAGTTATTTATGGAGAGTTTCAAATAACCATGCCATTAAGTGTTTAATAAGTCTGAGACTTGATGGCTTACCATGTGAGCCAAATTAGACTGCAATTTCAGTTTGCGAAGTGATTAAAACTCGAGTTTTGACAGACATTAATTTAAGAAACTGCAAGGGAGAAAACTTATGCTATCTCCGGCCAATAAAATTATGTCATGTGAAAGTATTATCATTCTATCATAGCGTTATTGGTCGGGAATAGCAAAAATAGTGTTATCCCTTTTTCATGAAAGTCTTTCTCCATACAAAAGGCTTGTAAATGGGTTAAAACCATTTATCACTGCATCTAACGTCCTAGATTCAATTCCCCCTTGCCATCATATAACTACTATGAGCATCCAAACCACCCAAACTACAAATCTCTTGCAAATGTATGTATTGTAATAATATAAGTAGTCACATTTTAGCTTTCTGACCCAAAAAAAGTCACATCTTTCCTATATTTTATGAATCTGAACAGGTCCCCCAAAAAAAAAAAAAACTCCAAATAAATAAGTACATATTAAATTGTAAGATTAAAAAAACAACAAAAAGAGCATGGAGGAGGGGCCAGCGGTCCCAGCCCAGGTGTCAGACACACAGCCTCACCTCCAATCAAAGCACGTCCTTTTCTGTGACACTGCGTGTCTGCGACACGTAAAGACCCCTCACCTCTCACTTTAATTAACAAATTAACAAATTAATTAATTAACTAAATAATCATAATTAATTATCCTTTTTAAATTTATTAATTAGCTTCGCATTCCAATAGGCCATAGCTGTGCGTCTTCCTCGTCCTCTTCCCCTCCACTTTACCTTTCATTCCATTTCAGTCTCTCTTTCTCTCTCTCTCTCTTCTCTTCCTCTCTCTTCCTTCAGATCTCAAGCTGAGGTTTCTCTCTTGGAGTCGCCATGGCGGCTCGATCTCTACTCTCTGTGCTTCTTCTACTGGCGTGCGTGCTTCTGGAACCTCAGAATGCTCGCGCGCTTACGCTGTCTGCGAGGCTCATACACCGCTTCTCAGAAGAGGCGAAGGCGCTTCGGATTTCGAGAAGCGGAGAAGACCCCAAGGACTTAGGTCGGTGGCCGCAGAAGAACTCCATGGACTACCATCACCTACTTGCAAGCACCGACTTCCAGAAACAAAAGATGAAGCTCAGCTCAAGTCGCCACTTCCAGTTCCTCTTCCCCTCTGAAGGTAGCAACACGGTGTCGTTTGGCAACGACTTCGGCTGGTGCGTCTCTTTCTTACCTCATTTCACTTCGTTTCAAATTTCTTGTTTTCAAGCATAATTGCATAATGTAGAAAGATGATGTATTTTTGTGTGTATTTTAGGTTACATTATACGTGGATTGATATAGGGACGCCTAATGTTTCGTTTCTGGTTGCTTTGGATACTGGGAGTGATCTATTTTGGGTTCCATGTGATTGCATACAGTGCGCTCCCTTATCTGCCTCTTACTATAGTACCCTGGTAGGCCACCTTTCTATGTAATTATGATTCTTTTGCCTTTAATTTTATGTTCATCGTTTTATTTTCATGCCATGAGCTACTGGAAACTTAATGTGTATCCAAGATTGTTAGAAAAAAAGAAAAAGAAGAAATTTTTGCATTTTCTTGAGGAATTGAGGCCACTCTCTCCCAGCCCGCAAAAGAAAAAAAAGGGGAAATCTGAGAAAGTCTGGGTTAATGTTTCGTTAAGTAGACTCTGGGTGCCAATGTTTGAGTGAAGTTAGTAAGTCTCTTCTAAGGCTTGGTAACAGGTTTAGCGCTTATTTCCAATAATTGATTGGCAGGTGCTCCCTCGTATTTGGGGCATCTATTATGCAGGATAGAGATTTGAATGAGTACAGCCCATCGGGTTCAAACACCAGCAAGCATGTATCTTGCAGCCATGAGTTATGTGAGTCTGGTACAAACTGCAAGAGTCCCAAGCAGTCATGCCCTTACACTGTTGACTACTACACAGAAAATACATCGAGTACTGGACTTCTTGTGGAGGACATATTACACTTTGCAGCTGGCGGTGATGATGGGCCAAACACTTCCATTGAAGCCCCTGTTATCATAGGGTGTGTTTGGTTGATATTTCTTGCCTCATTAATATTTTGAACTAAATGTCGGAAATGGTTCCAGCAAAGATTTAGAAATTTGCTTCTGGCATAATGCAGATGTGGTATGAAGCAAAGTGGTGGTTACCTGGATGGGATTGCTCCCGATGGTCTTTTAGGTTTAGGACTTGGAAAGATTTCAGTTCCTACTTTCCTTGCTAAGGCAGGATTGACCAAGAACTCTTTCTCAATGTGCTTTGATGAGGATGATTCTGGGAGACTATTTTTTGGGGACCAGGGACCAGCTACACAACAATCTACATCTTTCCTGCCTTCAAATGGAAACTAGTAAAAACTATATATGCACTTCTGTTCAATTTACAACTTTAAGTGACAGTTACTAAATGCTTGCTAAGCTAACATTCTTGTAGATGCTGAAATCTCCATTGTGTAATCGTTTGTTCCAGTGAAACCTATATTGTTGGAGTGGAAGCATGTTGTATTGGAAATTCTTGTCTTAAGCAGACAAGCTTCAAAGCACTTGTTGACAGTGGGACATCATTTACATTTCTTCCAGAAGCAGTGTATGATAAAATTTCAGAGGAGGTACATCTTTTCATTAAATTCCAATATCTGAGTTTGTTATCTGCATGCCTGGTAGGCTGATACCACTTCCATTCATTGATAGTTTGACAGACGGGTAAATGCGACAATCACCAACTATGCAGGATCTCCTTGGAAGTACTGCTACAATACAAGGTGAATTTCAAGAAATTATAAGCTTTGAGAATCTCCCGGCCCCACTTACCTCAGTTGTGTGTGTCTGTAACTTATGCCATTGTTCTGTTGGTTTTTCCTAGAACAGTTCTCAAGATCTTCCCAAAGTGCCTTCTGTGACGTTTATGTTCGTGGCAAACAACAGCTTTGTGGTTCATGACCCTGTCTTTCCGATAAATGGTAATCAGGTAGGTAAACTAGCTCTTCAGATTTTTTGAGTGGATGTGAAATAACATAAGTTTCTTTATTTCTGTCAATATACGTATAGCTCACTGAGTTCATAGGGCTATATAACAACTTAGTAAAGACAAATGGTTCCAGAAGTTCATTTTCATGATGAAAATAATAATATGATAGGCCAGATTGTCATTAAGTCATGATACACTTTTAATTCAAAATGGTATAGCTTTAATTTTTGTTCAGTGTGGTAAAAATTTGTATCATGATTGTAGTATGACAATTCAAGCTAGCTTGATAGTAGACCGTGTAGTATCTTTATAATAAACTAGATGATTAATTTGCTTCTAAAGTGATTTTATTTACGTACAATAAGTGACGACATCAAAAGTCAACTTATGATGTAATTGCTGTTGTCATAGTCGAGAGGCTTTTTGCAATACACTCTATTTTAATTTGAATGAGAATGAACTCTATAAATGCGCTCACTTGTCTAGACATGTCATATCTCTCAGTCAAACAAACCTGAACCTAATCTGTAAATCTTCTCATTAGCAGTCCGCTGGTGGTGCAATTTATGTTAAATTCATTAGTTTGATACTTCACTTTCCCATCTTTGGTTGAATAAGAAATGCTGATGCACTTTAATATCGTGGTTATTATACAGTTCTTTTTCCTGCTTATTAATGTTAAACTTTCTGGCTTTGATAATGTTAAGGCATTCTCTTTGTACTTTGATAAAGTTTGTTGGTTTACCACTATTTCCCAAACCTTAAGCTTTCAGATGTGGGGCAACAATTTCTATCTATTATAACACTTTCCTTCACATGTGCCCCTCCCTCCCCAATAGAACCTGACATGGAATTGCAAGGATTTAACCATACTTTGTACAAGGAATTAGAGTTAGTTCAACAATTGCTAGTTAAAAAGCTCTTATGGAACATATATTTGGTGTTCTATATCGTCATTGACTATTCATGACTTTGTCTTGCCTTAAAATTTCTTCTTGTGATTCCTTGACTTTGTAATTGAGTATTCATGACATTGTTCTGTTCTGTACAATACAATGTGTAACTGATTTTAATGTGTTGATTTTCATCCGTACTGATATACTCTGAACTCTTAATATACATATAGAAAAGAACATACAGGTTACTTTTCATATGTATTTTGTGCCATAAACATTTTTTTATTGATGTTTAGAAAAGTAATATACACCAGTGAGAGATAATCACTCAGATAAAATCTTACAGTTTAGGCCTTCCTGGTGCAGGGAGTTGTTGGGTTTTGCTTAGCCATACAGCCGACAGATGGTGATATTGGAACAATTGGACGTAAGAATGAGTCTTCTCTGTAGCAAGAATGCTGCTCAGCTTTTTTTTTTTTTCTTTTCCTGGTAAATGGTTTTTTACTTGAGAATTTTCTTTTGCAGAGAACTTCATGACGGGATACCGGACAGTATTTGATAGAGAGAACTTAAAGTTAGGCTGGTCTCGCTCAAATTGTGAGTTCTCTGGCTTTCTTGAAACATTAGGGATGTTTCCTACTGACTATGTTGTTGTTTGCAATTGGTTGTACTTATACCATATGATGGGTGAAATATCATCTGTTTGACCTGAAAGTGATATGTCGCTAGCTAATTTCGTTTTATTTGTCCTAACTGTAAGTTTGTCTGACACTGTTATAAACCTAGTTCAAGTCACTGTATTAGGATGAACTAGAAAGTGAAAAGCGCAGCTCTTTGCTGTTGCTGTTTAATTATTGAGGTAGAGCTCTTTTGTTAATAATTACCAATAAACTTTGCAGGCCAAGATTTTAGTGATGCTAAGAGTATGCCCCTAACTCCCTCAAAAGGCACACCACCAAACCCCATGCCAACAAATGAGCAGCAGAGCACACCGGGTGGCTTTGCTCCTGCTGTTGCTGGAAGAGCTCCCTCAAAACCATCAGCTGCATCAAGCCGGCTCGTCTCATCCCAGTTTTGTTCGTTGAGATTGTTGCCTCTACTGCTTGTATTATTTCCGATCGTCCTCGTCATCTAGGAAGATGTGACCATATATTGTAGATCATTTATGTAGTCTTACATGTAAATGCAGGGTTTTCTTTTCTTTCTTTTCCTGCCCTGAAATACATATATATAGAGCAGGTCTGTAATCCATTGGCGTCAGTTTTTTTCTCTATCACGTGTCATTGGATTGGTTGGGGCGTGTAGTAGGGACATGCATTGTATTTAGCTTTTGTTGTATTAATATAATATATGTCATATATATTTTTTTCTTTTTCCTTGATTTTTACCCATCAATCTCAACATTTTGCTACCTTTGCCCCCTATTCTCAAGAATTTTACATGCTATTCTTAGCATTTACAGAGGCTGCTAAACCATTCTTAGCCATTCTACGCAATGGCATAAGATTGGTTTAGCAGCAAATCACAATTTGACATGTAAAAATAATTTATCAAAAATGCAAAAGGAAAAATCTCTATACGCGCATAGCAAATTGTGATTGGTAGGAAAATAGGATTTACTCATTACAGGGAAGGAGGCAAGTATATTACTGTCCAAACTCCCAGTTTTATTGTAATGATTTTTCTGTTGCTTATAGCTTTGAACTGGGCTCCGTAATGATGAAACATGCAGACCATGAAAAGGACTTGAGCAATCTAGCAACAGATTGCATTAATCTATTCATGTTGTCTTCTTTTATCTTTTGCCAGCAGAAGTGGTTTTAAATTGATATCAAAGTGAGGACAACCTGGAATCTGTTGCAAACACATAAAGATGTTCAGTTTTGCCATTTTATTGTCTATTTGCAGTTTTCTGCATAAAACAATCGTTCATAATTCATTGATGTTGTCCAACGACCAAACCAACCAAACTTGGCTAAGTAAAAAACTAAGATCCACCAAATTGGCCATCAATTATACATAGCGCAGAGTTGGTGGCTATGAGAATGTCTTACAATATGAGTTCGAGTCCTGACCTCTTATGATGATTATCTTCAAGAGTTCGGACTAGGTGGTTGTGCGATTATTCTCACAAATTATCCTTAATGAAGAAGCAATCTCACCTATGTAGTTCAATTAAATTGATCAAGTTTTTGGACTCGACTTTTATTGATTTTTGATTGGATTTAAATTTTTTGTTATGTATTTTTTTCTTTGACAAAGTGATATTATAAACTATTCTAATATACGAGAATGGGTTCAAACTCGAATGTGAGGTGACAAACACACCATCTTATCCAACTTGCCTAACCAAGAGTTGCATTGGATTTAAAGTTTTTAAAACCAATTAGATGTTTTTTTCTTCTTTTTGGGATCAAGAAGTGATTATATATTTTATTAGGTGCCATAAGTTTGGTGGGATAACATAAGTTTTCTCTTGGCCACTTGATTATTTCTTTCATATCCTGATCTCAAACCCAAATTTTCCGCTCAAACTTGGTGATGTTTATCTAAGTTGCATTTTATGTAGGTTAAAATTAAAAAAGAAACTTCTGTTCTTCTGATTAGTTTACGGGCATGCCAAGTTTTTTTTTTAGTATAAGGGATAGTCGAAACTAAAAGGGAAGGGGTATTTCTCATACAAACACAACTACGATGTTATGGGGGTTTGAACTTGAGACCTCTTGTCCCTTTTTCACTGGACTAGACCTCGTTGGAGACAATGCTTATTTTTTTATTAGCAAACCAATCATCAAAACTGATCAATGTTTTAGAACTATATTGAAGTGGAATGGCCATTAAAATATTAGAGTAGATAGAGAGCATTCAATTGCCGAAAAATGGTGCCATCATAATCTAGTCCAATTATAATCAATGTACTTTAACCATACCAGCAAGCAACCCAATACCATCTCCTTCTTGGCCTTTACGTATACACCGTACACGTGTGGATGTTCACTTTCGTACTGTTGTGATTTCTGTCGAGGGCCCTTTATTTTATTTTAGTTAAATTATTTTAGCTTTTTCAGTGGGGCATTTAGGAGGGTTTTGGACTGTATCATATCTTGGATGAAAGAATTCTTCAATGCAGGTAAAGTTTATGCTTTCTTTCAGGCTTTATTTTCTCTAAAAACTGTGTGCAAGGGGATTTTCAATAAAACCCAGCCTTATGAGCGTGGTAATGCTTTGCACAATCAAAGACAAACCCAAACATGCTCAAGCATGTACAAGGATTCTTAAATATATCTAGAAACTAAGATCCCTGTTGCTCATAGGCTAGCAAGTTATGCCGTGGGATTAAATCATGTTGTTTTGATGGCGGAACCGCCTGATTTGCTTGCGGATCTTTTGATCCAAGATTATAATAACCTTTAGTGTTTTCTTCTAATACAATTTTGTTTCTCCTCACCTTATGTATGTATTTGAACTTGAATCTTCTGTCATTGAAGAAAAGAAATACCACTTCCGCGAAAAACTAGTTGGTTGATAAAATATCACCTTATGTATAAACATGAAGCCTTTGACGATGTTACCTTCGAACGAAAAAAATAAAATTGGTATACACATTAATATGTACTTTTTTGCTTTCTTTTTTGTTGTTTTCTTATGTTAAGCACTAAATCAATTGTTCCTTGTTTGAGAACAACTTAAGATGGATCTTAGTAAAGAAAATATTTAATCCTTCTTATCATAGCACCATCTAAAATGTGAGGGGGTTCGACGTCTTTTTTTCAACTTACACAGATTTGTTCATTTTACAAAGCCATCTAAAGTTGGAACCTAGCACGAACATTTAGCTTTTGATAAGCATAATGAAATTTAGTTAGAAGATTTTCGCGATCTGATTGCCAATCACATTCCTATTGTGATATAGAAACCAGGTGGAATCAAAATTAAAAAAAAGTAGGGTTCAACATTACATGATTAATAGCAAATTGAGCACAGTTCGGTTTGACCTTAGTTCGAGCCCGATTATCCCTAAATCCAATATGAGTTCTTCTATTTTACTTGCTTCCCGGCCGTAATCGAATCCCAACTCCATCCTTCAATAGCCGACCAAATTGCTGCCACCTTGTTGGTTTGGATAAGTTTTGGTTTCAGTGAAAAACTATGGCGATAATTGTTGGTCCCTTTTTTCAATACTCTTGCTCTTTCGGGTTGAGCTGCTCGAGAGAGTTGGATCAGGTTGACAAGAACCGGCGAGCTCAGGCTGGGCCCTGATGATTTACTTCTCCCTACTTGATCACGGATTGCGTAGGCGTACGACTATTGGGTATGAGACCAGCCCAATAGACCTGGTATATGTGATGTAGGATATCTGTTTGGTGGATTCGCGCTTGTTCTGGACTTCTGATCAAGCTATTGTGCTCCAAGGGGGATACTGACTAAGATGAGTTCTTTTTTATGCGCATTAAGAGGACTTCAATATTCTTTCACTTGTGCGTTGTTGGTTTAATAGATACGAACGATACTTGATCGAACAAGAAGAAAATCGATGTTGGTGGTCAATGCTCCCTCATTTGGGTTCAAAAAGCAAGCTTGGGCCCGAGATGACCCTAGACCAGGTCAAGATTTAGCCGATTCAGGCCCAATGATGTAGTTTGAGCCTGGATAGGCCCTTACTTTCAGACTAATAAAGCTCTATTCGGGCCTAAACCCTTATCTTGGGTTCGAATAACGATAAGCTTAAATTTTGACCTGGTTCAGAACCCAGATGCTTTCTCCAAAATCCAACCCTTACTTACCCAAGTCGCATGAGTCAAACCCCACTTGGCCCCAGCATGCCAATCCCTGGAACAATGGTTGAGCAAGACATTGAAACACATCAGCATAATATGAGAGATTCTTCCCCCATTAGTGGATCCTGAAGAGGTCCTTGAAGACCATTATGAGAGCAAAACCCGATATCTGGAGCTCACTGAAGCAATAGAGACGTTTTGGACAAACTTGAAGAATTTTTAGGGGAAGAAGCCGATCTGACACTACTACTGATCTTGAATAAAGGCAAAGCTAGAGGAGAAGTTAGAAGAGAGTCGGGCTTGAATTGTTGCTAGTGAGCCTGCCATTCAAGACCTCACTTCTCGCACTTTTCAGGCGAGATTGGCTAGCAAAAAGGCAGCTTCAATGCATAAGGCCCTTAGCCTAGAAATAGACAATGTAACAGATCTCATTTCTACGGTTTTATAATTTATTTCTTGAACCAAGGCCTTACCCTTTTTTGGGCTAAACAAGACTCATTTTTGTTTGTATGAATTTTGACAATTTAGCTTTGAGACCCATATTTTTGGTTGTTGTCTTTTCAATTTATTCCGTTATATTTAACTAACCATTAATTGGTCCTTTACATTATACCCAAGACATATTTAAGATGAATCGACTATTTATTATCAACGAGAGTTAATTGAGCCAAAACAGAAATTCATTTAAGGACTAAAATATGGGTGTCTTAAAGCCCTTAAAGTTCTTATTTGGGCCTATCTTCATAAAGTCAGGTTTTCCCACGTCATTCGAGGTGCCTTTGTTTACGGATTTGTAAAGGTCGTGGTTTGGCAACGTGGGAAAAAACAGTCTGACAAACAGCTTGCTTGAAAAGAAGCGCTAAGCTTTAAATTCATGATTCGTGACCTTCTCCATTTTCACCCTTCTATCTTCTAACTGTCGCGTCAAGATAACCAGAGCTTTTTAAGAGAAAACCCTAACCTTCCGCTTTTCAAACTTCAAACTTTCGAACGAAGATAACTTTCTAATCAAATGGCGCCAAAGAAAGATTCTGATACTGTTCCTGATTCTTCATCTTCAGAGGCTGTACCTACGAGTCTTCCTTTTATCTCGGGGGTTGGAGTGAATGAATTTGCCGCTGTCTTTGATGGTTTGGTAGAAAGATTTGCTGATGGTCGAGCTCAATTCTTACTCTGTAAGGACCTCATCAACTTCTTGAACATTAATTATGTCTTGGGGCCCAGGTATTTGGAAAAGAAAGCTGATCAGCTCTGCAAGTATGAACCTCACCCTATCAGGGCTCGTATTCTTGTCTTTCCATTAGAAGGAATCGACTGGACAAATTGGAATAAGATGTTGCCGAGATTCTTCCCAAAGATGGGCGTGTCGAGCGTGGACCTCTATTGGGTGGATTACGTAAAGAGGATGGAACCTCAATATAAGCATTCTTGGCTTGATAATGGTATCTCTCATGCCATTGTATACTCGACTATTCAACTTCAGGCTGACTCTCCACTTCTTGGTTCAGCCTTGATGTTCTGGAATAGTGCCTCTAACACCTTCGACTTTGGTATTGGTCTGATGTCCATCTCCATCCTTGACCTTGCTGTGGTTTTTTGGATTTCGGCCTCATGAAAGAAGTGTTGACTAGTTGGGAGATTTCCAAGATGATCCTTCGAAGGATAAAGAGAGGAGAAAGAACCTTGAAATTATTTCTGGTCTAATTGGTTCCAATTGAGCTTATGGGGCCTTTATGGGGACTTTTATGAACAACAAGGTTGATTACCCCCATGGAGAACACGTTATGTTCTTGTTGTATTGTTGAACAAGTTCATATTCCCCAGTGCCTCCAAGTTCATATTCCCCAGTGCCTCCAACTGTATTACCATGGAGTGACTTCAGTTAGCATAAGGTTTGGCCACTTACAGAGATATCGGTACTGGGCCTTTGATCTAAGCCTCAATTTATAGAGGTCTAAGAGAAGCGACCATTAAGCCCATCAACCTCAATGTAAAAGGACCCTTATGGATGGTCCAGGTCTGGTTCCAATAGTCATTTTCAGAATTGAGGGGGCGAAAATTGCTGATGGCTCCTGACGTGGTGCCTTTGAGGGACTTAGTTTCGAGTTCAATTTATGAGAAGACAACTGAAGAGTGTTTCACATTCTTCATAGGCAGAAAAACCAGACATGCTGCTCAATGGTTGTTGAGTTTGAAGAAGGGTTGCTTCTGGTTTAAAGATAGGCTTATTTATTAGGGCCCTAAAGATGTTAATAGGCCCACAACTTTTGAGAATATGGAGATATTCTCGTGTCTTCAATCACAGGATCTGCCATGTGGTGGGAAAATGGACACCAGAAATTATCAATATGGTGTGGAAGCTTATAACCTCCAGTTTTTTAGCAGACAGCTTGGATGCCCCCATATAATCCCTGAGTTGAATTATTCCCTAGTCAACAAGGGCTCATGCTCATCATATAGATTTCCCAAGCTAAGCTGAGAAGATCTCTTGGGATTTAGGGCTCAGTATGCGGATTCTGCTCAGGGTTTGGAGTTAAAGCCTTATAAGCCCGATTGCTTCTGCTGAAGGAAACATGTATCTAATGCTTAGGAAATGAACTTTAGCCATAATCTATACAACAAAAACATGCTAAATGGCGGATTCATTTTGTTTATATTAGTTGAGCTAAATCTTTTTCATTTTAAACCAAGTATCTTAGCCTAGTCTCTTTGAACACAAATAGAAAAAGGAAAAGGGAATAGATCTTTACCCTTGATGACATTTTCTTGATTTCTCAAGAATGAACACCTTTGTTGGAAAGGCCTTTTCTTTCTCTTGATTTTGACTCCTTTGAACTTAAGGCTCCAGGATTGGAGTCCTCTATCTCACCACACCAAATGCTCCTAAAGATGAAGAGAAGGAAATCAAGAAGTATGGATGCTAGTCTACTTCTTGATTGGACCAATTTTTGGTTTTTGGAAGATGAGATACAAAGATGATCACTCATCAAACAAAGTAGGAAACCAAAAACTCTAGCTAGGTTTTCTCCAACACTTAGCTCATATAGAACAACACAAAAGGCAATTGGATGGGTATTTGGGGCTCCATTTGGTCCAAAGGTCATGTCATTTTATGCCACTTATCCCTTGGGCCCAATAGCCTTTTGGGCTATTTTGTCCATTTCCTTTTAAATCATATTTAAAAAACCCAATCCAATATTTTTATATGTCAATATTAATTCCATAATTAATTTTTTAATTATAATTTAACTATTAAATTATAATTATAGTCTTACTTAATTGACCCGGTCGAACTATTTGACTTTGGTCAATTGCTCCAATCAACATGTTGACTTTTTACTGTTGACTTTGACATTTGATTATCATCCATTGACTTGTGTCTCCTCATTTGTACCTTTACTCACATTCTTTGGGTGTGTAGATCCGTAGGTTCCCTTTAGCAAGGTAGTAAGTTGACTCAACTCCTTAAAGATGATATACGAATTAAATTCCACAATTTAATTCTTCCTATTAATAAAGGTTAATTGAAACCTTTGAGGACATCCACAAACCATGGTTGTCGCCTAGCATCAAGTCACGGTTATCCAAGCTAAATGAGACGTTGTGAAAGAACCTATTCAAATTGGAATGATCGTGCAATTGACTTCTTCTCTTATGTCAATACTCCTTATTCACATTATTAGATCATGGAATCCGATTGCCAATATCCTAATGTGAATCATTTCTTTTATATGATTATCCTAGTAAGATTTGAAGACTTCTTCTTTCAAGTCTTATCCACTACTCTGCGCAGAGATTTGATCGTATAGTGTCCTCAAAGATTAACAACATAGCCACAAGACATCTATGATGCCTCAGGTCTAAGGATTAGGTTGCACCATTGCAATTTATGAGTTCCAGCTTAACATGTGAGTAAAGACTTCCATGCTGTAACTCATGTGTTGGATTGCGTGTACTTGTTCTTCTACAAGCACCTACACACATATCGATGTGTCTCCATACTTAATGACTTGAGACCTTGCCATTCCCTACATATAGAGACGATACTGTGTGTACTGGTCTTTGTGGAATATTGATGCCTAATCAATATTCCTATGACCAGGAACATATTCAGGATTTAGGGATGATGAGAAGTCTCCATGTATGCAATCTCATTACATAGCTCTCATATCCACTTGTGTATACCTTGGACTATGGTTGTTCTACATATTGAAAGATAATATAGGATGATTTAATGTATAAAACAACCTTTCTTGCCCATTGATAACATAATATGTCTTTTATTAAAGATGTCCTTAACTCTAACTATGACATAATTAGTTGGCTTTAAGGGCATATTTCTAACAGTTGCACCAAATTCTCTAGGCTTGGTGAGATCACTATCAAGGCCGATTCGGGGCCATAGAAACTGCATACAGAAAGGTGTTTGAAGGTTGCCCTTTTCGTAGGGAGCTTGGCAAGAGAGACAAACATGCCCTTCTTACTCAAATAACAGAGGATAAAAAATTGCCAGTGATTGATAAGGAAGGTTCTTATTTGGGTTAGATTTGATTTTGTCTTATCTCATCATGATAGCATATCTTTGAAAGCATGGATGCCAAAATTAAATGTTAACCTCACTTCCATTATGATTGCAGAACCTATTGGTTCAAAAACCACAATAAAACTACAATTATACCACTACTCTTACTGTCTACAGCAGTAATCATGCTAAC
The DNA here is from genome assembly GCA_020521455.1 of Prunus kanzakura. Taxonomy (NCBI): domain Eukaryota; kingdom Viridiplantae; phylum Streptophyta; class Magnoliopsida; order Rosales; family Rosaceae; genus Prunus; species Prunus kanzakura. The sequence continues at coordinate 1,275,564 of BPUM01000811.1, forward strand.
TTTGGTTTTGTATCCATAAAGATGATACATTATATTGGGATTTTGTTTGTCTGAAACAACAAATGTGTTTGTTCTTTGTCGATTAATTCTTGCATTTGGTATTGGGATTTTCTGTAACGACACATATGAACTTGTTATGATTATATCATAATGAGGTAGCATTGTTGATTTGCTATTGCAATTGTATTGTGGTTTTATTATAGTTGTATTGTAGTGGTATTGCATTTATATTGCTATGCTATTATTGTTATATTGATTTTTTTTGGTGTTATATTGCTGTGTGACTGTAATTTAATAGGAATATATATTGATATCATTTTTCTTTATCTGCTTGTGATTTGTATAGGATGATCGGTTCACAATTGTATATCATTTTGTACCCTTCTATCTTATGATTTGGTTATGTTTTTGAGTTAAACTTGTGCTTTTAATCTCTTTTGTGTTTACCATTCAGTTATTTGAGCTTTAGGTAGCAATGGTGACTTTGGATAGGAAAAGATGCAAAATGGTGCAAAAACGTGCAGACTGAGTTAGCAATTCGTTTCGGCCTTAACATCTTCATCCGACCTTGGATTAGCCCAAATGACATGTGGTTGGAAAGAAGACATTTTGAACTTCAAAATGGATGGTTCAAAGTCATAAATGTCTTAAGGGAAGCCCAATTTGTGAGCCCATGAAGTTACACGTCATGTTAACCTAAGGATGAGCTGATTGTTGCTTGGTCATGATGAGCTATGCATGAGCCATAGTTTTTGGTGGAAATTGTTGGTGAAGTGTAGCAGCCAAATAAGAAAAGAAACTGATTTTCTATTGCATTAGTGTGTTAGGTAAGTGGGTGTTGTAGGTGATAGTCATACTGAATTCAGATTTCTCACTTCCTTCTCCCTATAAATACCACTTCCATTCCACATTCAAAGGGGGCACATCCTGGGATTCACAATCCCACAAATCACTCCATCCATTCTCAAACACTCCCATCATTCCCCAAACACTCCAGCAATCAACCCAACACTCTAAACAGCCCCAAATCACCAAAACAGTTCCAGCAAGCCTTCCTTCCATTTTCCTATGAATTTCCTCTTTCTCTGCCATTACCACTCACCCAAACTCATCCCAAATCACCTCCTTAGCTGTCATACATCCTTCTAGACATGGGGAATCTCTTGGAGAAGCATTAGACGCGGAGAAGCACTTGGAGAAGCATTACTTCAGAAAATGGTTTTTTCTACTATTATTGCATTCATTATGTTTTCTCATTTCTGTCTAAGTTTCTTTCCCATTATGAGTAGCTAAATTCATAACTAGGGCTTCGATGTAACCTAACATGAATATAGGAGTTGAGATTATTCTTGGCTGAAGTATTATTTACGATCTCTCTCTCTCTCTTTCTATCTCTCTCTCTCTCTTTGCTCTTCGTATTTTTCTCAATATTTATGTGTTAATTTAATGTCTGGTATTGTTTTGGAACCATAAGCATTGTCAATCTCATTGTTTCTTTAAAAGATTGCTTTGAAAATGTTACTCCATTTTCTTTTGTCCTTTGTTTTAAGATATTTCTATTTGGAGAAAAAGAACTCTGTTTTTGGAAGCTAAAAGACTAGGTACTGTTGGTGTGAGTGTTTTCTGATCTGCAGGATCCAAACTTTATGTATGTCAGTTTACTACTTTTGCACTTGAACTTTGGCTGAGTCTAAAATTTGAAAAGTCTTGTATGCCAGCAGTGTATCTATGTCACACATCCTGGGACTAATTGAATGTGCTTTTTGAAATTGAAAGGAAGCTGGCATCTTTGGCTGAAAAAATGAAGTTGTTACTGCTGAAGTAATTTATACTTGATTTCACTTTGCTTATAAAACTTGTTGACTATAGTGCTCAACAAGTTGGGTTTTTGTAGCTTGAGTTGGTGTTATAATTTAGGTTGACTTTTTGCATGTGTGTGTTTTAATGGATTGCATGTGTGTGTTTTATATATCATTGACTATGTGAGAAAGCATGTCCTTTTGTGCGTATTGCACTTGTAGCTTGAGTTGGTGTTATAATTTTGGTTGATTTTGTGCATGAGTGTGTGTTTTTTGTAGCTTCTATTATGAAAATGCTAAGCAAACTTGCAGCAGATTGTACACATCATTGACTATGTGAGAAAACAGGTCTTGTGAAGCCATATGTTTCTAACATTTGTGTAATGTACTTGATACTATTTTTGAGGTCATTATTATAATGAGATGAAATTTTCATGCATGTGTATTGATTTTTTATGTACTATTTATTATATGTAGAATCTAAATATTGTAATAGTTCAACAATTAAACATTGGATAATATGGGAAAGAGAGTACAAAGATATCCATAAGGTGCTTGTTTATTCCCATTTTATTGTTTTCGTATTGCTTGTCTTCTGTCACTTTATTGCTCCTTGATTGCTTTCATATTTCATGTCTATTGCCACTTCATAATCTACATGACAAAACAATGGAGTGAAGGTATGATTTTGGATTGGTTTCTTAATTATTATAATTTTTTGCAAGGGAAGCAACTATGGGTTTCATTTACAAAAAGGACGGGACGTCCTTAATGGAATCACATTCTTACACTCCTATATCCTCAAAATTAACCATTATTATCGTCGTCTTGTATGTTTCAAAACCGTTGTATATGTGACCCGCCATCCCTCGCTCAAGATCCCAAAATTTTCAAGTATATTGAACTAAAATTGTATTTAATGGCATCAAAATAATTACATGGTCTTCTACACAATAACATTAAATACATGTTTTTGTTTCACATAATATTAAAAAATGACAAAGTATCTCAATAATTAACAACTTGAAAACAATAATATCCTATTTAATGGTTGAATTTACATGAAGCATCATTCCTTTTACTCTTGCACCTGCTCAAGCCAAACCAACCAAAACAAACCCAATAATCTGAAATGAAACCAAGCAAGCCTCCCACTCAAACTCACAACCTGCAAACATAATTAAAACCCAACCATGCTTAAATTTACAACTAGAACATAACCTTTAGTGTCATTTCTTTTAGTTTACAAATATAATCTCCATATCAAAATGAAGTTAATAATAATAAAAAATTATTAAGAAGGAAGAGAGTTCATATTAAGTGTGAAGTTAACTGTTCACCGCAAAGCAATAAAATGGCAATAGAATGACAATACAAAAAAATAAAACAATTGAAATAAACAAGCAATAAAAACAAATTTGAATTTCAAAGGCCCAAATAATTTTTGACTATTGCATGCTACTAAGTACAGATTAACTGCAAGCAATGAGTTCACCTACAGCTCATAGAATTGCTATAAAAAGAATACACAAGAACCAATAAAACAAAGCATCATGTCATAAGGCTTCACAAAAAGAATAATGGACCTGCTCTTGGAAGTTCAGAGAGATTAGTAATTTTCTTTCCTTCTCATTTGATTTTGTGGGGAACATTCTAGACTTCTGATGCATGGATCAGATCAAAGGCTTTACTCACCCAAGAAGTTGAGTAAGCACTTTTGGGCTCTTGATAAAAGCTTTATCCATAAAGAAGTATTATTTGTGATGTTAAGAATCTATTTAAATTATTAAAAATGTTTAGTTTCATAATTGGCATTCATTTTTGTAGTTCTTACAAGTTTTTACTCTTGTCTTGTCTATATGGTTATTTGCATTTGTCGTTAATCTATTAATTAACTTGAATTTTCTTTCTTTTTTTAGTGCGTACTTTCTTATTTGAAAATTTCAGTTTTGTTATATATTTTTTCCGCTAAAATGAGTGTTGGGTTTTTGAAGAACATCTTTTGAAGTTCTAAATTGATTTTCGGGTTTTCGACTGAAATGGTCCCCCAATTAGTGCTCCAGTATCATTTTGATCCACCAACTAAAATTTTCATTTCAATAGTCCTTCTACTCTTTGTTTGGTATCAAAACAGTTATACCGTCAAAGTCTGTCAAATATTCTGTTAAATTGAGGGGTAAAAAAAAAGTAAAATATTATTTAAAAAATTAAAAAATTTGAAACTGAAATGCCCAATCATCTAAACACCCCCCCCCCCCCCCCCCCCCCCAACAACAAAATTCTGACTTTCCCTTCCTCAGCAAGCAAGCAGTCCATGGCTTCCACAAAAAATCTAACTCAAACCCATTTCAATCTTTTACCTATTCACTCCCACTCAAATCAAACCCATGATCTCATCTCTTGCTGCTATTGCGATTTCAAGTTCTGGGCTTTCAACCAACCCCATCTTCCATTTCGGCATAACCGATTCCCAAATTCTCATAGCATTATTATTGTGAAGCAAAACGTAGGCTTGATAGCAGTGGTTTTATTTGTTTTCTTTATTGTAATTTATTTTTGCTTCTGTTCTTTTCAAGGAATCTCATCCACCCCTCTTGTAGTAATTTTATTTTCTTCATTTTCTCATTCATTTTTTAGGGGAAAACAAATACAATCGAGAGATTTCGGGAACATTCTAGACTTTTTATTCATAAAACTATTATTATTTGGGATGTTAAGAATCTATTTAAATTATAAAACAGGTTTAGATTTCATAATTGGCAATCATTTTTGTAGTTCTTACGAGTTTTTACCTTCATCTCTAAATTATAAAAATTCGAAAAGATAATATAATCCACAAAATTCATTCAACACAGAAAGGTTCTAAATACACAATATTAACACTGATAATACAGTACAAAAAGGGAGAAGGAATGCTGCACAGGACCGCAGCAGTTGATACAGGCCAATTACAAAAACAAACTTTACAAGAATACAATTTTTGATTGTAGGGTTTGGGTGTTTCAACCTGAAGGTGATAGATAGGTTTTAAAACATTCATAATCATACAGTTTTACAATGATTGTAACTACTACTCCATTAAGGATGGAATCATACGATTAACCACGACGTCAGATTAGCGTCTGGTTACTGTATTGTATATTGAGACTCCAGCAGCCATGTAGCAGCAGATCATGCATGATGCCACTTCCAGAATAATAGACTGCGGAATGAAAGCCCGAGTACAATGGTGGAGCTAGAAACTTGGGAAGGAAAGCCCAAGTACAATGGTGGAGCTAGAACGAAAGCGGAGTATAAGGCTAGAGCTAGAACTTGTTACCAAAATATCGGGGACTTGATTAATGGATTCAAGGAGATGCTTCCAAGAACATGGAAGAACCCTATAGTTGCCTGCTTCAAACCGTATGCTTCCGGGACTTGGTTTTCAGATGAAGAGCAAAACAATACTCTGCAGCATCCCTAACCTGCACACAGAGTTACAGAAATCATCTTAGTGAAAAATAGCAAATAGCCTCCTCAAAACTTTAACACAGGAGCTTTTATTTACTGTGAGATAGTCATAAAGGCTTCGCTTCATGTTTCAGGTCAAATTCACTCACCTTGTCCTGTGATACAGCTTTGCAGTCGGATTCTTCTCGGAGCACCTCCCGTGTGTGAAGACATGAATGGATGCTAGTTGATATTGAGGTTGGTGTGTCCTATGATTAAGAGAGTACACTATTTGAAGACAATTGGGAGAGACGCGGTCTCCACAGTACTACTTCTAAGAAAATACATTTTTGTTTTTGGTTCAGACTCGTCAGAGAAGAGTAGAGATCCAGATGGCATCTCAAACATTAGCCCTTGCCGGTGGTTCTCATGTTCACTTAACAAGTTTGAAGTTTCCAATACCTAGGAGTGCTGAGCAATGGCCGAAAGAACAAGAACATACTTAACCTGTGTCGTTTGTCCAGTCCGACATAAATATCTACAACTATCAACAAGTTTCCAAATCCTCCAGTATATAAGGGTGATGTTCTACCCTTCCAAGACCTCTTGTGGTTTACAAGGCCCCTATCGATGTTCTCCTACAACTAAAATGTTGCGGTTCACTATCTATGTTGCAGTACTAATGCAGAAAAAACCTACTACCCATCCATGGAGTAATTCAGTGTTCTTCTCACTTCTTACTCCACTATAGCTATCATACACTCCTCCCAATGGCTCTAGTAGAATAGAGAACCTGAAAGTATAGTGCATGTTGTTTCTACACAGGATAATAATCTTGGTCACCAATGAAATTATTCAAGAACTTTGTGGGAAAAAGAATCGTAAACTCCAGATTATCTGAAGATTTGCGACCCATCATTGCATGCCAATAGGGATAGAGTTATTGGCATACACAACATCTCCCAGTAGTCCTGTGTTGTGTGCACTGGTGATCTCAGAGGATCATCCGCTAGGCTAGATGGATGAAAGGGTGATATCCGATTTCGTTCTGGCTGAAAGGAAACCTGCATTAAAAATCATAACAAGCAAGCGTTAAGGTTTGATAAGCTTCTTGTGCTGATATAGAAAGTTCATATTGACAAAAAAAAAAATGTTCAAAAGGCAAGTTTATTATCACCTCATGATGAAACGAATCATTGACAGCTAGAATATCAGAACCAGACGAGAAGCAGCCACCAGGTAAACCAACATCAAGGGTTGAAATATCATTATTGTCTATAAGATAAGAACCATTTGTAGACTCTGACTCGGCTCCTTCATTACGTTTCTTACTGCCAAACAGAACATCTTTGTCTGCGAGATGCTCTTCGGGCTCTAGAATCATATTAGCAGCAGCAGCAGCTTGATCATCTTTATAATTGGAGGCGATACCAGGTTCAGCTAATTTATCGCAGATTGAATCATACCTCCGCTTCTTATAATTCACTGACTTAGTTGTTAGGTGGTTTAGAACAAACTCCCTCTGCTGATTGGGATTAGGACCCAGTTGGGCCTGTTTAGTTTTGGGGAGAGAAAACTCATGCATGACATACTTGGTTATCTTGCCTTCGGGCGCACGACCTTCCAAGAAAGGCAAAATCCTCTTTTTACCAATCACATCTTGGGATAGTTCAGCCTTGACCTCACGAACCTGGCCTGTGCTTTTATAAAAGCCCTCACCGGTTGTCCTAAAGCAGCGATTGCTGTTGGTGTTCATGTAATTAGGTTTGCTGAAGAAGTACTCTGAAATGGAAAATATAGAAAATATGAAACCAACGCACTTCAAGTCTTTCAAGTACTCAACAACACAACAGCAAAACTAGATCATAAATGCTTGCATACAACAAAATAGCACATTAGAAATAAGAAAAGGGTTGGCTTTTCCAAGAGCGTTGAAATCGAAATGCAGAACAAAACAAAATTCGGAAACCAAGCTACTCATACAACAACAACAACAACATAACTGATGAACATCAAGATCATAAATTTATGCATACAACAAAACAGTACATTAGAAATGAGAAAAGGGATGGCTTTTCCAAGGGCATTGACATCGAAATGCAGAACAAAACAAAATTCGGAAACCAAGTCACTCATACAACAACAACATAACTGATGAACATCAAGATCATATATTTATGCATACAGCAAAACAGAACATTAGAAATGAGAAAAGGGTTGGCTTTTGTTAACAGAGCTTAAGAAAATATAATAAAGGTGTTGGTCTCTTTTCCTGTTAAGTATTCTTTTTCGCCTAACGTTGTGTTGGGTCTGCTCGGAAGAACACAGGAATCGTTGGACCTACACCAATGCCCCGATTGTATCTTTTTGGCCTGCGCAGATGTTACTTCAATATTCAACGAGATTGAAAGTTGAATCAGGTTGATAAGAAGCCCGGTTCAACCCTATCTTGGGCTTAACCTTTGAGCTTTCTCTGATTCATGAGTTCTGCTTGATAGGCGTGCCACTGTTGGAAATATGACCAGTCCAACAGACCTGGTGTGAACGAGTGTGGTTAATATGATGTGGGTTTTGCGCCTTCTTCCTGAACTTCTGCTCAAGCCATTGTGCACCAGGGGGGGTACTGGCCTGGGTCAGTTCTTTTCTATGCCTCGGTTAAGAGGACTTCACAATTCTTTCTCTCGTGTATATGTCGGCTGTGGTTGGTGCGAGCGACACCTGTCCAAGCAAGGCGAAGAAACAAAGTTCCTGGTCAACCAGTACCCTTCATGGGCTTGTAGACCTAAATTTAAATATGTATTTATATATATAATTTTTAAACACGACTTCGGGCCCAACTGTGTGACTTTCGGGCCCAATTGGTTTGTATTTCTTAAGCCTAAGTGGTCCGATTCGGGCTAAAGCAGAACCTTTTCGTGCTATCAATTTAAACGAAGTGAAAATGAAATGATTCAAGTATTGCAATCACAGAAACAGAAGTAAACATAAGCGCAATAGGATTCTTTAATCGTGAGTTCCATCGTTTTCATTTACTTAATTCTTAGATTAGTGAGAGAGACAATAGAAATTCATGCTCATTGATTTTAAACCAAGAAACACATTATCACTGCGATCTAAGGTTCATAGCCTACTATATTATACAAATTCAAATTGAACATTTTCAGAGGTTAATCGTACCATGGAAATGGCAGAGACATAAAAAGACGAACACAGAGATCGCTTGGTTATCTGGAGTCTGGCTGAGATAACTGGAATGCTTTGAGTGCTTTTTTGAGTGTTTTACAAGACGTTGCGTCTGGTTTTGGAGAGAGAGTCCCCTTCTTCTGTGCTGGAAGTCTTCTATTTATAGAGGCAGAGGAGCTCTTCGAATGATGATGACTGGGTAAGGATATTTGCCTGCTACCCGAAGTCAGCTTGTTGATTTGACGCTCTGAACTGGTCTGTAGAGGGGGAGGTTGATCTTTCTGACGAGAACCGCCAGTTTTCGTATTGGCCTCCTGGTTTGGAGCGATCTCGTACTTGGCGATTTGATGTGCAAGTTGGCTTCTGGCTTGGTGGCTTCCTTGGACGGCTGGCTTTTCACTGGAAGGGGGAAAAGTCAAATCGTCATTTAATGTTGATGTTCCTTCTCTAATCTCGCGTGGGTTTGGAACAGTTTCCGATTTTTTCAGTTGTCAGTGGTCCAATCGTTTTGGGCCTTCTGTCCTTGGGCTTTGGCCCTTTCTTTTTCTTGCCTTGGTTTTCATTTTTAGAAAAAACCCTTTTCTAAAAAATATGACCTGTAGCCCACTATTGGGCTTGGGCCTATGCTGCGTTTCTTTTCTGGGAAGGTGACCACTTTTGGTCCATTGACCAAAATTGGGTACAAACATTGCCCCCCGGTTTTAATGGGCTTGGGTCAAGTCTATTAAAACTGACCCCCGGCATCCTACGATGTCAAATCGTACGAAAAGAGAATTTTTGAAAGTAGCGCGCCAAGTTAGTGACAGCAACTGTCATATCACGTCTGGCAATTAATTCGGCCTGCCGAAAGAACCCTCTTCAGCTTCTCATTTTTCCCACTGTTTGTCCAACACGCTCATTTCCTTTGCTCTTCTGTTTAACCGCCCTTTCTTCTTCCCTTAGAGAAACCTAAGCAAATCAGAGAAAACTAGCCTTGCCATGGCTCCTAAAAAATCAAAAGTCGCGAAAGTCTCCACCGGAATTCCCGAGTGGATTTCCGAGCAAGCAGCGGCGGAACACGCTGATGAGTTCTTATCAACCCTGGCTCAGGAGCAAATAGATATTCTGTCGCCGGTCTATTCTCCTTTCCCGATAACCTTGAGGGGTCCTTTTCAGACGCCACTTTTGGGTCCTTACTATCCTCAAGCCAAACCCGAAGATCTCCTTTCGCTGGATACTCAGTTGGTTCGCGCTCCATTTTCGTACGGCTTGGAGGATGTCGATTGGAGCTCCTGGGAAGCCAACTTGGGACGGTTGGGTTCTAACCCTGATGTCCCCGTGTCTGAAGTCTACTTCTCTTGGTCGGATTGGATAGACGAGATGAAGCCCTTATTTTCAGACGCTTGGCGGCGAAATGGGATTTTTCACGCCATTTTGTTGTCTAAAAACAAGATTGAGCTGAACCCTTCGCTGCTGGGGGCTGCTCTCTGCTACTGGGACAGTACTTCGAACACATTCGCCTTCGGGCCAGGTCCCATGACCCCCACCATTTTGGACATGGCAGCTCTTTTTGGTTTCAAGCCTTGGGGTGGGAATATCGATGCGCTGGGCGATTACGAACTGAGCAATCGGCAGGTTAAAGTTCCAATGAAGGCGAGCAAAGCCGAGATCCTTCGTCTGAAGACTTATTCTGGCTTTATGATGACCTTCCAAGGTATGTCCGATCGTGAACAGGAGCATATGATGTTCCTACTGTTCTGGCTTAATCGATTCGTTTTCCCAAATGCGGATGGCAGCGTCAGTCCTGAGTATATGCATCTGGCTGAGGCTCTTCACAACGAATCAGGCCTGGCCACTGGTCCTTTTATGTTGGCCTCGCTCTACCGCTGCCTTTATCAGATAACGGTCAATCCTCTTGACCTTGCTGTGTGTGGACCTCTCTGGATGGTCCAATTATGGCTGGAGTGGTACTTTCCTGAGCTTGGGACCGAGGACCTGGTGTATCTTGAAGATGACGTCCCTGCTGTCGCTCTGGCCCTTGCTCCGAAGAGACTGGTCAGCACTGAGGAGTGCTTTATCTTTTTTCGAGAGTGCCGAAAGCGCCCCAGCGAAATTTGGTTTCGCTCCCTTGGCTGTGACCTTCCTTGGTTTACAGATGGAGGCCTGCACCAGGCTCCGAGCCAGTGGAGGGAACTGACCAATTTCCGGTCTCAACTCCATGCTGACATGAGTCTCTCTTGTCTGGTTAGCAGGGACCTTTCCTTCGGAGGGGTTATGAATGATAAACAGTACAATTACGGCGTTGAAGCCTACAATCCTCAGTTTGTCAGCCGGCAATTTGGGCTTGTCCAACCAATCCCTGAATTGAGGTATAGCTCCGCGAACAAGAGTAGTTCCTGGCGTAATTTGGCCCTGAAGCCTGAAACGATGAAATTAATAAGGTCCTGGAGAAACCGGGTTGTTAGGGCCAGAGTGCCTCCTTTTACCCCCTCGTCCCTCTGCACCTCGAGTTTTCATGAGTTTTGGGAAGGGAGACTGTTTTCGTGGCTTCCTGAACCTGCTAAGCTCTTTCATACCTCCGCCTTCCAAGGTTGCCCTTTTGCCCGAGAAATGACGGGCGAGGAAGAAAAGTTTATGCGGAAGCGGCTGTTGCGCCTCCAGGGCATAGCAGTAATAGGTAATCGTCCGAGACTTTTGCTCTTTCCTTTGCCCTTGCTCCGTCAGTTTTTAACAATCTGGATTGTTTTTGGTGATTGACAGAAACGATCCAGGGCGAATCTTCCGTCCCAGAGAGTACTGGTAAGATCTCAATCAATCTTGCTCCTTTGATTTCTCTTTTTTATATGGGTCCTTTCCTCTTACTGCAGCTTGGGCCGACGTCAGCCCTTCTGGTGATGTGGCTGTGGACGAGAGGCTGGAGGAACCCCCTGCCCCTTTTCCTTCTTCCTATCCTTCTGCCCCTGGCCCGTCAAGCATAGATAAGGGGAAGGCCCCTCTAGTAGAGGAGACAATGGAAGAAGAAGAAGCAGCAGACGAGGAAGGGGAGGAAGCGGGAGATTCGCTTTTTCAGAGAAAACGGAGGGCACCATCTTCGCCGGGCTTCGAGGACGTCAATCCTGAAGGAGGTCAGAGCTGGCTTTTGCTTCTTTTAAGTTATTTTTGCCCTTGGTGGGGGGATTTTAAACAGGATTATTTATTTCTGGTCCCAGGTGCCAGCGAGAAAAGGGCGAGAATGGATTCTTCTTCCAGCGAAGAAGATGAGCCAGAATTAGACCCATTGCCAGCTTTTCAGGTTTGATTCTTCGACCTTGCTCATATTTTTATTTTTGCATATCTGGCTGAAATCGCTATCCGTAACTGCAGCGCCCAGGCAAAGAAAAGGTCTCTGGGTCCGTTCCAGATGATGGGCGTCCCCAAAGAATCTGCTTGAAAGTGAGGACCATCAAGCTTGAGGAAGGAGTTGACCTTCCCCCTTATGAGCCTCTACCAGCGCCGAGTTCAGCCATGGCTCGCATGAACCGCCCCATTTTCTCGAATCTGGGAGCATTTGGGGCCTTCGGGCCCCAATCCAGTCGCGCTACCAGTCTTACGAGTACGGAGGGCCGGAAGGTGCTGATGACTTTGAGCAAGCCGGATGTGGTGCTTGCCAACGCAGTGGAAGGGCTTAAGATCCTGTGGAACACGATCCGGGCTCCAACTTTTGATCCTGTGGAGGATCATGATACCCTTTCGAAGATTCAGCCTCTCCTTTGTCAGATTGCTGAGGTGAAACCACATATCGCCTTGGCGTGTAATCACTTGGAGCGATGGCTAAGCAAGACGTTGAAGCATATCTGCACAATCAAGAGTATCCTTCCTTCTGCGGTAGACCCTGAAGAGATTCTGGAGGATCATTGTGGTCGCAGAGAAGGATTTGCAGAAGCTGTCGAAGCGGCAGAGGAGGTTCTGGATAGGCTCGAAGCGCTGGAGCAAGAGGAGGTTGCTTTGAAGGGGGAAATCTCTGCTGATCTCAAGTTGAAGGGTGAGCTGGAGACCAAGATGGCGGATATTCGGGCCCGAATCGCGGCCAGCGATCCTGTTGTTCAAGACTTGACCTCTCGCACCTTTCGGGCCAGATTGGCCAGCAAGAAGTTAGCTTCCACGCGGCGAGCCCTTGATCTGGATATGGACAATCTTTCGGACCTAATTTCCACTATTTTAGAATTTATCGCCTAAATTCCAGTTATTTTAATTTTCTTTTGGCCTGTAAACATTTTTATGGTTTAGATCATGCCATGGTACTTTTTCCTCCTTTAATTTGTTTTTGACAATTATTTTCGTTCATCCATTAATTGGCTCAATAACTGCGAACTTAGGCAAATCGAATTCTAGGAGAGTGGTTATTTAATCCTAATGAGTGCCAACCTGGTACAAATATTCGTTTTTAAGGAATAAAAGTAACCAAGTCTGGGAAGCCCTTTCAAAGTTGTTTTTTGGGTCTATACTCATAAAGCGGGCTTTTTGTCCGTTACGCGTTGCGTCAAGCGCCGCTTCGTTGAGCGCCGCGCCTCGAGACTCACCACGTCCTTCTCTTTTCGAGCACGTGTCGCGCTGATGGAAACCTGTCAGGTGGCTGGATTGAAAGGTCATGTCAAGTTTTAAATATCTGACACGAGCCTTTCCCTTTTTCCGCCTTTCCATTTCCTGTCTTTTCGAAATCGTGTCGAAAGGGTCTGTACTTTTCTTTGGGCGAAAATTTTCAACTTCCTCCTTCCTTTCGAACTTTTGAATTCTTGTTTGCTTCCGGTACTTTCTGGGAAAAACAAAAAGAATGGCGCCTAAGAAATCTTCGATCTCTGCCCTTGACACCTCTTCTTCTGCTGCCGCCTCCGTTGGTCCTCCGTTTCTTTCCGGGACGGGGGTGAACACTTTTGCTACCGTCTTTGACGGCTGGGTTGAAAGGTTCGCTGCCGGCCGCGCCCAGTTCTTCTTGTGCAAAGATGCCATCAGTTTTGCTAATAACCACTGCATATTAGGCCCTCGATATTTTGACCAGAAATCTGACCAGCTTTGGAATTACGAGGTGCATCTTGTTCGTGCTCCGCTACCGGCCTGTTGCAAAGGAGGTGTTGACTGGTCGAATTGGAATAAGATGTTGCCTCGGTTCTTCCCAAAAATTGATGTGTCAAGCGTTGAACTTCGCTGGGCAGACTGGGTGAAGAGAATGGAGCCTCGATACGGGGATCGCTGGCTCGATAATGGTATTTATCAAGCCATCACCTGCTCTGTTATTCAGCCACAGGCTGATTCTCCTCTTCTAGGTTCGGCCCTGGTCCTTTGGAACAGTGCCTCAAACACTTTTGATTTTGGGGTTGGGCCCATGTCGATTTCCATCCTTGATCTTGCCGTGATTTTTGGGTTTCGACCGCATGGGCGGAGTGCTGACTGGCTGGGGGATTTTGAAGAGGGTCCTTCTCGGGAGAAGGAGAGGAAGAAGAACCTTGAGGTTCTTATCAGTCTGATAGGTTCCAATCGGGCCTACGGGGCTTTTATGGTGGCTTTCATGGATCAGGAGGTTGACTATCCAGATGGGGAGCATGTGATGTTTCTGCTATACTGGCTGAACAGGTTCATTTTTCCCAGTGCTTCTAACTGTATTACCATGGAGTGGCTTCATCTGGCCGAGGGTCTATCCTCCTATAGGGACATAGCCACTGGCCCCTTGATTCTGGCCTCCATCTATAGGGCTCTAAGGGAAGCGACAGTGGAACCCATCAATCTCAATGTGAAGGGACCCTTATGGATGGTTCAGGCCTGGCTTCAGTGGACTTTTCCTGAACTGCGGGCCCGAAAGCTGCGGGTTGCCTCTAACGCCGTGCCCCTGAGGGAACTATTGTTAAGTGCTGCCTCTGGTAAGACCACTGAAGAGTGTTTTACCTTCTTTTTATGCCGGAAGACCAGGCATGCCTTTCAGTGGCTGATGAATCTGAAAAGGAGTTCGCCTTGGTTTGAGAATCGATCAATCTGCCAGGGTCCTCGAAGAGGTAGAGCCCCTCTGGCTTTTGAGAATATGGACATTTTCTCCTGCCTGCAAACGCGTGATTTGCCCTGTGGTGGGAGGATGGACTCTAGAAACTACCAGTATGGGGTAGAGGCCTACAGTCCTCAGTTTTTTAGCAGACAACTTGGATGCCCCCAGGTGATCCCTGAATTGGACTATTCCCTGATTAATAAGGGTTCGTCCTATAGGTTTCCCAAGCTCAGCAAGGATGATCTTTTGGGTGTTCGGGCCAAGATTCGGGAATCGGCCCGAATTCTTGAGTTGGGGCCTTACGAACCTGATTGCTGCAGCACCCAGTCTTTCCAAGTTTGGTGGGATCATTGTTTGAGCAGGTATGGTCCCCTGCATGAGGCGTATCCAAGAGTTTTCAAGAGCTGTCCCTTTCGGAGGGATCTCCGAATTGAAGATAGGCGGGTCTTGCTTGAACAGATTGCAGGAGATAACCAGCTATCCCTATCTGGTAAGAGTCTTGCTTCTGTCCCTTTTCTTAGCTTGGGCGTAATTATTTTTGTCTTCCAATGCAGTTTTGGTCAATTATCAGTCCTTCTGCACACCCCGCCAACTGGCCAACTTGGGGCAGGGAATTACCAGTGGACTGAGGACCCCCATTGCTGTTCAGCAAGGGTCGAAGGAAAGAATTCCTATTTCTTCTAAAGGTAACCAAAAAAAAAAAAAAATTTGTACGTAGGTCCGCTTCCTCAAACTTCTGAATTCTGGACCGATTGTTGGTTAAAACAGGTGTTCGTGTGGGTACCAAGAAAAGGTCTCGGCCGGAAGAAGCTGGGAGTGGTGTGAAGGCCAAGGTTCAGCCCAAAGTAGCCTCCAGCAAGCGGGCCAAAGTTTCATCTGTCGAGGCTCCTAGAGTTGTTCCGGTGGGCCCCTGAATTCTTTTGATTTACCTCCGCTTTCTTTCTGGGTTTACTCATTCTTCTGACTTTTTGCAGATTCCGGTTTCTCCTTCTCCTTTGGTAGTTCCGCCGTCCAGCACTGTTTTGTCTAGTGCTGGGTCCGAGGGAAGGATTGCTGAAGCTGGTTCTAGTGCTGAGGTAAGTGATGACCGTCCCCTTCTTTTTTTTTTTCTTTTTTTTTTTTTTTTTTTTTTTTTTTTTTAGACAATAGAAAATACTGATATATGATTCCTTAGCGTGCCGGGCCGGTCCCAGGAGTGGAAGAAGCCCAAGGGAGGAGTACAAGCGATGTGGACAATCGGACCAAGGTATGGTCCGAATAAACGCCTTTGTGTAATGAATCTTGCAGATGGTTTCAACTCCTCTGAATCCGAAGGGTTTAATGCGAATTTGTTGCAGGTGGCTTCCACTCCCTTGATTCCCACTGAAACTCTCGGCCCGGAGAAGGAGGTGGCCGAAGATGCTGCTCCTATGGCAAAGAGTCCTGTGGCAGAAACTCCGGTCGAGAAGAATGACCAAGGAGGGTATGCCCCCTATGACGATGCCCCCCGAGCCCAGGAAGATGCACCCAAGATACCAGCTGCCTCGCCAGCTGCTGATCCTCCCTCTGGCTCTGCGAGCGCAAAGGTACCTGTCGATCCAAAGACTGGGGGCTCTGACAGCACCTTTATTTCTAACGCAAGGGCGAAGATTCTGCTAGGGAAATGGTTGGCTCTGCCTCTAGCAGATAAGGTGGCGGATGAGCAAGGTGTCAAGGTTTCCAATGCTTTAGACTCCATCTGTCGCGCCAGCCCTGATTTCGCAACTTTCTGTGAAACCGCCAAGACTGATCTGGAAGCCCTTGTTAGGAAAGTCAAATGTGGTGATCCGTTGCTGCATATACCAGAAGTTTTTCCTGGCCTGGAGGCAGAGCTGGCCCAAGCGAAGAAGGTGATGGAGGCACAGCACCAGGAGCTAAATGATCAGGACGCGCTGCTAAAGCAAGTGTGCTGGCGTTTGAAAACTGCAGAAGCTCGACTGGCCAGAGTGCAAGTACAGAAAAGAGAGCTTCAGGATGCAGCGGACCAAATGCTCAGCATGCTGTCTCTGGCCAAGGAAGATCTGGACAAGGCGGATCTAGATGTTGGGCTGGATTTATGGAACGAAAAACTAAAGAAAATCCGAATTGATCGGCTGCGCGTGGATGTACTGCATTTTTCGGACAAGATCAAGACCCTGTTAGATCTTCTGGTGTAGCCTTTGTTGAGATTTATTTCGGACATCTTTGTTAATCAGCTATTCTTATTTAATTCCCCTTTAAATACTTTTGATGACGATGGCTAACTATTTAAGCATGAAACTACAAGTAGGCCATACAAAATTTCAATGAACTTCTGTTCATACATATTCACCCTTAAAGCGGGTAATTGGCTACAACATATTAGCAAACAAGGTTTTGCATTATGCGCTGTCCCCTTTTTAGTCATTGCTAAGATCGACGCCCGTCATTTCCCATAAGGAAGGAATGAACTTCTTTAACCCTTGCCCGTTTATGGGGTGCTGGTGTGGGGTTCCATCCCTGTCTTGCAGTAGATAAGCCCCTTTTCCCAGGATTCTGTTCACCAGAAATGGACCTTCCCAAGTTGGGCTCCACTTCCCAAATCCTGATACATGGGTTCCTAGGGGTAGAACAGCTCGCCAGACGAGCTCTCCCTCTTCAAACGCTTTGCCTCGGACCCTTTTGTTGTAAGCACGGGCTACGGCCTGTTTACCAACCATAAGGTGATTCAGAGCTTTGGCCCGAATAGGGCTCAACTCTTCCAATTCCTTCATCATGGATCCGATATAAGCCTCGTCGTCCATGTCAGGTTGTTTCTCTAGGCGTAGAGATTGTATGTTGATTTCAACTGGCAGGACTGCATCATGACCGTATGTTAATGCAAAAGGGGTAGTGCCAATAGATGTCTTCTTCGAGGTCCGATCCGCCCACAGAGCCTTGGACAACCTTTCGTGCCAGTCCCTAGGATTATTTTCGGCCATTTTTTTGATGATGTTGATCAAGACTTTGTTGGTAGATTCTGCCTGACCGTTGGCCCGTGGGAAATAGGGACTGGACTGCACGAATTTAATGCCATAGGCATCCGAAAAGTCTTGGATTTCTTTGGAAATGAAGGATGTGCCTCTGTCGGTCGTGATCGTCTCCGGGATTCCAAACCTGTGGATGATGTGTTGTTTAATAAAGGTGATGACTACTGAAGAAGAAATGGATTTAACTGCACTGGCCTCTACCCATTTTGTGAAGTAATCGGTGGCTACAATAATGAATGTGTGGTCATTACTTGAACTAGGGACGATTTTTCCTACAAAATCCATGGCCCATCCCCTGAAAGGTCGAGGTTTGATGATCGGATTTAAAGGAGCAGCTGGTAGGTGCTGTATCGGACCATTCCTCTGACAATCCTCACAACCTTTGGCGTAGTTGAAGCAATCTTTTTCCATAGTTGGCCAAAAATAGCCATATCTTTTGATCAGCCATCGCATCTTTTTTCCAGATTGGTGAGCACCACAAGACCCTTCGTGGATTTCTCCCATGACCCTCATGTACTCTTTTGGTCCCAGACATCTCAAGAGAACTCCTTCCTTGGTTCGTCGGAACAAATCTCCATTCATGACTAGGAATTTGGTGGCGTGGTATTTGATTTTCCTGCTCACCCTTGGGGATGGGTTGGTCAGGTAATCAACCAGAGGTTTCCTCCAATCTCCGGCTTGCATTTCATTTGTGTTTATTTCGAGGTCCATTCCTCTGCTGAGGATCGACGGCAATGACCTTTTCTGAACTTTAATGATCCTTTCGGACTGATGTTCCTGTATCTGAATGCCGGATGCTATCTGTGCCATTTCATTGGCTGCCAGATTGTTGTTTCTTGGGATATATTTGACCGATATTTCTTTGAACATAGAGCTCAGATTGCGGGCGGCGACGTAGTAGGCCGCCATAGTCGGATCTCTGCATTTATATTCATTGGTCAGCTGCCTGATTATTAACTGAGAATCTCCAAAGACCTCCAAGTGGCTAACTCCAAGTTCTAGTACCATTTCCAGGCCGATGATCAGGGCTTCATATTCGGCCCTGTTGTTGGTACTGTCAAAGTCGAGCTGAAACGAATATGCGTACCTAGCTCCGAATGGGTCTTCAATGACAATGCCTGCACCAGCCGTTGATTCTGACCTAGATCCGTCGAAGAATAATTTCCATGGCTTGACCTGGACAGTTTTCACAGGAATCAAAATCCGCCCTTGCTGGCCGGGTAGCTTTCCAAAGACATTCTTGATTTTTATATCTGGGCCTTTCTGACCGGGCGGGAAACCTAGGTTGGCTATTTCCATAGTGCTTAAATCCTCAATTTCGACGCAAGGATGGGCGGCTAAAAAATCCGCAATGGCCTGGCCTTTGACGGCCTTCTGGGGAATATATCTGAAACTGAACTCTGAGAGAGCCAGAATCCATTTTCCCAACCGCCCTCTTAACACAGGTGTATTTAGCATGTATTTAATTAGATCAGTTTTGGCTATTATGTGAACAGTAAAGGGAAGCATGTAGTGGCGTAACTTTACTGCCGTAAAATACAACGCGAGGCAGAGTTTTTCAATAGCAGAATAACGGGTCTCAACCTCCTGTAATATTCTACTTAGATAAAATACAGCTTGTTCTTTGCCCTCTATGTTATCTTGGGCTAATAAACTTCCTATAGAGTTATCTGAAGCAGAAATATACAATTTTAGAGGGACGCCCTTCCTCGGAGGCGTGAGGACTGGTGGGTTACTCAGGTATTGCTTTATCTGATCAAATGCTTCCTGTTGAATTGGTCCCCATAGGAATGGATCCTTGTCCTTTATTCTAAGCAAAGAAGAAAAGGGTTGAACCTTTCCTGCGGAATTAGCGATGAATCGCCTGAGAAAATTGATCTTTCCGAGCAGACTCTGTAATTCTTTTTTGCTGCGAGGAGCAGGGGCATCAATGATCGCCTGGGCTTTATTCTTGTCCACTTCGATTCCTCTCTGGTGAACGAGAAAGCCCAAGAAATTTCCTGCCTGGACGCCGAAGGCGCATTTCTTTGGATTCATTCTTAGTTGATGCTTCCTCATTCTGACGAAAGCTTTCCTGAGGTCTTCCACGTGATCGTCCTGCTCTTTTGACTTGATGACCACGTCGTCAATATACACTTCCAGGGTGTGTCCGATCATATCATGGAAAATGGTGTTCATCGCTCTTTGGTATGTGGCCCCTGCATTTTTCAGCCCGAAAGGCATGACCAGATACTCATATGCTCCCACGTGCCCTGGGCATCTGAATGCTGTCTTATGGATGTCTTCTTCAGCAACCATGATCTGGTTATACCCTGCGTTGCCATCCATGAATGACAGAATCTTGTTACGTGCTGCTCCGTCAATTAGCATGTCGGCCATTGGCATGGGGTACTCATCCTTTGGAGTAGCTTCGTTCAGGTTTCTATAATCGACGCATACCCTGACAGCCTTGGTGACCTTCTTGAGAACGGGCACGATGTTTGCCAACCATTCGACATATCGGGCTGGCCTAATGAATCCTGCCCTTAGTAATCTCTGGATTTCTTCCTTCACCTTCAGCTCAGTTTCGACTGACATCCTCCGCTTTAGCTGCTTTACTGGTTTGTAGCCTTCTTTGATGGGCAATCGGTGCTCTACCAAACTCCTGTCCAATCCCGGCATTTCATGGTAGTGCCAGGCGAAACAGTCTCTGAATTCCCGAAGGAGAGAAACCAGTTCTTTTTTGATGCCAGGGTCTAAGAGGCTACTAATGAATGTTGGCCTTGGATCTTCGTCAGTTCCTAGATTGATCTCTTCAAGAGGATCTTGAATTTCCGGAGGTGTTGTGCTGAGCTTGGTGGGTCCCAACTGGATTTCCTCATTTAACCCTACTGATTCGGCCCAATTGTCTTCAGAAACAAATTCAGCCATGTAGCTGGCTGGTTCTGTTCCTAATTCTTCTTGCATGACCCCTTTTGTTTGCAGCCGTTCCACTGGAGAGGTTTCTGCCAGAGGTGGCTCTTGTTCCTGTAAGTCTTGTTTATCCATGGGATTTGGTGAAGGATATATGGGGCCTTTCCCATTCTTCTGCTGAGAAGATAAGGCCCTGCTGGATGAACTTCTGGGCCATCACTACTGGAGAGTGGCCGTTCTTGATTAGTTCTGGAATGGTGAGAGGCGCTATGTCTTCGTTGTAAAATCGTGCATCAATGCTATTGGCAGATGGTAAGAATGGCTGTGGATCTGCCTTTATCATTTCATAATCCTCTAACTCTTCATCCCACATTAATAATTCTTGTTGGAGGGAAGATGGTATAGACATGCTCTGATGTATCCAGTCTCTTCCCATCAGAGCGTGGTAAGAGGATGTGCTATCCACCACCAAATAAGACACCATGAGATTTTTAGATCCAACCTCAAATTCGGCTACCAGAATGCCATGAGTGGCAGTAATGGTTCCCGCGAAGTTAGACACAGTCAAATCTGTAGGAATGAGGTCTGCCTTGTTCTTACCCAGTTTTTCCAATCTTTTAAACGGTAAGATATTAACAGCAGCGCCTCCGTCAACGAGCACCTTCTTAAATGGTACGCCATTAATTCTAGCCGAAATGAACAGAGGTCTCAAATGCTTTGTCATTGCTCGGGTTGGTCTGGTGAAGAATACCCGGGGGATCCCTTCCCTGAAATTCTCCATCTTTCCGACTGTACTCGACTCAGTCATCTCGGGAGTTTCGGACCTTTCATCATGATCATCGACTATGTGTATTAATGCGGTCGGATGGTCTCCAACCAAGCTATCGCCCTCCATATATCCTGGCTGATCCTCTTGTGATCTATAGAGGGCTGGGAGGATGTACACCATATTTATGGGCATAGCGCTGTGGATAGTGGGCAGCGATTCAATTTCCATCGGTTGATTCCTCTGGCCCTCTCTTTTGGTGACGCCGTCTGAGGTTATTGGGCTTGCAGCCTGTCCTGTTGTGGTGGTGGTCTTAAAGCCTTCTTCCAAGGTCCCGAACGTCAAGGCTGGGGTGTGGTTAGGCTGCTCACCTTCTTCTTTACATCCGACCTTCAATCCCAAGGCGGCTTTAAACTCTTCGTGATCGAGCTCGTAATTCAGCCAGTCGTCATCTTCTCCTTCGGACATGTTTTCATCTTCGTCTTCTTCTAAGGATAACTTGGCCCGAATCATTTTTTGCGGCATTATCACCTTTAAACCGGACCTCGATGGCCCGGCTTCAGGCTTTGCTGTCACTCCTTCTTTAGTATCCTGATCGTTTGACACGACCTCGCCTTCGGCCCTTGCGGGGCATTTGAGAATAGTCTTGCCTATCGGAAGTCTTGGTATTTTTGAATAAACTGGTGATTGGTCAACTGAAGCCTGGTGTCGTGACCTTGATTCCCTTGGTTCCTGTTCTTCCTGGGTCTTTGACAAAGATGGCGCTGTTCTTGGTCTAAGAACTCCAGTAGTTGGTCGTTTCCGACTCTGTACTTCATGATCCCTGTCTTTGGTGTTGGTAATAGCATCAGGATTGACTGCCTGGCTTTCCAAATGTCTTCTGGCTTTCCCGTATTGCCGTCTGACTCTTCGGGCCTGGGTATTAGTTAGTTCCCTTTCGGGCTTGCCTCCTCTTCCCACCAGGTACCATTTGCCGTTTCGGACCGTTGCCGGTCTAGCGGGCTCAATTGGCTTCACATTGGTCGAATTGGACGTAGTAGATGGTTTACTATTTCCTTTGCTCCAAATGCGCATTTTCCCAGGTTGTGCGGAAGGTGCTTCGGATTCGGGCCGGACCAATCTCGTGCGCCATTCGTCTCTATCCTCTAGCTTTGTGCGTTTGGTAATCTTTGGCATCAATGGCTCTTGGATGGCTTTTCTGCTTACCTCTCGAAACCTTTCGTAGTTACCCTTCGGGCCTTGACGCGGGCTAAAAGGACCATAGTTTCGGGCTCCGGACCTGTGGTAGTCCTGATCAGCTTCGGCCGTGTTCTGAAGTAGTTGTTCATCTATGTTTCCCCCTGCTGCAGGTATCTCGAGCTCGCATTCGCACTTGCATCGGCTGCACATTACGATACCGGCCGTGATGGTTGCTTTTGGTCTTTCTACCAGGGACGAACTGGTTTTCCTCTCTTTCTCAATATCCAGTACGATTCTTCTCTTATTTTGTCTTTCGGGCCAGTTAACTCCGACCATGTGAGTGGGAAACGGTTCGCTGTCGATTCTCATCGAGGGTGGTTTATCCAGGAGGAGTTTGCCTTCGTTAATGAGGTCCTGGATGGCATCCCTGAACTGAACACAATTGTTAATAGCATGAGAAAAGGAATTATGCCACTTACAGAACAATTTGCCTTTTAGTTCTTCTTGCTTCGGGAATACGTGTTTCTCGTCCAGTTTAATCATCTTCCCCCTGAGCAATTCGTCGAAGATGTTTTCTGCTTTGGAGAGGTCGAAGGAGTATGATTTATGTTTCTGCTTGTAGGGCACGAATCCTCCAGTTGGCGGAGGATTGCTCCGTTGTTCTTTTCCAGGTCTGATTACTGCTTTGCAAGTAATCGGGCTCTTTATTTGAACAATCTCCGCGAGTGACACCTCCGGACCGATGCTCTCCTCACTGGTCTCAGCTAGTTCGTTGATGATTTCCAGATGGTGGACCGGGTTCTTGAAGTAGATGGGTTTAGAACTGTTCCTCCTTTGCACCTCTTCTTGGAGCAACAGCTCGTATTTTCCAGCTCTTTGAGCCACGTCCTGCAAGTCCATGAACTCCTGGTCGTCGAACTTCTTCCGCAGTGACAGTCTGAGAGCGTTTTGTGCCATCTTGATGAAGTGCTTCTCATCCATGGGGATTTTGCATTTCATTTTGAGCTTCTTAAAACGGGCGATGAAATCTTGGACTGTTTCATGTTCTCCCTGCTTCATGTCAGTCAGGTTGTTGATAGTGACTTCAGGTTCGGACCGATAGTATTGCTCCATAAAAGCTCCTTCCATCTCTGCCCATCCCATAATAGAATTCGGGCCTAGATTTGAGTACCATGTGAATGCTTGGCCCGAAAGGGAGCTTCCGAACAATCTCAGTTTCAAAAGAGGCTGGGAATCGATAGCTACGCATTGGGCCGAAAAGCGCCCGATATGTTCCAATGCTGATGCATACAAATCCTCTCCGTTAAACAAACTGAAATTTGGTACCTTGAATCCTCTTGGGAAGGGCAAATCGTTGATGTACGCTGGGTATGGTTTCTGGTATGTAGGTCGAGCTGCCCTCCTGATTCCGGCCTGACCATTATGAACAAGCTGCCTCAATCCTTCTATTTCATTTCGTATGGCCTCATCTGGATGGCGTGCCGGAGGTGGTTCGACAGCGGCCTGAGGATTCTGACCTGGCTCGTCGTCGTCGTCAGAATCTTGAAACTGCTCGACTGTTCGTTCATGATCTCGCCTAGCTCGTCTATTACCCCTGCTATCGTCGTTGTTGGGGGTAATATTGAATCCTGCAGGCTCCTTCCATTTTTCTGCGTACATGTTCTTTCGGACGTATCCTGGCGGTAAGGCTGGCTCGCCAGTCCTTGGAGCTTGATATTTGGAAGAGGTACCAGAGGGTGTGAACCGTTGACCCCCCGGTTCCTTTGATGGGCTGCTTGCTTGCGTAACAATTGGTCCAGTGAGCATCAGGTCTGGAGTGCCCGTGTTAGTGACCTGGAAAGGTGTTCCGTAAGAACTTCCTATCACCACTTTAGGAGATGTCGAGTTAGCATGACCGCTCGTTTGGCCTAGAGAATATCTTGGAACTCCTAAGGGAGTATTTTCATTTTCGAGGAGCCCTTTTTCTTTCCTGGGCGCGTCCTCTTCTTGGGCCATCCGTATGATCCGCTCGAAGATTTGACTTAGGTGAGCCCTAGTCTCGACTCCCTGTAGAGTCGTGTTCTCATGTCCCTTTTCGACGGTCTGGACAATGCTCTGGGACATGAGATTTATGGAGTTGGTCATGGAAGTGGTCATCGTCTGAAACCCTTCTACCATGGCCTTTTCCAGTCGTTCAAAGGAGTATCCCGTGGAGGATTCCATTGATTCTGTCTCCATGGTTCCTTTATTTCTCTCATCAGTGGTTCGTGTGGATTCCGCCATGTAGACTTTCCTTCTGGTTCTTCTCACCATACACGAGTGAAAGTCCCACTGGGCGTGCCAAAAATATGTTGGTCTCTTTTCCTGTTAAGTATTCTTTTTCGCCTAACGTTGTGTTGGGTCTGCTCGGAAGAACACAGGAATCGTTGGACCTACACCAATGCCCCGATTGTATCTTTTTGGCCTGCGCAGATGTTACTTCAATATTCAACGAGATTGAAAGTTGAATCAGGTTGATAAGAAGCCCGGTTCAACCCTATCTTGGGCTTAACCTTTGAGCTTTCTCTGATTCATGAGTTCTGCTTGATAGGCGTGCCACTGTTGGAAATATGACCAGTCCAACAGACCTGGTGTGAACGAGTGTGGTTAATATGATGTGGGTTTTGCGCCTTCTTCCTGAACTTCTGCTCAAGCCATTGTGCACCAGGGGGGGTACTGGCCTGGGTCAGTTCTTTTCTATGCCTCGGTTAAGAGGACTTCACAATTCTTTCTCTCGTGTATATGTCGGCTGTGGTTGGTGCGAGCGACACCTGTCCAAGCAAGGCGAAGAAACAAAGTTCCTGGTCAACCAGTACCCTTCATGGGCTTGTAGACCTAAATTTAAATATGTATTTATATATATAATTTTTAAACACGACTTCGGGCCCAACTGTGTGACTTTCGGGCCCAATTGGTTTGTATTTCTTAAGCCTAAGTGGTCCGATTCGGGCTAAAGCAGAACCTTTTCGTGCTATCAATTTAAACGAAGTGAAAATGAAATGATTCAAGTATTGCAATCACAGAAACAGAAGTAAACATAAGCGCAATAGGATTCTTTAATCGTGAGTTCCATCGTTTTCATTTACTTAATTCTTAGATTAGTGAGAGAGACAATAGAAATTCATGCTCATTGATTTTAAACCAAGAAACACATTATCACTGCGATCTAAGGTTCATAGCCTACTATATTATACAAATTCAAATTGAACATTTTCAGAGGTTAATCGTACCATGGAAATGGCAGAGACATAAAAAGATGAACACAGAGATCGCTTGGTTATCTGGAGTCTGGCTGAGATAACTGGAATGCTTTGAGTGCTTTTTTGAGTGTTTTACAAGACGTTGCGTCTGGTTTTGGAGAGAGAGTCCCCTTCTTCTGTGCTGGAAGTCTTCTATTTATAGAGGCAGAGGAGCTCTTCGAATGATGATGACTGGGTAAGGATATTTGCCTGCTACCCGAAGTCAGCTTGTTGATTTGACGCTCTGAACTGGTCTGTAGAGGGGGAGGTTGATCTTTCTGACGAGAACCGCCAGTTTTCGTATTGGCCTCCTGGTTTGGAGCGATCTCGTACTTGGCGATTTGATGTGCAAGTTGGCTTCTGGCTTGGTGGCTTCCTTGGACGGCTGGCTTTTCACTGGAAGGGGGAAAAGTCAAATCGTCATTTAATGTTGATGTTCCTTCTCTAATCTCGCGTGGGTTTGGAACAGTTTCCGATTTTTTCAGTTGTCAGTGGTCCAATCGTTTTGGGCCTTCTGTCCTTGGGCTTTGGCCCTTTCTTTTTCTTGCCTTGGTTTTCATTTTTAGAAAAAACCCTTTTCTAAAAAATATGACCTGTAGCCCACTATTGGGCTTGGGCCTATGCTGCGTTTCTTTTCTGGGAAGGTGACCACTTTTGGTCCATTGACCAAAATTGGGTACAAACAAAAGGAGAATTTGATAAAAGATTGTTTTGTATTATTATTAGCTTTTCAGATTATCCATTTCTATACATGGCTCCAGTATATAAGAGAGAGCTTATATCTCTTTCTATGGCCTAGATTATGACACTTGTCAACATCTACACATTAAACCCTTTATACTCTTAACATCCCCCCTCAAGATCATGGTTGGTGAAACCAAGCATGATATTGCAGCAAGGCGAGGTGATGCACAGGTCCATGACAGAACGAAGAAAGAACGAGAACGACTATGCCATTGATCCCAAAATGATCAAGGAGTTTGAACAAACCAACGTCAACAGGCAGACTTCACAGGAATGCTAAATACTGTAACCGAGAGGCAAAACTCATGCTGCAGGGGAGGCATGACAGCATCTGCAAGGGCTGCTATATCATCTGAACCTCCATAGCAAGCACGACCAGAATATGCAATCATTATTTCTTCAGCAAGCAATGGACAGTGAAACTCCTTGAATGAGAGCATACTTTCTCGGCATTGCAGAACACACCAAAAAGTGTTGTATTCTGCAGGTAAACCATTGAGAGCCAAGATGATAATGTCTTCATCAGTAAAGTGCACGCCAACACAGGATAGCTGATCTCTTGCATCCTTAATATGATTAAGATATTGAGCTATAGAATCTGAACCTTTCTTCATATTGTAGAGACAAGTCTTCAGAAGAAAAATACTAGTATCTTGGTAATAATAGCAAACCTTTCTTTCAAAGTGAACCACATCTCCCTAGCATTGGTACTACCAATTACACAAGAAATAGCAGAGGCAGACAAAGTAATAGCATCAAAGCTTTGTCATGGAACTGCCAGACCTTATTTGCTTCAATTTCCTCAGAATTAGAACCAACAACAAACTGAGGTGGACATGGATAGGAACCAGTCACAAAACCAAGTATGCCATGACATTCCAGCATAAGACATGCTCCATCAACTCTTCCAGTCCACGAATTTCGCAACCTTATCGACCACGACCACAAATTATTAACTGTTTGCCTATGAACCATCAAGTATCCCAAATTTGCCAAATAATTGCATCCTCAATAAGCAAGTCAAATCAATTAAGTAGTCAGACCCCCATATCGAGAAAGAGACAGAATAAGAGAAGAGGGAAATTCTTTGTTCCTTGAGAATTTAAAGAAATTAAAGAAAGGAGATAGAAAGAAAGAAGAATTGGGAAATTCTTTTGTTCCCTGATCAGAGAGATTGCAGAAATGAGGTAGAAAAGAGGAAGAGTTGGGAAATTCTTTTGTACCCTTAGAGATTGTAGAAAGGAGATAGGAAAGAGGAAGAACTGAGAAAGTGTTTTGTTGCCTTAGAGATTGGAGAAAAGAGACAGAAGAGAATGAGAAATGGGAAATTCTTTGTCCCATGAGATAAGAAGATTGAGATGAGAATTGTGATAGAACCATGTAAGTATGGATTGACTGAAAATTTTCTTGTTCTCCAAAGAAGTGGGATTTAAGAGTCAAGAATAGGGGTACTGAGATTTTGGATGCACTAGAAAATTTACAAAGCAAATAACAAATGAACCATCAATATTTGATCCATGATGATGTATTCAAGAACAGGAAGGTGATGTTATAGCAAGGAATTCAATATTTGATTTGGGAGCAGCTACAATAACTATCAAAGGTATTTCTCTAATTATTGAAATCAGAGAGACAAAGGATGAACAACAAACATACCAAAAGAACATCCATAGGATCCAAAGAGCATGAATGCAACTAAGAATCTGAAATCCACCATAGTTGAGGAAATAGAACCTCCGTAGGCAGACATAGAATTGAAGTCAGCGAGTCGAATCAATCTGAGCAGCTACAAGTTGAGTAGTAATTCTTACAAAAAACAATAACATATCCCAATCGATGGGTCTTTGAATTCGCAAATCAATGGAGAATTACTCGAAGCAGATATGAATTCGTAAATCCCCAATTCGAAGGCTTGAAATCAGCAATCTCATATAAAATCCCCAAAACTGACTAGCAATCGATCAAGAACATTGGAAATTCCCAAAACAGTGACAAAACCCTATTGAAACCCAAATCCCCAAAAGCAAGCTGAATAGAAACCCAAAGCTTGAATCAGTTTGATGAAATTGAGAATTCAAGAATGATATGGAAGAAGTAGATATTGACGTCGATTTCCATGGAGAGCCAGAAAAGAATATCAAGGCAGAGAAAGCGGAAGCAGAAGAACTCAGGATCGATCCATGGCTCTTGATACCATGTTAACAGAGCTTAAGAAAATATAATAAAGGAGAATTTGATAAAAGATTGTTTTGTATTATTATTAGCTTTTCAGATTATCCATTTCTATACATGGCTCCAGTATATAAGAGAGAGCTTATATCTCTTTCTATGGCCTAGATTATGACACTCGTCAACATCTACACATTAAACCCTTTATACTCTTAACAGGTTTTTCAATAGCATTGAAATCTAATTGCAGCACAAAACAAAATTTGGAAACCAAGCTACTCAACAACAACAACAGAACTGATCAAAATCATGATCAAGTTCAAGATCATAAATTTATAGAAACTAAAACAGAGTAACATTCGAAATGATTAATGGGTTACCAGGCAGATCACGAGGCTCGTGCTCGCACACATTGATTTCACGGATGAAGTCGCTGAATTCAGAGTCCTCGCCCGCTATCTTCTTCTTCAAGTAGAAGGAAAGCAGTTCCTCTTCGGTGGGAGAGAACCTAAATCCGGGTAGTAGGCCCATCGGCACTGAAACCCCTCCATCTGTTGTGCCGCCGCTGTTGCTCATCTCTCCTCCTCCTTCTCCTCCTCCTCCTCCTCCTCCTCCTCCTCCTCCTCCTCCTAGTGATCTAAAAGACTTATATCAATCAATGTTTTTGGCTCAGTGAGCAAACAGCACCAGAGTGAAGCTGTATTTATACTAATTTTGAGCTGAGCTTCTCATACAAGTTCACCTGAGTGAGTGACGTCGCATGGCTTGCGTCATACCAGTGCGTCCCATCCAGTACTTTCCCTCTTTTTTTTTATATTGTATTTTGTATTTGTTTACGTCCTGTTGAAGGAATATAAGGAGAATGCTTGTAAAGAAAGTCACGTTAGCTGTTGAGGAGGAACGGCAAGCATCGTCCAAGAGAAAATTACTAGAATATAATTTTTGAGGGAAACATTCTAGACTTCTGATACATGGATCAGATCAAAGGCTTTACTCACCCAAGAAGTAGTAAGCACTTTTGGAATCTTGATCAAAGCTATATCCATAAAGAAGTATTATTTGGGATATTAAGAATCTATTTAAATTATAAAACAGGTTTAGATTTCAAATTGGCAATCATTTTTGTAGTTCTTACGAGTTTTACTCTTGTCTTGTCTATATAGTTATTTGCATTTGTTATTAATCCATTAATTAAGTTTAATTTTTTTTCTTTTTTTAGTGCGTACTTTCTTATTTGGAAATTTCAGTTTTGTTATTTTTTTTTCCCGCTTAAAATGAGTGTTGGGTTTTTGAAGAACATTTTTTGGAGTTCTAAATTTATTTTTAGGTTTTCAACCGAAATTGTCCTCCAAAAGTGCTCCAGTATCATTTTGGTCTACCAACTAAAATTTTCACTTCAATAATCCTTCAACTCTTCATTTGGTATCAAAATAGTCCTACCGTCAAATATTCCGTTAAATTGAGGGGTACAAAAAGTAAAATATTATTTAAAAAATTAAAAACTGAAATGCCCAAACATCTAAAACCCCCACACAAAAAAATATGACTTTCCCTTCCTCGGCAAGCAAGCATAGTGGCTTCCATGGCTTCCACAAAAAATATGACTTTTCCTTTAAATTTTTCTTGTTATTTGACCTGCAAGATTTAGAAACAGCATCAGTATAATAAATATTTCTAATGTTCTCAATATTCATACATGAGTTGTTTCGTGAGTCTTGATCCTTAAAATTTGATTCTTAAGGAAACTCTTGAATTGTCTCAACGTAGCATGATCCATCCTACAATATTTCGGATCTCGCTAAGTGTGTCTAGCGACCGGCTCTGATGCTAATTGAAATTACCTGTAGGATGACTAAAAAGGCCTAGAGGGGTTGAGAATAGGCCAATTTAAGATTATAATCAATAAACTTCGGTAGCAGGATTGATATGGCTTATCAATCTTAAAACGTGCTGAACATAAAATAAAGGAACACGCATAAAATTATTTTACGTGATAAAACCCCACCTCTGGGGAAAATCCACGGGACTCCTTAGTCCAACACAAATTTACTATAGAACATTGATTACAAGAAGTACTCGCACACTTATCCTAGACACATTCTAGATAATGTTTACTGACTTCTTCATAACTCAACTTCTGTCACGGGATGACAGAAGTTAAATATATTAAAAATAAGTTAAATATATAAATTTTATATTTTTTTTTCCGCCCTTGCAAACAAAGCAATAGGAAAAATTGGGAAATCAAGTACATATTTACATCCTAAAATGAATTACTATGTAAATAACTTCCCAACAACTGATTTAAAATGTAAATAAATAAAAGAATAAAAGAGGCTAACCTCAACAAGAGAAAAAATAAAAATAAAAAAAAACATATAAGAAACAAGGCGCAAACACACGTCAAACACAAAGCTAGGAAAAAGTGAACAAGTACAAAGCTAGGAAAAAGTAAACAAGTATAATAAGAACTATAATGTCAAGTAAATCAAATATAAGAATGACAAACGTTGCAAAATGTTAGTAATAATCCTACAATAAACCCAGTCTCAAATTTGTGAATTACTGACAGTCTAGAGAACGATGGAATAATGACGACAGTCTAGAGGAAAAAAATAGAGATACTAATGTGAGTATCGATACCCAGTCTCATATTTGTCGATAAAATAAAAAAAGATGGGTAATTTTCACTTTATTATCAAAAAGTTTACCGAGTTTCACAATTTTTTACTTAAATTTTGTTTTCGTCAATTTTATACTTAAATATTGATTTTCCAACCAAGGTGGTTGGTGTGAGTGGTTCGGCACTCTCATTCCTTAAGAGAGGTCAGGGGTTCGATCCCTGCTCTCGTACGAAGTCACCACTTTGGCTAGCACTTTACCCCTTACGGGCCGACCCGGTGTGAGTGGGGATTAGTCTGGGTTGTGGTTAGGCTTAAAGGTGCCATCCATAGTTGGGGCCCATCCAGGACCACCTCATGGTTCAGACCAAAAAAAAAAAAAAAAAAAATGATTTTCCTATCAATTTCATACTGAGCAAAACCCATTATTTTTGCATGACTGTCAAATTTTTTCCCAAATGGTGGTGTGGCTTAATGACGGGCTCATATCATCACGTGTATGAAAAAATTAATTAATTAACTAAACATCGAAAACTCCCGCCTAGACCCAGCCCCAAACATCCAGATAAACCCATTGGGATGTGTTTTTTTTTTTTTTTTTTGGGCTCTAAGTTTTGTATATGTTAGTGTCTGTTGGGCCCTGTGATATAGTGTTTGAATGGGCCTAATAAGTATGTAGGATTGTATTTTTTTTTTTCACAAATGATCTCTAAAGTTTACGAAATTATCATTTTTAGTCCTTTATGTTGTTTTGTGATATTGTTGGTCCTCAAGGTTACCCGGCTTTCATCAAATTGGTCTCTACTGTCAGAATCTGTAGAAAATTCTGTTAAGTGGAACTTAAGTGGAACCATATGTCCAATGACATCAAGCCATGTGAATTTTCTAAGAGAAATTTTTTTTTTATTTAAAAAAACCGATCTCGATTCTCTCTACTCCAATTTCCACCACAGCAAGGACGCCAACCAATAACTTGGTCAATCGCCAGAGGTAAGAAATGTCCCAATCTTTCTGATTCAATTGGTTTGATATTTTCTATAGAATGAGTGCTTATTAGATCAATCTGAGACATTGACTTATGCTCGAAAAGAAAAGAGAGTGAAAAAAAAAAAAACTTGAAGTTTAATAATGGTTCCAAGCTTTTGTTTTGTGGTTACTATAGTATAACAATAAGAGTAATAATTGTTCATACAGGAGGAATGTGAGAATGTGAAGGTAAAGAATCCCACATTGGAAAGTTGAGAAACCTAGCAAGTGCTTATAAGGAGTTGGGCTACTCCCCCATTGCCAATTGGTTTTGGGGTGGAACCTCAATTTCCTTCAAGAAAGAAACAGACTTTCACCTTCCATATTCATTGTCGGCAGCATTGCTGTCTCTGTCGAAAAGAAAAGAGAGCAAAAAAAAAAATTTGTGAGAACCAAATTTGTGTCATGGGATATAATTTTGTAACCTCACTTGAGATGATTACCTATCTATAGCTGAATTTCCACTTTGATGGAATAGGCTTAATGGACGGTACATACCAAGTTAAAGAACGAAGAAGAGGATACCGGTCCTGCATCTCATTCGGCAAACACGCTACAACAGGTTTGAGAATTCAGGTGGAGCATACGTATGGTTATATATCCACACCTAGAGGAAATCGGATAATGATTGGTCCTTAAGAGCCAAGTTGTAATTGTAGTCTGTTGAAAAGTAAATTGCTCTCTAATTTCTCATTAGTGAACAGTTTACTTAGCTTAGTTCATTTCTGTTTTTTAGCTGAGTGAGTTTTATGTATGCTTGTGCTCATATGCCAAGTGTAAGGAGCAGATTAGTCAGTTAGCTTTCAACGGCTCTTAGGCCTTGTGCTGCCATGTGTCATATCCACATTGGCTCTTGTAATTGAATTAATCGGCTGATGTAATGAGAGAATGAGAATATATACAAAAGAGTGTGATCTCTGCAAAAGTACTGTAGATCACATCTGAGAATATTTCCAATTTCTGATTTTCTCTTCTTAGCTCTCTCTGTCTCTCTCTCCCTTCAAGCTCCCTTGCCAATCCAAATCTTAACATGGTATCAGTAGCGAAGGTTGGATCTGGATAGTGGGCGTTGAAGCTGTGTGAGCTGAGCTTGGAAATTTCAACGAAAATTTTCAAACTCCGATCATCGATTCTGGTCTCAAATGGCTGGGTCAGGTGGTAGTGATCTTCGAGCTCCAATATTCAATGGTGATAACTATGAATTTTGGAAGATTCGAATGAGAACTATTTTCAAGTCGCATGGAATCTGGGATCTAGTTGAAAAGGGTCTTGAGATTTCAGACTCGAAAGGGAAGAAGGTTGATGAAGAAGGGTCATCAGAGTCAGAGAAGGTGTCTCTGTTAATGAAGGATGCTAAGGCGCTTGGGATTATCCAAGGGGCTGTCTCAAATGAAATTTTCCCTAGGATTTCGAATGAAGAAACCTCAAAGGGTGCTTGGGATATTCTTCATCAGGAGTTTCATGGTGACAAGCAAGTCAGATCCATCAAATTGCAGGGTCTGCGTCGTGATTTTGAGTACACAAGGATGAGGGATGATGAGACCTTGTCTGGGTACCTCACTCGCCTGCTTGAGCTTGTGAATCAGATGAAGGGATATGGGGAAGACCTATCCAAAGGAAGGTTGGTTCAAAAGCTACTTATAAGTCTGACTAAGGAATTTGATCCTGTCTGTTATGTAATTGAACAAACCAAGGATATTGAAACGATTGGGGTACAAGAAGTGATTGTTGCTTTGAGAGGATTTGCACAGCGCCTAGATAGGCATGCTGAGAATACTACTGAAAAAGCCTTCAGTAGTATGAGTGTGAATCAAAAGGGATCTCAGTCAAATCCTGGTTTCAGTAACAACAAATCCAAGAAGAACTGGAAATCAAAGGATAAGAAATGGGACTCTAAATCTCAAAGTTATACCAATCAAGGGGAAAAACATAGTCGAGGGGAAAAAGCAGATCAAGCAAAAGGGAAATGCAAGCACTGTGATAAGCTTCATTATGGTGAATGCTGGTTTAAAGGAAAGCCAAAGTGCTATGGGTGCAATCGTTTTGGGCATCTCATTAAAGACTGTGAATCAAACAAGACTGAGAGACTTGCAAACTTGGCTAGTAAGGTAACAGAACCTGCTACTATGTTTTATGCTTGTCATTCAGCTACTATTGGTAGAAATATGAATGTCTGGTATGTGGACAGTGCTTGTAGTAATCATATGACTGCTCATGAGTCTTTGCTTATTGATATAGATAGAAGTGTGAACTGTAAAGTTAAGATGGGTACTGGTGATTTGGTACAATCAATAGGCAAAGGTACTTTGGCTATAGATGTGCAAGGGGTTACTAGGTACATTAGGGAAGTCATGATTGTACCTGGTTTGGATGAGAATCTGTTAAGTGCAGGACAGATGATAGAACATGGGCATTGGTTGGTGTTTGGTGATAATGAGGTTAAGATTTATGAAGACAAACAGTTGAAAGAGTTGATTGCAAGAGTGCAAATGAAAGGGAACAGATGTTTTCCCTTAGATTTCAAATATGTGAATCCTCCAATGGCAAATAGAGCAACACTGGAAGAATCTTCCTGGTTGTGGCACAGAAGATATGGTCACTTAAACTACACTAGCCTATTGATGCTACAAGAGAAAGACATGGTGCAAGGTCTGCCGAAGCTGCAAGGATCTGAGAAAGTCTGTTATGGTTGTGCTATAAGCAAGAGTCACAAGAACTCATTTGATAAAGAGAAGGCATGGAGAGCTACTCAACCACTTGAACTGATTCACTCAGATATATGTGGTCCAATGCAGGTTACCACTCTTGGAGGGAATAGGTATTTTCTCACTTTTATTGATGATCACACACGAATGTGCTGGGTGTTTTTCTTACAGCACAAGTCTCAAGCATTCAACATTTTCAAAAGGTTCAAAAGCATGGTTGAACTGCAGAGTGGTTATCAAATTAAAAGGCTAAGAAGTGATAGGGGTGGAGAATATACCTCACTGGAATTTTCAAAGTTCTGTGAAGAATTGGGGTTAGAAAGACAATTAACTGTAGCTTACTCTCCACAACAGAATGGTGTTGCAGAGAGGAAGAATCGTACAGTGGTAGAAATGGCAAGAGCCATGATGCATGAGAAGCAGATTCCATTGAAATTCTGGGCAGAAGCTGTGAACACAGCTATCTATCTACAGAATCGAAGTCCAACAAGTGCTTTGGACAACACAACACCATTTGAGAAGTTCAGTGGGAGAAAACCAGGTGTTAAACATTTGAGAGTATTTGGCTCACTGTGTTATATCCATATTCCTTCTCAGAAAAGACACAAGCTGGAGGAAACTGGAATGAAGGGAGTCTTTCTTGGATATGGAATCTGTGAAAAAGGATATAGGATTTTCAATCTAGAAACTAAAAAGATTGAACTCTCAAGGAGTATTATCTTTGATGAGAAAGCAATGTGGAATTGGGAGTTGAATGAAGAAGTACAAGTGACTATTCCATGGCATGAAGAAGAAAGTCCAAGAATATCAGAATTTGGTTCATGTTCTAATGAATCACTTCAGTCTGCTCAATCTCCACAGAGATCACAAGTGGTTAATGAGCTGCAAACTTCTATGGAATCAGCTACACATGATTCATCAGTTTCAATCTCTGAAATTTTTGATCATACTCCACAAAAATGGAAGAACTTAAGTGAAGTTTATGCTCAATGCAAAATGAGCATTATTGAACCAGAAAGTTACAATGAGGCAGCTCAAGATGATGCTTGGAACAAGGCCATGAATGAGGAGATATCAATGATAGAGAAGAATTCCACTTGGGAATTGGTTGACAGACCAAGCAGCAAACCAATTGTGGGAGTGAAGTGGATATATAAAACAAAGCTCAATCTTGATGGCTCCATTCAAAAGCACAAGGCAAGACTTGTAGCCAAGGGTTACACACAGAAACCAGGGATTGATTTCAATGAAACCTTTGCTCCAGTAGCAAGGTTAGACACTATTAGGACTCTCATTGCTCTACCTGCACAGAAAAGCTGGAAATTGTGTCAATTGGATGTCAAATCAGCCTTCTTGAATGGCATTCTTGAAGAGGAAGTTTATGTAGACCAACCTGAAGGCTTTGTGATTAAAGGAGCTGAGGATAAAGTGTATAGATTGAGAAAAGCTCTCTATGGACTCAAACAGGCTCCAAGGGCCTGGTATAGTGAAATAGACACTTACCTAACTGAGTGTGGTTTTCATAGGAGTCCAAGTGAAGCAACTCTTTATATAAGAACCAAAGAAGATGGTGAAACACTAATTGTGTCAATCTATGTAGATGACATAGTGTATACTGGAAGCAGTGATGGAATGATGGAAGAATTCAAGGCTGAAATGATGAGCAAGTATGAAATGTCAGATTTAGGCCTTCTTCACCATTTCCTTGGCATGGGAGTAACACAAAATGAAGGGAGCATCTTCATTCACCAGAAGAAGTATGCTCTAACCTTGCTGGATAAATTTGGGCTCAAGGATTGCAAATATGTGAGCACTCCTTTGGTTGCTACTGACAAATTACAAAGGGAGGATGGATGTGAAGCTGCAGATGAAAGCTTGTACAGGAAAATTGTTGGAAGTCTTTTATACTTAACTGCAACCAGGCCTGACATTATGTTCTCTGTTAGCCTACTTGCAAGGTTCATGCACAGTCCTTCAAAGAAGCACTATGGAGCTGCCAAACGAGTTCTAAGGTACATACAGGGAACAATTGATTATGGAATTGAGTATGCAGCTGGAAAATCTGCATTCTTAATTGGATACTGCGATAGTGACTGGAGTGGATCTGAGGAAGACATGAAAAGCATCTCAGGATATGCCTTTTCATTTGGCAGTGGTGTGTTCTCGTGGGCCTCAGTTAAACAGCATAGTGTGGCTCTTTCTACAGCAGAAGCCGAGTATGTGAGTGCAGCTGTAGCAACCTCACAGGCCATTTGGCTTAGGTTCGTTCTTGAAGACTTTGGGGAAGAACAGACCACTGCTACTACTCTATTTTGTGACAACACTTCAGCTATAGCCATGTCTAAAAATCCTGTTTTCCACCAGAGAAGCAAGCATATTCGAAGGAAGTTTCATTTCATCCGAGATGCAATTCAAGATGGTGAGATTGATTTGGTTTACTGCAAAGGTGAAGAACAAATTGCTGACATCTTTACCAAGGCTCTTCCCAAGGACAGATTCAGTTATTTGAGAAGCTTGCTTGGAGTGAAATCAGTTAGCAATTTAGAAGGGAGTGTTGAAAAGTAAATTGCTCTCTAATTTCTCATTAGTGAACAGTTTACTTAGCTTAGTTCATTTCTATTTTTTAGCTGAGTGAGTTTTATGTATGCTTGTGCTCATATGCCAAGTGTAAGGAGCAGATTAGTCAGTTAGCTTTCAACGGCTCTTAGGCCTTGTGCTGCCATGTGTCATATCCACATTGGCTCTTGTAATTGAATTAATCGGCTGATGTAATGAGAGAATGAGAATATATACAAAAGGGTGTGATCTCTGCAAAAGTACTGTAGATCACATCTGAGAATATTTCCAATTTCTGATTTTCTCTTCTCAGCTCTCTCTCTCTCTCCCTTCAAGCTCCCTTGCCAATCCAAATCTTAACAAGGATACAAAACAATAAAATAATATATGTTTTTTGCCCTTTTCCTTCTTCTCTTATTCATGTTTTGTTTCTCCTTTTTTTTTTTTTTAATAGAAACGATTATATTCAAAAGAGGGAAACAGAGAACAAGACAAGTGGATAAGGAATCCACAGGAAAACCAAAAGACAAAGAGGAGCTGCTGCCTCGGGAACAAAACACCAGAGGAAGCAGCCCGAAAACCAAACAAGAAAACACAGCACAAACAATGAATGTATTGCGAAATTTGTGCTAAAATAGGGGGTTTCACTAAAACACCCAAAATGGGGGCTGAAATTATAAAAAAACCCAACACCCAAAACACTTTATAAACACACCCAAAATCCATCATTACACACACTCAAAACCCATTTATAAACACACCCAAAAAATATACAATTGTTGATTTTTGGATTGATTTTGGGTGTGTTTCTATGTTTAAATAGTGTGTGGGTTTTTTTATAAATACATGCTTAGAATTGGGTTTATTTATAATAATCTAAAATACATATGTGGTAAACGCATCTGGTTGAAGTACTGTAAAAAACATAGCTACTCGTAGTAATCTGATGTTGCACATAAGTCCAAGCATGAATTAAGTAGGAAGCAAACACCAGAAACTTACCACACACTACCTTCAGCCCCAGATGTAGTCATAAGATAGATACAATTTTTAACAGACGGTTTTGATAACCCCCTCAACAATAATTGTTTGAACACATCAGAGAAGGTGGTCTTATTATTAAGCTCACTAATCATTCTCCTATCCAAGGATGCCAAGGCAGATTCTCCATTGGATCTGCAAGTTTGATATCAAGACATCAAACATGCATTAAGACAAATGAATCAAGAATAGTAGGTAACAAAATGAGTGTTAAAAAAATCGGAAAGAAAGACAGGTAAGAAATTATACATCTCCATTTAACCAAATTTTTAGTAAGATTGAAATTCTGACCCTAGCAGACAATTCTGTAACCCTTTGGTAGTAATATTCCTGTTTACAACCCCGTAAGTGCCTATATTCCTGTTTACAACCAAAAAACAAAAAAATCAAAGCCAGCCACCACACCACTAAACACCATGTCTTTCCATCATTGCTAACACTCATAAATCTACTCATCCCTAATGGGATATAGAAAATACTGAAACGTCAACTGAGACGTTATTGGGCTGTGGGTTCACTCTAAATATTGCTTCCACCTCATTCATACAATCACCCTAACAATCATCAACCAACATGTGTGTTGACATACAAATGTTCACCACTAAGTAGCTTTTCTGGAAAATGGCATACCATTTCTCTTAACATCTTTGAACTTCACAACTTTCACGTTGATCCATCATTTTTGTGTCTTCGCTTTCCAATAGCAAAAGATCATCAACCCCACACGTGAATCCATGCATCTGAACCATAGCACAATTTAATGCAAGTTTACAAAGTTGCTAAAAACAAAAAAAATTAAGGCAAACAGGAAATAGAATTAATTAATTAACAGTGAACATAAATACTGAACCCAACTAACCTGCAAATACGAGGTAAATAAATGACTCAATACAGAAAGCAATTTTCCTGCAGTATCTGAGCCATAGAACTCCTGAACTGTATGGGCCAAACCATAATCACCAAACTGACCCTTGTCAATCACGCCTCGCACTAAGTTGTTTCT
This sequence comes from Prunus kanzakura, assembly GCA_020521455.1. Classification (NCBI taxonomy): domain Eukaryota; kingdom Viridiplantae; phylum Streptophyta; class Magnoliopsida; order Rosales; family Rosaceae; genus Prunus; species Prunus kanzakura. Next base: position 1,314,928 of record BPUM01000811.1, read on the forward strand.
ATATATTAATAAATGGTTCTCATCATGCTCCTCTTTTTCCTTTGATTTTTCTTTATTAGTTGCTTGTTCTTTGTTTGGTTTCTTCTCTTTCTGTTGCCCATCTTTATCAGATTTATATTCTCCTTCAACATTTTTACAATTAAAAAAACCGTGTGGGATTTTTGCATCTTTTTCAACAGTAACTGGCGGAGAACCTCTAGTAATATGATTTAGCAAGGCAGTGATGACCTACACAGAGGAGACAATTTCATTTTAAAATTTAAAATTCCAGGAAAATCACAATACCGTTTATTAGCAATCAATAAAAAGAAAAAAGCACAGTAAGTGTCCAAGAACATCACAAATAGTTATGCTTTCAAACAAGGAAAAAGTCATCCAGATTTTTAACGGAAAACATATTTTGACCCCTAGTTTATACTAAATATAAAATAGTTGAGTTAATTTACAATAACCTGCTTTCCTGTCCAAAGGCGCTCTGGTTTCCAAATTGCAGGAAGAAGGGGCAGCACTGTGCCTTCATAGTTAAACATGAAAACTTTTTTACCTGGTTTGCCAGAGAAATCATCAGATAGGCGGGCTAAACCACAAGAATTGTAAAGAAGCTGATTAAATTCATCCCCACGTAAAAATGTATATATCCTTTTTCGTAAGGAGGACAGCACTTATAACATGGTCCTGAAATTAACGAAAAAGAAAAAAAACAGCAATAATTATTTAGAGAAGCATTGGTATTGTTGATCAAAATATTTAACGTAAAAAAACTTAAATTTTATCTTTAAGTGGAAAATTACTATTATAATTATTAGATACCTGAATCAAGGCTCTAATGGGATCTCCACTGGTCGGATTTTTACGTATTTATTATTTGCATTTACGATATTGTAAGCTTCCGAACGGGAAATGTCATCTTGCGGAAAATGAACATTCATCTCATCACCGTCAAAATTAGCATTGTAAGTACTGAAATCACAACATTAAATCACAAATCACCATGTGCAAACCAAAGACAAATTTCAAGACTCATAGTTCATGTAATGAATATGTAAACACATATTAAGAGAGAGAGAGAGATATATATATATATGTGTGTGTGTGTGTGATATATCAACCTGCAATTTGCATAGTGCATGCGAATTTTTTTCTCCCCTTTCAATACACGAACTAAATGCGCCATTACACTGGGTTTGTGAAGTGTAGGCTGCAAAATGAAAAAAAAAACAAAAAATATACACAAACTAAGTACTCAACCAAAAACCTAATCGTTAATCAAATTATAAGAAAAGAAAAGTTAACCTAACAAATTATTTGAAGTACAACTAAGAAACTTTACCACATCATATTATTGAGATTTAGTTTATTGATACACAACAAAAATACGGGTAGAAAATTATACATATAAAGTCAATTAAGCTATACCTGTCGATTGACAAGCACAATGTCCCCATCTCGCAAGTGACGATATACTATTTTAATTTCAATGCCATTATCAGAGCCGTTCCCATGTTGCGTGACAGCCCCTTTTGAAGAAAGTAATTTTCTTGATATGGAAAAGAGCTCGCTCCTGTTTTGCCTCAAAATCTTGGGACCAGCTTTATCGACGTAGTATGTAGCTCCAGGATGGATTTCAGGACCGTTGACAATAGCATTCATCAACTTGTCAAAATCCCATGGAGTAAAAGCATCCACAATCATGCTCTTTATTTTTTAGTTAAATTTTAGCTAAAAACATATAAAAGTTATTTTAGGATCTCTCTATAAAATTTAAACTTCAGTCATGCTTTCTAGTTTAGGGAGTCATAAATGCTATAACTCTTTTTTGATTGGTCCATCTCTATTAAAAAATAAAATAAAAAATAGTTAGCATTAAATAAATGTTTGAAATACTCATTAAATAAAGCAGCATTAAATTATAGGGAGCCATTAGGAGTCCTTTCTCTCTCCTCAGATTTAGGAGCTCCTAGTGGTCACCCTATTTTAGGATGTGGATAGGGAGCATGGTTGGAGTTGTATTTTTACAATTCCTCCCTAAAATTTGTCTAAGGAGGTAGTTTAAGGAGTTCATTGTGGATGCTCTAACTCTCTGTAGGAAGATCATCATTAAAAATTAAAGGGTTTACTAGTGACATACCCCATGAACTTGTACCTTGCTTTCAATTAGCCCCCTATCCTTTCAAAAAAAAAAAAAATTTAAGGATATGAACTTTTTTTTTCGCCAATTTCTCCCCTGCCGTCTAAATCATTAACATTTCATCCAATTTTAGGGTTATTTTAATGTACAAAATTACTATTTTACCCTCATATTTAACTGCAAATTGGATGAAATGTTGCGGATTTAGACGGCAAGGGGGAAATTGGCAGAAAAAAAAAGTTCATATCCTTAATTTTCTTTAAAAAAAAGGATAGGGGGTTAATTGAAAATATGGTACAAGTTCAAGGGGATATAATAAGCCGACTAACTCTCTGGATCGTATTTAAAATGAAGTACCTACAACAGAATATCACAAATACATATAAAGAAATTAGAAAATAAACAAAAACATAAAGCTAGGGCTGGAATCGGTTCAGTTCCGATGACCGACCGAGGGTAGCCGGTTTACCAAAAATTGAAAGTGCCGCTGACAGATTTGCAGTAGGTTCTACAAGTGTCGATAATACCGCAAGTAGCGGTTGGGCCGGTTCGATGGTGGGCCTACCGAAACAAACAGATTGGGCTTTTTTGACTAATTTTTTTTAGCCCACTTCCCATTTTCTAGACTACAATGTGAGATTGGAATGCAGTTTTTAAACCCAGTTTTGTTGGGCAATGTTGTAAGGACTGTTTTTGGACAATTGTACTTGGGCAAACATGATAAAATAAGAAATTTAAGCCTAAAAGCTAAAACTACAATTAAACATGCTCAAAACATAAATTGAAGCCTAAAACTAAACATCCAAATCCAAAGTACGACATAGTTAAACTTAAGTTGCAATCCAATAAAAGAAGAAGTTTGAATTAGTTTACAACCCAAAAAAAAGTAGAAGTTTTAATTAGTTTACAACCCAAATAAAAGTAGGCACTTGACTTGAACAAATGTGATGGAGTTGGAGGAGGCAAAATGCTTGTTGAAATTGAAACTTGAGCATTACCACCTTGAGCCTTAGCCGACTAACTCTTTGTAACAAACCATAAATCTATTCACAATGAAGCTGAATAATATTTTTCATCTCATTTACATGCAAGGGGTTATGATCACAATGTAAGTTTGATTTACATATTTGTTATAATGACTTGTTATGAGTGGGATAAAGAACCAACCCTTATTTCAATTGCTTTATCAGTGAATCCTATTCCTCGACCACAAAATGATTTTTCCACCAAACTCATTGGCTGGAAGACAAGAAGAAAATCAAGTTGAGCTAGTCATTATGCTTCCTCCAAAATAATTTTTTATGCATCAAATTCCATCAAATTTGTTGCCTTGCATAATAAGATGAAAAGGCTTACTTACATAGTTCCGCTTTGGTACTATATGGAGACGGCAACTCTCTCAATCTTCGTGGGATCAACCTCGCACTTACATATGCAATACTACTAAATGGCTCGTACACTTGCAAGTATCACAAGTTGAGGATGCAGTTGAATTGATTTTGGTGCAACTGAATCGATTTTATTTCCATTTTTTGCCCAAAATATATTGTCTTTACAAAGTTTTTATCAGCTCTCATAGATTTTACTCAGCCGTCTCCCATACCGTTAATCGGAAAATTATGTTGTTTTTCATCCTTGTCTTTGAGTTGAAATGCCCCTATGCTGAGAATCTTATTGATTATGAATGGCTCTTCCCAAGTCGGTGAAAACTTACCGAACCTCTGGTCCTTGGTTCCAATAGGAAGAACAACTCACCAAACTAAATCACCTTCAGCAAAAGTATTTTGTCTGATGTGTTTGTTATATGCTTTCGCTGCGATTCGTTTTTGAGCTTGCATCATATTGTAGGCGTCAATCCTTGCTTGTTCTAAATCTTCCAACTCCTGACACATAGTCTGCTTATAATCTTTCTTGCTTTGGCTACGTTGTTTGGTCACACGAAGGGACCGAATGTTCATCTCTATAGGATGGATGGCATCATGACCTTAGGTCAAGGTGTATGGAGAAGTGCATGTGGCTGATCGCTTTGAAGTTTGATATGCCCATAATGTTTCTAGCAACAACTCATGCCAAGCTGTGGGTTTTTCCTTGATCATTTTCTCGAGGATACCTTTAATTACTTTGTTGCTGGCTTCGGCCTAGCTATTAGACTAACGATAGTAAGGGGTCGAATGGATGAGCCTGGTTCCCAACCTCTCGGTATAATCTTGGGTCACTGCAGAGATAAAGATAGGGTTCTTATCCACCGTGATCGTTCCTGGGATCTCGAATTTGTGGACAACATGGCTCTTGAAGAACTCAACCACCTGGGTACTAGAGATTAATCTGTAATACTTCACTTCTACCTATTTGGTGAAGTAGTTAGTGGCTACTAAGATCCAAGCATGCTGGTTAGATGCAAGTGGGTGAATCTTGCTAATAATATCCATAGCCCATCCTCAAAACGGCCATAGTTTGGTGATTGGATGCAACGCTTCGGTCGGGAGTTGCTGTATATGGTTGTATATCTGACACTTGATGCATCCCCTAGCAAACTCAATACAGTCTTTTAGAACGTTCAGCCAGTAATAGCCGTGTCTTCTGATCAACCATCTCATTTTGATGCCAAAATAATGAGTCCCACAAATTCCGTCGTGAAAATCCTTCATGACTACACGAGCATCCTTAGCACTGAGGCATATGAGAAGTAGATTGTCAGATCCTTTACGATAAAGCTCATTTTGATAAATCAAATACGACCAAGCTCGGAATTGTATAGTCTTCTCGTGATTGCCTGAAGAATCGTGAAGATATTTGACAATGGGACATCGCCAGTCATCCTCAACTATCTCAATCACCATGATTGGTACATGCATTCCCTACTCAGCTAGAGCCAGCAGAGTGCGCTTTTCGATTTTGATCACACGGCTATACTATTCATCTACAATATTCACGTCAGATGCTATCTGGCCCATCTCTTTGGCCTCATGATTTTCAGCAGATGAGACGTGTTCAAATGTGATCCTGGAGAATTCATCGGCCGCATTGAGGGCCGTTACATAATAAGTGGTTAGCTTATCACTTGTACATTGATAATCCCTTGTTAGCTGGTTAATAACTAACTGGGAATCATCATAGACCAAAACCCAGGTGGCTTTCATCTCTTTTAAAATCTTAAGGCCGATAATGAGCGTTTCATATTCAGCCTGGTTGTTGGTACACCTGAAGTCAAGCAGAGATATATAGCTTCAGAGGTTTTCCCCATTTTGGTGGCATAAGAATTGGCAACTGGGTAAGATATTGCTTGATTTCATCAAAGACTTTTTTTCTGGTCAACCATCCAAACGAACTCGTCTCTATCCCTAAACCTAAGTAAAGGGCATAATGGCCGAATTTTGGAGACCAAGTTAGAGATAAACCTTTTGAGGAAATTTACTTTCCCAAGCAAGTATTGGAGTCATTTCTTAGTTTTCGACGGGGATCTCGCCATAATTGCATTGGCATTATTCTCGTCTACCTCGATCCCTCGTTGACGGACCAAGAAGACATGAAAGTTCCCTGCCATGACACCGAATGCACATTTCTTGGGATTCATCTTTAGGTCGTGCATTCACATTCGCTCGAATGCCTGTGGAAGATGATCCGCATGATGGGCTTAGAAGTTGACTCAACAACAACATCGTCAATATAAACCTCAATGGTTCAGCTGATTAACTCATGGAAGATGAGATTCATAGCTCATTGATACGTTGCCCCGACTTTTTTAATGCCGAATGACATGACTACCTATTCATAAGTTCCAATAGCCTCTGGACATCTAAACACCGTTTTATGAACATCAGTTTCGGCGATAAAGATTTGATTATACCCAGCATGGCCGTCCACAAAGGATGGAAACTCGTGTTTTGCATCTTCATCCACTAACAAGTTGGTTGTAGGTTTAGGGTACTCGTCTTTGGGAGTTGCAAGATTAAGATTTCATAATCTATGCAAATCCTTATAGCTCCAGATTTCTTTAATACTGGCACAATGTTGGCCAGCCACTTAACGTATCGAGCAATGTGAATGAAGCTAGCTTTGTCGTGGTGGTTGTTGCAAAGGTTCGAACCCGTCTTTGATTTTTAACTCGTGATCCACCAAATCCGTGGGCAATCCAGGCATCTCGTGGTAATCACAAGCAAAATAATCTTTATACTCATGGAGCAAGCCGATAATTTCGGCACTAAGCTTAGGGTTCAAAAAATTTCTAATAAAGAGAGGTTGTGATTCGGCCTCAGTTCCTACATTTATTTCCAACAAAGGATCTTGAACTTCGGAATGGACGTCTTCCATCTCAACAAGTGCAAGATCCAAGTGGTCGATAGTTAATACATCGCCGTCATCTGATTCATGTAAGAATTTGATCAGATTATTGACTAGGTCGGCCGCAAAGATTCCTTGGTCTAGTGCTCCAGCAGTCGCTCCATCAGGTCGGCCATGGCCAACCGCATCAGGTCGGCCATGGCCAACCGTTGCTTCGATTCAGCTGCACCAAAATAGGTTCAGCTGCATCCTCAACTTGTGATACTCGCAAGTGCACGAGCCGTTTGGTAGTTTAGCATATGTAAGTGCGAGGTCGATCCCACGAGGATTGGTGATTGAATGATCCAATTCATTTCCCCTACACAAAACAGAAATGAAAAAGAAAAAAAAAAAAAAGGAAATAACTCAAGCAAATAAGTTCCCAAGTTCAATTAGATTAATGGATTGATTCTAGCTAAAGTATGATTAAGCCATGGTGTTTGGTCATAACCTTGTGTTCCTAATTCCCTAATTTGATCATTTGTTGTCTAACCTAAAATTAAGCATTAGGAACCCATTAAGCATAGAAGAACAATTTAAACAACCAAGCATGTATCTAATCAATGTTGTCGAATGTCCATACATACTCTTCCTATTCATAGTTCAATTCGTATTAAAGCATGGTGTCTACTCTTAATTCAAACCAAGATAGCTAACATGCAAGCCTAAATGGTGATCAATCATTCAAACTAGCATATTAACTTATAAGCATAATGAATAAGAACAAAAACCATAATTGAAACTTGGAAACTAATTAAACTTGAATACTTAAGAAAGAATGTACATTACAAAGAAAAATAAATTACAACTAAGAAGCAAAAGGAAAGCTAGAATTGAGAACTAGAAAGCAAAATTAAGAGAATTTGAGGGAGGGAAGGGAGGGGAGCTCTAGAGAAGTGTTTGAGAGCTCCCCCCCTTGGGGTGTGATTTATGAAGCTTGAAGACTTCTCTATTTATAGGACTAAGAGGGAGGAACATCATGATGAATTTCAACACCACCATTCCTCTTTTAATACAACCCATAACTCCCACTTCATCTTGCCTATCACTACTACAAATATTCAAAAAGACAACGCTGAATACACAACGGTTGGCTCCAAAACCGTTGTAGTTGTTTCTTCCACAACGGTTATTATGTAACCGTTGTTAAAAGGGGTTTTTAAGCGTTGTGGTTTAGGATATGTGGGTTTCTGATTTTTTTTCACAACTTTCTACAACGTTTTTTGTTTCAACCGTTGTAATTGAAGCTTAAAAAAAAAACACGGAGTTTACATTTTTTCTTAAGCCCGATAGTTCTCTTTCTCTCTTATATCTCTTCTATCTTCTTCTACCTCTCTCCACGGTCTTGCTTCCCACCTCGTCACCTTGCTTTCACCACGGCCATAGACAGAGAGACTCTGTCTCTCTCGTCTCCCTCTCTCCACGCTCTCTCTCTCTCTCTCTCTCTCCTCCCTCTCCCGTCTCTTTCTCTCTCCTCCCTCCTTCTAGTTCAGAGGGATTTGGGTTGTAATTTTAGGGTTACTGATTTGGGTTTTAATCTAACCATTTGGGTGTTGGCTTGCAGTCGCTCTACCTCAATCAACAAAGGTAAAGAAAAAAAAAATTAGGGTTTCAATTTATTTCGACACTGTTGTGATTTGGGTGTTAACCATCTCTGTTTGTTTCCTCTGCAGGTGCTTAGCTTTTCCATCTCTGTTGCCCTCTACAGCTGTTGCAGTCACTCTGAAGCTTTGATAGGTAAGAATTTTGGAGTGCTTTTCTCTGTTTATGTTTCTCTTGTTTTCCCATTGTTTCCTTGTTTCTCAATCACGATGGCTGCCTCCTCTCATCTTAATTGTTCGTTTTGCCCCTTCCTTTACTTGATTCAGATATGACCAATGCTTCATATCTTATTTAACCAAGTCAATTTCGATCCCTGGCAGCATGAATTTGCATTCTTCTCTTGATTTGAGACCATACCTTATTTTTAATTAATTAATTATTTCTGTTTCTCAAATGTGGTTATTTTGCTTTTATTTTGGTATGCGAATTTGTTGCTTTCGTACTTTATGTGTTGTATAGCCTGCTATATATGGAATTTGGAGTTGTATAGCCTGCTTTCGTACCAAAAAGTGGAGTGGCTGCAGAGATACTTTGCTCCTCCTGCGCCTTCAAACCCTTCACTTGAGTTGAGAGTTGAGATCTTCAGCCCAACCTTTGGACTTGGCCTCTAAAACTGACAAGTATTTGCAACCTCTGAGTTGAGAGTTGATATCACTTTTTCTGTGCATTCAAACCGAGGTATAGTCTTCGAACCTTGAATTCAGTTTTGGTCTCTTTTTCTGCATTTGAATATTTGTGCCATTTTTGGATTTTTTGGATGACATTTTCTGCAATATTGATAACACCAAATAAAAATATAGTTTGGTAATTATTGGTAACACCAAATAAAAGGCCTGTATTGGTAATGCTGCAATTCAATGTTCTTGGTAGCTTCATTTTTCTTTTTCTTTTTTTTTAAATTTCGGATTGGCTGAGTCAATTGGGAGCTTTACAGATTGTCCCAAAAAGAAAAATGGTGGGAGCTTTATAGTGTAACGTAAAAAACACTTTCATGTTAAAATTAAACTTCACTGGTTGACACATTTATCTTGATTAAGATTTTCTTTCTTATATTTTTGGTTGCAATGTTACTAATTGGTACTTTTGTGAGACTACTATATCTCTTTTATGTATTTGAGCAGATTATAATGTTTATGTACATTTGGAAACATTATAATCTGCTCGATACAGTGCAATATTTTAATATATTAAGGTGGCAATGGCATGTTAGAAGTGCACATGATATGATAGTTTTGTCTCTGTGACAGAGTATTTCATATTGATTCTTTTATTAAGTAACTAAATATGCATAACTTACTTTAAGTTAACTGTATTTAGTTTTGATACTAGTGATTAAGTACTCTATTGTGAATGACATACATCATTTTGTGATTTTTGTACTTGTAAGATGGATAAGTCATGGATGTATGCCGATAGAAGGTCACGAGAGTATGAGGTGGGAGTTGAAGGATTTTTGAAGTTTGCCATGGAGAACTCAAGAAATGTGAATCTAATTCATTGCCCTTGCATAAAATGTGGAAACATTTTACAATATGGTATTGCAGTTATAAGGGATCATATGTATATTAATGGTGTTGATACGAGTTATCAATCTTGGATATGGCATGGAGAGCCTTATGTGTCAGTTGCAAATGCAAATGAACCTTTTCCAAGTACTAACGAACATGGCTATGTATCTGAAACAGTAGATATGGAAGATACTAATTTTGGGGATTCATTAAACGATCCTTATGAGTTTCTTAATGTCCTTGGAGATGGTGACAAGCCCTTGTACCCTGGTTCTAATGTCACCAAGTTAGCTGCACTAGTTAGATTATACAATTTGAAAGCAAAACACGGGTTGAGTAATAGGCTACATTTAATAAAATATATATATTTATTGTAACAAACTGATTTTACAATGCACAGGTACTTACATGAGGTGCTGAAAACGTCAAACATGTTAAGCATGATTGGGTTTGTTGACCCTGCTGTAATTGGTGCTCTAGGGTGTGGAGACGTTAGTCAAAGATCACGTGTCTTAGCAACTCGGTTTTCATCAGCACATCCTGACCAGATTTTCTTAATTCCTTACAACTCCGGGTCAGTCTAAAATGCTACCTACTAGGTTTATCTAATTACTTAGAAATAAAATAATTTGAAAAAGTGAATTGGTTGCCTTATGATGGATTTATTTCATATTCTACTACGTTGGCAGAAATCATTGGATGTTGACTATTGTTAATGTGGACAAGGAGACCATTTATTTCATGGATCCCCTAAATAGGATCATCATTGACGAGGAATGGAAACAAGTTGTAAACACGTATGTTTGTCAAAGTTATTTTTATTTAATTCGACTTCAATTGAAAGTTTTATGAAATTATTTTATCTATTAACTTGTCATTCTCTTTGTTGGTGAAGTGCCATTAAAGTGTTGAATGTGAAAAGGAATAGGAAAGGAAGAAAAACACCGCAGTGGATTATTTTGATGGTAAGTCCCCATCTAATATAGGATAAATGATCCATTTGTTATTTCTTGTGTAAGCTTATATTGATTGTTAATCATGTCTTACAACTAATCAATAATTATGTGTAGGGAACTCCTAAACAACCAACAAATACGGAGTGTGGATATTTTGTGATGCGTTATATGAAGGAGATTATTGAAGATAAAAATTTGGAATTTGCATCTAAGGTACCCAAATATCCATATAGCATGGTAGAATAATACATTTAATTTGAATGGAAACTAAATCTTTGATTAAGACTACTTTTTTATTATGAGACTTGGCTAAGTCTTATTTTTGATATCTTGTTACAGTGGAGTAAAACAAATGATTGTACATATACACAAAATCAAATTGATGAAGTACGGAGTGAGTGGGCAGATTATGTGATGACCAATTATGTGTAGCTCAGACCTCAAAGTGGACAAGGTTTTTTTTGCTCAGAATAGTGGACAAGGTTATCAACCATTGTTTTGGTTTCTTTTGAACATGATTATGTGGCAATCACTTTGATTGTCATTTTGTGAATGGTAGAATTTTCACATAGAATGTACAAAGTTTTAGATTCTGTGGTTGGTAGCTTTGGGATGTATGTACTAAATTCAAAGCTTTAGATTGTCTGTACACCTCAAATTGTTGTAATTGAACCAGTTTTGGAATTGTATAGGTCGAATACTTTTCATATTGAAACATGAATACATCATTGTTTTGCCTATATTTATTAATTTTGGAATGCAACAATACTAATTTTTTTAAAAATCATATTATGTACTGAAGGAATATCATTATTACAACGGTCACCTTCTTAACTACAACGGTTACCCATTCGAACCGTTGTAGAAATCCTCTTATTACAACGGTTTGAACCAACAGCTGTTGTATAATAAGAACATTTACAACGGTTATTCTGAAAACCGTTGTGCAAAGTTATCAATGACCGTTGTGGAAAGAACCATATTACAACGGTTATTGAGAAAAACCGTTGTTGAAGGTGTCTTACTACAACGGTTATTATAAAAACCGTTGCGGAAATGTACATATTACAACGGTTATGGAGAGTAACCGTTGTTGAAAGTTAAATTTTACAACGGTTAATTTGAACAACCGTTGTAGTAAGCCTAATACTACAACGGTTTTTCTCATTAACCGTTGTAGTAAGGGTTATACTACAACGGTTAATGAGCAAAACCGTTGTTAAAAGGGTCATATTACAACGGTCGCTCTTTTACACCTGTTTTATATTGGAGAATTCACAACGGTTTTTCAGAAAAACCGTTGTTGAAAGTGACATATTACAACGGTTTTGGACCGTTGTCATAAATAGGTAGAAACGACGACACTCCTAACCTCAACGGTTTTAGAAGACTTTCCACAACGGCTAAAAACCGTTGTCTATTAACTTTATTGTAGTAGTGTATGTTAGTGTGGTTGGAATCAACTCCATCCCATACTTCTTTTGTTGCACCTCAAGCTTTCTTCACATGGGATTGCTGGTTTCTTCTTTTAGCATGGAGGTCTGGCTCTTTATTTGCTGCCAACCCATGTGCTGCTAGTCTTTGTTGCTGGCTAATAAAGTTCTTTTGCTGTTGCACATGTGTTGCTGGAAAAACGAATCCTCCTGAGCATGGTTCAGTGTTGGACGGGCTGAGGACTCTAGATATGTTCAATTGGGCTGAAATTTGGATATGTTATACTAGACACCCATTGGAACAACTTCTATGAACAATATCTTCCCATCTGAGCAATACAAGTGTACATTTCGGGCCTTGAAAGTTGACTGCCGAAAATAGACTGGAATTGACTTCATTGCAGTCAGCTTGTGGGCTTGTTTTGGGCTTGATCTTCCCTCCTCCAAAATCTGGAAAAATCTGGTTCTTGAAGCTCTTTGAATTATCTTTCCAAGCATATGCATCCCAACTCAAGAAAAAATCGGAAAGACCTTGAAATGTGATATTTGGCCCCATAACGCAGATGCTGCCGAAATTTGACCTTAAGTTGCCAAAACTTGTATAACTTTCTCTAGAAGACTCGGAATCATGAACCGTAAAATTCTCCAGAAACTAGACTTCCGCATCTTTCCAATGATGTATGGCTCATCATCTGGTTCTTCTTGAGCAAGTACAGTCCAATTCGTGAAGTTGACTGATTTGCACACATCGATGAGCCAACTTGTCTCCAAAATGCATTTAATGAGTCTCAAGCTTATTACACTAAAACAAACACAAAACTTATTAAAAGCACAAGTTTAACTCAAAAACATAACCAAATCATAAGTTAGAAGGATACAAATTGACATGTAATTATGCACCGATCACCAACTTGATAGATCGATCAGCACCTGGCACGTCAAGTTCTTCCGGACATTCTCGGCACCTAGCTTCAAGACCTTCCCAGCTAAAGTTCTTGTGGGTCGGCCGTTTGCATCATGGCCGCTTATAACAACCCATCTAACATCCTAGCTTATACGGCATGGGCTACGAAGGGCTTTTCGTCAGCTGGGTGAATTGACACCTTTTGGCCGTCCCAAAAGAAAAGCAGCTGGATTGATAGATCTAGTCGCTGCCGAGCAACATGTTGCAGTCTACGTTTGACTCTACAACATAAAAGGTTGATACTCGCATTTGGTCGGCCACAGTTATCTTCAACGGCAACACTCCAATGGTTTTGGATTAATTGCTGACAAAATGCTCTTGACCACCTCAATCGGATGAGATCCTCCTTGGTCTTCTTCAGCTTCTTCATCAAGGAAGAAAGAAGGACTTTGACCGTAGCTCTACAGTTAACAAAATTCTTGAAATTGGAACGCCTTTGACATGAGCCGAGATATACAAGGGTTTGAGGTGTTGGTACTTGTTCAGCTCGTCTCGTGGAATGACTTTGTGGAAGGCTATGGCCAACAACTCTTCCTTCGACTTTGGCCTAAAGTTTGGCATTTCTTCAATAACATCAACATCAATATTACTGCCTTGGCTTTATGGGGCCAAAAGTTCCAATGGCAAGACCAAGACCATGTTGATGTTCATCTTCCTCGGCCCTGATACGTCCTCGTTCTTGGTCTCATCTTTTTCGGTGATATATCTGTTCGGTTCATTTTTACACATGATTTATCATGTTATTCACCCATTATTTTGAGTTAGTTATTGACATTTTATAGCTTTTTACTTCCTTTTTGTGTTTTCATAGGTTTTACCTTGGTTAGAATGAAAATGAGCTAAAAGTGCATTATTGGTTATAAATTCTGATTTTGTTCATTTTCGTAGGTCAACTTCTTGGCCTTGGATCAGCATGCTCTGGTGCTCGGATGAGGTGAAGATCTTCATGAAACTTGTTCTAATGGATGTTAACTACAACAATTTTTGGCGCCGTTGCCGGGGAATTGGCACGGCTGCTTATCTATTTCAATTGAGTATGTTTAGAGTGCTTTGTTCGTTTTCGTTTATTGTTTGTTGTTTCATTTTATCTTGATTTGTTTTTGTTTCTTTTTCTTATAGGAACATCCGACGAGTCACCTCCACCATCACCAATGGTAGCCGCAGTTGAAATTGTGGAAGTTACTATGCAAGAATACTTCGATAAATGTGTGATGGAGGAAGCAAATGCATTTGGCTCATTTCAGAATGAATTGACTATGAATGAATATTTCCAACAAACATACAATCCGGAGTGGAGAAATTATTCGAACTTCTGGTGGAGCAACAATCCAAATTTTCAACAAGGGCCATATCAACCATATCAAGGCCAACATAATACTTGTCCACCTTATGATGAACCCCAACATTATAATCCACCACCACTTAGTCAATCTAACCAACAACCTCAATGACCGACTTTGGAAGAACTTGTTGCTTCAATGGCTAGAACCACAGATACTTTCATGAAGGAGACAGAAAGCTACATGCAAAGGAATGACGCCCACATGCAGAAGAGAGATAATGCCATAGCCAATCTAGAAAATCATGTGGGGCAAATTGCCACAGCTTTGAGTCAAAGGGAAGCTGGGATGATGCCTAGCCAAACAGTGATACCAACCGGGCATGAGCATGTTCAAGCAATTATCTTGAGAACTGGTAAGGTAATTTGTGAGGTTAATAGTTCTGAAAGTCTAATTAAAATTGATGATGAGATACAGGTTGAGCAAGTGATTAGGCCTAAGGAAAAGGATGAAATCAACATGGAGGAAAATAAACAAGCATCTTCACCTGAGTGGATCCCAAAGCATGAAATTGCAAGAAGGGCAAGAAAGGAAAAGGTATGTCGTGAACCTACTAATGAAGATATCTTACATGCTCATTTTCCTCACAGGTTGATGAGTTCTAGGAAAAATCAACATGCCAAGGACATATTGGAAACTTTCAAGAAGGTGCAAGTCAACATTCCTCGCTTGGATGCAAACAAGCTCAAGGAATACAAAACTGTTGCATTAACGGAAGAGGTTTCTGCTGTTTTGCAAAGGAAGCTTCCTCCCAAGTTGAAAGATCCAGGAAGTTTCACAATTCCATGTGTCATTGGTGATAAATTGTTTGAAAAACCTTTAATTGATTTAGGTGCTTCAATTAATCTAATGTCTTATTCTATTTTTGAAGTACTAGAGGAAGACAAGCTGAACATCCATGTTCCAAGTACCAATCATATGTTCAATGTCATTCCTTCTACTCAAGTGAGAAGGCCACCCAATCCTAAATATGTAACTCCTCCATCTAATCCACGTATTGAAAAGCGCTTAAAATTGCTTTTGAAATCTACTCATGCACATAAAAAGAAAAGAATACGAAAGGGGTTGATTAGATGGCAAAGAGATTTGAAGAAACTTCATGTTCGGCACAAGGAGGCGATTGAGCCAAAACCTCCCAAGTGACCACAGTATGTTGGAAGTCCGGCAAAAGACTTTAAACTTATCGCTTCTTGGGAGGCAACCCAAGGTGAAGAGAAGAGTTTGATGTCGTCCTAATCGCTTCAAAGTGGAGTTTCTCTAGACTCAAACTTTATTTTATTTTATTTTATTTTTGAGTTAGGGTTACAATTTTCCAACCAAGGTAATTTCGAATTTCTTGTTGTTTCTCTTTGATTTTCTTACTCTTTCTTTCTTTTATTTGTTTGTGTTTCTATTTTGTTAGTAAGTTTGGGAAAATGAATTGTTGCTATCAAGTTTTTCCACAACTAAAAATGCCTCACTTTATGAAAACAAAGCTTCTACATTGAATATTTCAGTTTTGCTTTGCCTTAGATGGTTCTTTGTCACAAATGCACTGGACATGTCCAACAAAAACCCATATACTATTAGAAAAGGTGGTGTGTTGGTTGAGGTTGAGAACTGTAAAGCTTTCATCTTAAAATGTGTAGCAAGAAACTATTCAATATGAGAATTTATAGTTTTGTTTTTCTAATATTCCGTTTATCCTTGTGAAAGGAAACACCACAGAACACTGCCAAAGAACCTGCAAACAAAAAGCCAAAAGCTGGTGGTGGTAGAAAGAAGAAATAGTCAAATTTGCATTATAACTTCAAACCAGATGAGTTGAGCGAATTGCATCTTGATCAGTTGAACTGACTCGCGACGGATTAGCACAGTTCTGGTTTCTTATGTTAGGATTGCAAGATTTTAGGTTGATTTCTGGAGCATGTTTGATGTGAAATTTTGGGCATATTCTTCTATTCAAACTACTTATTGTTTAAATTCAATTTTCAAATGAAAGGAAAATGTATGCCTCAGTCTACTCTACTTGAAGTATTGTTATATATGGCTTTGCTTCCTGGATAACAAGTTAATGACAAATTTGGAATGTCCATGTAATTAGAACTGTCTTTTTTAAAAAATAATAATAATTTATTATTCACTAAATGGCATCGTTCTAGCATGATATGTTTGAAACCCTCTATGCACTTGCCATTTGTTTCATAATTCTCTAGTTGAGGGACTTGCATGATCCAAAGAATTGTATCAAGCATGAATTAGACTTGTATAACCATATAATGTGAGCTTTGAGCCTTGTGCTTCAATTCATGAGTGTTATACACATATTCTTATTTTCTTGTCATTCGAGTTGTTGTTTGATCTCATTATTCATTGACTTGGTTGAGCACTTAAAAGACATTCATTCTTGTGCAATTTGATTACATGACATTTGAGAAATGATATTAAGGCCCTCTTTGGACCGTTTGTGCCTTTCAAGCTAACCGTATGCATGCTTAAGCATGATTTTCCATTGTAACCACTTTGAGCCTACATGTAAGCCTTTTCTTTCATTTAACCAATTACGATTCCTAGCTTTAGCCTGAAAAACAAGAATTTACCTTTCTAAGGAACTCATGAGCTCTAATGTGTTTTTCATGCTAAGTTTGGGAAGGGATATTACATTTTTTAAAAAAAAAGAAAAAAAAAGAAAAAAAAAAGAGAACTTCACCCAAAGGGTGAAAGAAAAGAGAAAAGTTGTGGTTGAGTGGCAATGGATTCAAATTTCAATTCCAAGTTTCGTTATTGGCCAGAAAATAAATTGATGGTTGTTCAAATGGAAGAAAGGAGTGTGAATCATAATAAGTGGAGGTATAAGGCTTTGTGGTCTATTTGATCACCTAAAAAAAATGAAAATCTTAAGCATGGGGATTCAAAGTCTTGTAATCAATTGTTTTATGCTCTTACATTGTGAGTTCTTGGACTTTGTTGTATCCGTATCCCTCATTTCTCACTCACCTTACACCCTTAGCCCCATTACAACCCATGGTAAAGACCTAAATTGATCCTAAATGTCATGTGGTTGAATTGCACACATTTTTCAGCTTTTAAGTGTTTAGCATCCTTCTTGAGATCATATTCATGCATGTTTTTCATCTTGCTAATTGTGAGTTAAGTCCCTTATGGTTTAACTCTATTCTCATGTCTATTATTGAGTGATGCATTCTAACCCTCTTTCGAGTGATTCATTTGTGAGAGGACAACTTTGGTGAGATTTGAAGTTACATTTGTGCTTGGTATGATTTTCGAAGTTATGTGAAAACTGAAATTGGAGAATGAGTTGAATTTGGCCATCACACTCTACACTTTGAGCATGTTGTGTTTTGAACTTTGCCAACTTGTGAATGATGTCTAAACTGAGTTTTTCTTGTGAAAACTTTTAAGTCATTCGCATAAGTCGCTCTCTCTTCGGAAAACGTTCGGAAAGTTTTGTTTCGAGTCTTGTTTTAATTTCTGTTTTGCTCCAGGACTAGCAAAAGATAAGTTTGGAAAGTTTGTTCGGTTCATTTTTACACATGAATTGTCATGTTATTCACCCATTATTTTGAGTTAGTTCTTGACATTTTATAGCTTTTTACTTCTTTTTTGTGTTTTCATAGGTTTTACATTGGTTAGAATGAAAATGAGCTAAAAGTGCATTATTGGTTATAAATTCTGATTTTGTTCATTTTCGTAGGTCAACTTCTTGGCCTTGGATCAGCATGCTCTGGTGCTCGGATGAGGTGAAAATCTTCATGAAACTTGTTCCAATGGATGTTAACTACAACAATATCCCTCCTACTCGGCATGTCCAAAGTCACCTCAATATTCACCATTAGACAAGTCCATAGTAGGCTCGTGAGGATTGGTGGTCGAGCCTTCACTGATTGAAGCTTCGACCTTCAGTTGGAGTCTTGGGGGGCCGTGAGTTAGTGTCTTGGTTGGTTCCTTAGAAAGATCTTCCTCGGCCGTGACCGTTTTAGTGGTCGAGCCTTCACTGGTTGAAGCTTCGTCCTTCTTCAGAAGCTTCTTGGCCTCTGTCAAGGAATCTCTAGCCGTGAGATATTCATCTAGTCTTCTGATCTGAATCTTTTCCTCAAAAGTTTGGCCAACCAGGACATCCATCGGAGTCACTAAGAAGTATTGGCACAGATATGGCAAGTCATCCTTGGTGAAGGGAGCTCTAGCTTCCAACCTCTCCATGTTAGGCTAGTATGACAGCAACCCTTTGGCCATGGCTTCATGATTCACTTCGTACAAGGCCTTGGTCACCAGATCAGAGCTTTTGGTGATGCGGATTTCCTCGACATTCAGGGACCATGCCATAGAGATTGATATCCTAATATCTCTTGTGGAACTCCTTGAGGAATGATAATCCACCATGTGAACTTGGGAATTGTGTGTGCTAGCACTTGGGAACTTTATTTGTACTTTTATTGCAGGGGTAAATTTTGGTAATATTCATTTTTTAGGAGAGACTCTGCCGAAATTTTAGTAGAAGCCTTGACCCTTTTATGCTTCTCTACCTTTATTTTAGTAAATGGGCCCGGCACCCTAAGGGTGTCGGAAGGGTAGCAGGATTTGGCACGGATTCGAAAGGGAATTCGGGTCGGGTCCTGTCATGTATACTAAAGGTTTATTATACATACATATATGTGCATATGTACAAGAATAGTATCTATTACAAATATAGGGAGTAATGTACAAGAGCATATGTGTACTTGTACAAGAGCATATGTGTACTTGTTATTTCCAAATATTGGGAGTATAATACTATTCCATTTTGTGTATTCCATTTAGTATTCCAATTGTCTAGAGCAAGACTATCATTCTTAACAAAATATTAGTCTTGCTCAAGACAATTGGAATACTAAATGGAATACACAAAAGGGAATAATATTATACTCCCAATATTTGGAAATAACAAGTGCACATATGCTCTTGTACATTACTCCCTATATCTGTAATAGATACTACTGTTGCACATATGCGCATATATGTATATATAATAAACCTTTAGTATACGTAGGCATGTGTGTACTTCTTATATATGCATACATGTATGTATGTTTTATATATACACATACATTATAACGAAAAATAGATAGACACGTATATAGAATATATAAGTGTACATGCATTTTTGTCATATAGTATGGTTGAATATAATAATCACACATGCATTTTTGTTATATTCAGACAAGCATGTTAGCAAAAAAATGCATACTCTTAAACTAATATATACTCCTATGTTTAGTATATATGTATATATGAATATTTGTGTGTATACAAATGATAGCATGAAGGAATGTTCTTCAGCATGATTGTGGATGGCACACATGTTGGTGTGATGTGAAAATGGATGGCACAAAAGTTGGAGTCCCATATAAAGTTTCATCCTAAGACTTCTTACAAATTTTTTAGTAGACTTATGCATTTTTAAATAAAACTACATTTAATTATAATCATTATTAATAGAAATAAAGTTAATTAATTATAATTGGGCCGGGTTTTTTGAGGGTGTAAAAACATAGCCCAAGCCATACCCATAAGACCTCGGGCTGGGCTAAGCCCGTCCATTACTTGAGAGAGAGAGAGAGAGAGAGAGAGAGAGAGAGAGAGAGAGGGGAAAAGAGGGCATGTTTGTTGAAATGAAGGGACCATAAATGATGAAGGCATATATAGATGTGGATCTGGATATGTTGTCATCGCTGCCAGAGGGGTGGTAGTGGATGTCGGAGAAGATGAAGTGACCGTGCTTTTGAATAAATTTATTTTAACATTTAATATTTTGTTAATAAAAATGACACTTAACAGAGTTAACCTTCTGTTAAGTTAGACACTAGTAAAAAAAAAAAACCCTTGCGCGACGAAACACAATTCGTCGCGCAAAGGAAAATTAAAATTTGTCGCTCAAAGTCTTACGCGATTAAATTTTGCGCAACGAAACACAAATCGTTGCACAAAGTCACTTTGCGCGAGGACAAATCTTCGTCGCGACAAGTAACTTTGCGCGACGAAACACTAAAATTCGGTGCACAAAGTCTTGCGCGACGAAGCATGGTTTGTTTCGTAAAGTCTTTTCAAAAATAAATTAAACAAAAAATTATTTTTAAAAAATTTTGGATGACTTTGCGCGACGAAAGTTTTGGATGACTTTAAGAGTTTATTTATACTTTTATTAAATATAACATAAAATTTTGTGGTATCCACTAGTGTAAATATTTTAAATTGACGATCGAATGCAGTCATTGTATTCATATAGGGTCAAGGAGTGTAGCTGTAAAAAATCATCAAAATCAGAGTTGAAATAACCGTTAAATCTTGATTTTTCATTTATAACCGTCGAAATGTTTTGTCCCGTTACTTGATCTCTGATTTTTTTTTTTTTCTGATTTTTGGCGTATATGATCTCGATGTGTAAACAAACAAGTTTGACGGTTGGATCGTTGAAACTAGTTTCGTAGAATGCGTATGTCATCAAAACAATATATTCACTAACAATTAAGAGTTTATTTATACTTTTATTAAATATAACATAAGATTTTGTGGTATCCACTAGTGTAAATATTTTAAATTGACGATCGAATGTAGTCATTGTATTCATATAGGGTCAAGGAGTGTAGCTATAAAAAATCATCAAAATCAGAGTTGAAATAACCGTTAAATCTTGATTTTTCATTTATAACCGTCGAAATGTTTTGTCCCGTTACTTGATCTCTGATTTTTTTTTTCCAATTTTTGGCGTATATGATCTCAATATGTAAACAAACAAGTTTGACAGTTGGATCGTTGAAACTAGTTTCGTAGAATGTGTATGTCATCAAAACAATATATTCACTAACAATTAAGAGTTTATTTATACTTTCATTAAATATAACATAAGATTTTGTGGTATCCACTAGTGTAAATATTTTAAATTGACGATCGAATGCAGTCATTGTATTCATATAGGGTCAAGGAAATAACCGTTAAATCTTGATTTTTCTTTTATAACCGTTGAAATGTTTTGTCCCATTACTTGATCTCTTAATGTTTATTTTTTCCGAATTTTGGCGTATATGATCTCGAAGTATAAACAAACAAGTTTGACGGTTGGATCGTTGAGTAGCTTTAAATTTGTTTATTTTGTACGTATAACACTTAAGAAATTGAATAGTATATATATTTATTAGTAGCTTTAAATTTTGTTTAAGACTTTGCGCGACCAATATAATAATTCGTCGCACAAAGTAAACTCTAAAAATTTGGCGGGCACGAAAAATGGGAATTTAAAAAAAAAAAAAAAAATTCCGACTTTGCGGGACCAATATATAGTCATTCGTCGCGCAAAGTATACCCTAAAAATTGGGGGTATCAAAAATGTGAATTTTTTCAAAAAAAAAATTTACGACTTTGCACGACCAATATATAGGAGTTCGTCTCGCAAAGTATACTCTAAAAATTTGGCGGGTACCAAAAATGGGAATTTTTTTTAAAAAAAATTACGAATTTGCGGGACCAATATATAGTCGTTCGTCGCGCAAAGTATACCCTAAAAATTTGGGCGGGTACCAAAAATGCAAAAAAAAATTACGACTTTGCGCGACCAATATATAGTAGTTCGTCGCGCAACGTATACTCTAAAAATTTGGCGGGTACCAAAAATGAGAATTTAAAAAAAAAAAAATTTACGACTTTGCGGGACCAGTATATAGTCGTTCGTCGCGCAAAGTATACTCTAAAAATTTGGGCGGGTGCAAAAATGGGACGCGGGAATATTTTGGTCGCGCAAAACTTTGAGCAACCAAAAATTCGTCGCGCAATCCCTAAAAATTTGGGCGCGCAACAAAAATGGGAAAAAAAATTTAAATTTTTTTTCGAGACTTTGCACGACCAATATATTATTTCGTCGCGCAAAGTGATACGGCTTTTAAAACCAAAATAACTCTGTTGGCACTAAAACTTAAACAGATAAAGATGAGTGCAACTTACAAGTGACGTAGACGATCTGGGAGATCGATTGAGTGATAGATGGAGATTCTTCCTGTCTTCGGATGCTGATCCTGAATAGAAGGAAGCTAAGACTCGTGAGGTCTATGGAACCGGTGTGGAACCAGCCTAAGACCCTCCGATGCCAAAGTAAGATTGTTTTCTAAGAGCTCTTGCTGTTGACCATATAGAAGTATAAAAGTCAAGCTGAAAAGTCTTACCCCTGTATTGTAGTGAAGGGGCCTATTTATAAAGGGGGTTTTGGATGCTCTTAGCACTCACTTTCGATGTGGGACTCGTGGGAGGGCCCTGAGAGGTTGACACGAGTCCTTAGATATTTCGGGCGGTTGCTTCGAGGTTGATTCTGCAGAATCGGTAGGAGGTACCGATTGCACACTGTGTTGAACCCGTAGGGACTGTTTGGTGCTTTGAGACAGTTCCATCGGTAGCCGATGCCGATTGTTCGGGGCCTTGGGTACTTGGGTGAGTTTATAAGATCCACGTGTCGTCGAATGAGTGGAGGGTCAGATATGGTACAAACAGTAGTCCCCCAAGTTGCCGATTGAGAAGCTTCTCGGTTGGGGACTTGAATCTGTCTTCGGTATTCTGATCCGAACACGATGGTGTTGGTAACGCCAATGGTGGTATGTAGTCCCCCAAGTGCCCGAGTGAGTGAGTTTTGAAAATCGACGGCATCAGGTACCGAATGGTTGGAGAGGTCAGTGGAAAGCCATGGATGGGCGCCTACCGTTCGGCAGGAGAGGTGGTTGAGAAATCATCCAATGTGCGCCTACCGTTCGGCACGAGAGGTGATTGAGAAATCATCCAATGTGCGCCTACCGTTCGGCACGAGAGGGGATTGAGAAATCATCCAATGTGCGCCTACCGTTCGGCACGAGAGGGGATTGAGAAATCATCCAATGTGCGCCTACCGTTCGGCACGAGAGGGGATTGAGAAATCATCCAATGTGCGCCTACCGTTCGGCACGAGAGGGGATTGAGAAGTCATCCAATGTGCGCCTACCGTTCGGCACGAGAGGTGATTGAGAAGTCATCCAATGTGCGCCTACCGTTCGGCACGAGAGGTGATTGAGAAGTCATCCAATGTGCGCCTACCGTTCGGCACGAGAGGTGATTGAGAAATCATCCAATGTGCGCCTACCGTTCGGCACGAGAGGTGATTGAGAAATCATCCAATGTGCGCCTACCGTTCGGCACGAGAGGTGATTGAGAAATCATCCAATGTGCGCCTACCGTTCGGCACGAGAGGTGATTGAGAAGTCATCCAATGTGCGCCTACCGTTCGGCACGAGAGGTGATTGAGAAATCATCCAATGTGCGCCTACCGCCTACCGTTCGGCACGAGAGGTGATTGAGAAATCATCCAATGTGCGCCTACCGTTCGGCACGAGAGGTGATTGAGAAATCATCCAATGTGCGCCTACCGTTCGGCACGAGAGGTGATTGAGAAATCATCCAATGTGCGCCTACCGTTCGATAGTGGAGTTGTGCGCGAAGGTGGCGAAATGTGCCACGTTCAAGAAGTTGAAACGACTCTGAGGAGTTGAAACGTCTCTGAGGAGTTGAAACGTCTCGAATGACAATGTCCGGGCGTCCCTGTGCATGCGTGACACGTGTCGGCATGGCTGTGAAGGGTCGCGTCGTTTCGTATCCCGATGCGTCGCTTCAGTTCCCGATGCTAGATCGGCTTTATAAACATGAGAAGTGGACGAGGGTTTGAATACTTGGAGTTTTTGAGAGCAAAGAGAGCTTGTGAGAGGCGATTTCCGGCGAGCGTGCGAAGGCTGAGCAGGCGATTTCCGGCGAGCGTGATCAAGGCGGAGGCGATTTCCGACGAATTTGAACCACCGTGCAAACAAGGTATGTTGTTTTGCCTTTGATTGTGTATGAATCAAAGTATTGAATTCGATGAATTGCGTTTGAATAAAGCATGAACAAGTATGAACGAGTATGAACATGGGTGTCTAGGTGGTAGAATAGGAATTTGATTCTAGCATAGCACTTAGTTGTCCTTCGTTTGTGTTTGTAGATGTCAGATACCGAATCCGAGGGTAGACGTAGTTCGAGGGCATTTGAGGATGACTCGTCCTCGGGGAGGTCGGCCGAGGGGAGTGAGAGAGCCGATTCTGGGAGCTCTTCAGGCTGTGAGATAGTGGAGGGAGCTGGAGTGCGTACCGAAGCTGGGGGCACTTCAAGGAGAGTGGCTGAAGGTAGTGAGGCGTCGACTTCGGGTCGTGAGGCCGAAGAGGGGGTTGTGTCTGTTGCTGCTCCTGGCCAGGGGGTGCTGAGGGTTGTGAGGGGCAAGCAACGGATTCCGATGGCGAAGCCCAAGGAACCTTTGTTCGGAGTAGATGAGTTAGAGCCGAACACGTTGACCGAATCTGAACTGGCCAAGATTCGGGCGGAGTATAATATCCCGGAATCGGTAGGGATGCGAATTCCGGGGCCCTTGGAGTCGCTTAGTGACAATGACAAGGGAGTTGTCTTTTTCACCGACGTGTTCAAGCACGGCCTTCGGCTGCCGTTGAGGCATTCGGTGCAGAAGATCCTAGCGGCGATCGGGTATGCGCCAGGGCAGTATAATCCAAACTTTTGGATTACGTTGCTCGGGACGATCGCGGCGTTCAGCCTGGCTGGCGAGGGGGAGCCGAGCTACGAACAGTTTGCCCAACTGTATAGTGTGACGAGGGCAAAGAGTGCTGATAATGGGGGGTGGGTGCAGTCCAACTGTCTATCGGCAGGGCAGCGTGGACATTTTGTGATTGGGGTGCCGAGCTCCCAGAAGACGTGGCGTAAGCGTCGCGTGATTGTCTCCGGCGATTGGGAATCGGCAACAGGAGTAATCGTCGAGAGGCGAATCCCTACAACCTTCCAAACAGTCGGTAGGGCCTGCCGTTCGGCAGGGGTGTTGGGGTTTTTTTTTTTTTTTTTTTTTTTTTTTTTTAACCGTTTGCATTCTGGTTTCAGTGTCCTTGAAACGGCCGGCCGCACCGATCCGAGAGGTAGAGGCGATAGAGCGGGTGCGAGTAAAGATTGCCGAGGAAGATCGCTTTTTTAAGGAGCTGCTCTACTTCCGGAATCTTTACAAGGCAGGCCTGATCGGTAAAGCGGAGCACGACCGAAGGGTCAGGGAGGAAGAGGAAGAAGAAGCAAGGCAGAGTAAGAGATGCCGTTCGGCATGTATAACTTGTCTTTTTCTTAACTGCCGTTTCCATACTGACTTTGGTGTGTTGCAGTGGCAGGTGGGGCGCCCAATGAGTGAGGCGACGAGGAGGCGGCTTGAAGGGCAAGGGGCGCCGAAGCAGAAGAAAGTTCAGTCCCCAAGGCCGAAGAAAAAGACGGCAGCGGCGGCGGATGACCAGACGGTGGCCGAACGTCGCCGGGAGAAGAAGGCGGCCGAAGCTGAGGCCGTTAGAGAAGTGCACCTCCAGGTGACAGGCAAGAGGATGATCGAGGGGGCTCTCGATGTAACGCCGTTGCCGAAGAAGCCGAGGCTGCCGAATGAGGGGACATCGGTGGTCATTCCCGATGATGAAGGTGAGGAGGAGGAGGGGCCAGTTAACATTGCTTGCCCCTGGAAGGTGGTGCCGTTCATCAACTCCATGATTGATGGGGCACAGATGGAGCTGTCCGAAATTGAGCAACTGTCGATGAAGACGTTGCGTGAGCAGACCGGACGAGCCTTCCGGCTTCAGGCTGCAGTAAGTGGTAGAAAATTTGTTTCCAAGTATTTGTAGATTCGTCATGTACTGAAGTTTGTGTATTTGTACAGGCTGACATGGAGATGTGGCTTTGCGTAAAGCGAGCCATAAATGCTGCCGAACGGTACCAGAGGAAATTCGAGGATGGCCGTTCGAAGATTGCCGAAGCTGGGAAGATGCTGCAGGACGCTGATCGGCACGCCGAGGAAAACGCTGCCAAAATTGCAGAGCTGTCCTCGAAGCTTGCGGCGGCCGAACTGGAGGCGGTGGCTGCTCAAGAGGCCAAGGCGGCAGTGGAGGTGGCTATGGACGCGGCCGATCGGTCGCATGCGACGGAGGTGGAGGAGGCGAAGGCGAAGGCCGTTGCTGACTACCAATCGTCGGAGGGGTTCACGCTTCTGGTGGACAAAGAAGTCATGGAGCAGTGTGACGACTTTGTCTACCGATTCAAGCGGTACAACGCTGACAAGAAGCTGAACCTCAACTTCCTTCGGGATCCGCCACCACTGCCGGAAGGCGTAACCGAGGAGATGGTAGAGGCTTACAAGGGTGAGGATGCCGAGCCCGAGGAAGTCGATGAGACCGACTCCAGTAGTGAGGAAGAGGGCCATCCACCGCCGAATGTGAGGAGTGCACCGGATGCCGAAGCGTCGCTGGTTGCCGAGCATGTACCTGCCGATCCTCCTGCCTCTTAGACTAGATTTTAGTTTTCAGTTTTGGGAAATGTAAAAAACGATATTTTGAAATATGCCGAACGGCAATTTGTTAATACATTGTGCCCTTCGGTGGCAGTTATATATGCTAATTTTTGGCTTCGGTTTAACTCGTTTATCTCCGTTATTCTGTATGTGTGCATACCGTATGTAGAATGTGTTTGATATAATATTGCTGTATGATGATGCCGTATGTATAGAATGGGCGGTATATTGGAATAAACCGATTACAAAAAGTAACGAAGACTTGATCATTTGTACAAAGTTGATGACCGAAGGTGAAGACCGAAGGTGTGATCACTTGTAGTAGTATTTGAGATGCTCTATGTTCCAAGGGTGGCCGAGGGTCTGACCATCGGTACCGCGCAATCGGTAAGTTCCTGGTCGGCAGACGGTAACGACCTCGTAAGGGCCTTCCCAAGAAGGACCAAGGGTGCCTTCGTTGGGGTCCTTTGTGGCGAGAGAGACTTTTCGTAAGACCCAGTCCCCCACTTTCAGCGATCGGCGTCTGACGCGCGAGTCGTAGTAGCGAGAGGTCCTTTGTTTGTAAGAAGCGTTCCGAAGCTGAGCCTGGAAACGGTGTTCATCGATGAGGTCCAGGTTGAGCGTGAGTAAGGTTTCGTTTCGCCCTGGCTTGTAAGATGCCGTTCGGCACGAGGGTGCGTTGATCTCGACTGGGACAACGGCTTCGGTACCGAAGGCAAGGGAAAAGGGGGTTTCGCCAGTCGACCGTCGGTAGGAGGTGTTGATGGCCCATAACGCTTCTGGGAGTAAATCGGGCCAGGCTCCCTTTGCTGCCCCGAGTTTCTTTTTCAGTGTCTTCTTGATGATCTTGTTGATGGCTTCAACTTGGCCGTTCGATTGTGGATGTGCTGGAGATGCGAAGAACAAGTTGATGCCAAATCGGTGGCAGAGGTGCCGAAACTGGGAGGAGTCGAACTGTCTTCCGTTGTCGGTGATGATTGCGTTCGGGAGACCGAATCGGCAAATGATGTTCTTCCAAACGAAATGCTCGACTCTCGCTGCAGTGATAGTTGCCAAGGCTTCGGCTTCGGTCCATTTTGTAAAATAGTCGACGGCGACAATGGCATATTTGAGCTGTCCCGTTGCCTGGGGCATGGGGCCGATGAGATCTAAACCCCATTGAGCGAAGGGCCATGGGCTGACAATCGGCGTAAGTGTTTCGGCAGGTAGTTTTGGAACAGAGCCGAAACGTTGGCATTGATCACACTTCTGGACGAGTGTGGTGGCATCGGTATGAAGGGTCGGCCAATAGTACCCCTGCCGAATGGTCTTGAAGGCCAGAGATCGAGCGCCAGAATGGTCTCCGCAAGCTCCTTCGTGAATCTCTCGTAAGACGTAGTTTCCCTGCTGCGGGGTCATGCACCGAAGCAATGGCAGGGAATGGCCGCGCCGATAGAGGATTTGATTCAAGACTAAGTAGCGTGCCGATCGGCGGCGGAGAGTCTTGGCTTCAGTTTTGTCGGTCGGTAGCGTACCGCTTGTGAGGTAGGCGAGGATTGGATCCAGCCAACTTGGATCCTGCCGAACGGCATGTATCTCAGCTTCGGCGGTGCTGCGCCGAGCGAGGATTTCGATCGGTACGTGGCGGCCGACGTTGTCGTCAATTGCTGAGGCCAATCGTGATAGGGCATCGGCATGGCTGTTCTCGGATCTGGGGATCTGCTGAACCTGATACGCGTCAAAGTGATGTAGCAATCGGCGGGCATGCGTTAGGTAGGCAGCCATCGAAGTGTCCTTGGCTTCGAATTCAGTCAATATCTGATTGACGACAAGTTGTGAGTCGCTGCATATCTTCAGCTGTTGAGCGCCCATTCCCTTGGCGAGCCGGAGGCCTGCCAAGAGAGCTTCATATTCGGCTTCATTGTTGGAAGCTTGGAATTGGAATCGGATGGCATACTCGATGGTTGTCTGATCAGGGGCCTTTAGGACTAGGCCGGCCCCGCTGCCCTGTCGGTTGGATGAGCCATCCACGTAGAGAGTCCAGATGGGAATCGACGGCTTAAAGTTCCCTTCGGTTGGGTGAGCAGCTGTGGGTGCCGAAGCTGATGTTTGGGCGATGTCCTCCGGACGTTCCTCTTCGGACGTAGTCATTTCAGAGATGAAGTCGGCTACGGCTTGGCCCTTCTCGGCAGGCCGAGGGTGATAGCGGATGTCGAATTCGCCGAGTTCAATGGCCCACTTCACCAGCCGACCGGATGTCTCTGGTTTTTGTAGTATTTGGCGTAGAGGCTGGTTGGTGAGAACAACAATACTATGAGCCTGGAAATACGGCCGAAGCTTGCGTGCTGACAGGACAAGGGCATAGGCAAGCTTCTCCAGCTCAGGATACCGAATCTCGGCGTCCTGCAGGGCGTGGCTGGTATAGAAAATTGGAAGCTCGATGCCGTTCGGCTTGCGGATGAGTACGGAGCTCAATGCCGTTGCCGATACTGATAAGTAGATAATTAATTCTTCGCCGGGAAGAGGAGTAGATAGTAAGGGCGCTCTGCTCATGTAGGCCTTGAGGTCTTGAAAGGCTCGATCACATTCGGCCGTCCAGACGATCTGCCGTTTGCTTCCTTTGAGGGCTTTGAAGAAAGGGGCACACCGATCGGTAGCCTTGGATATGAATCGGGCCAGGGCGGCTACACGCCCCGTTAGGCTTTGGATATCCTTCTGTGTCTTCGGTGTCTGCATGTCGAGTAATGCCTTGATTTTTTCAGGGTTGGCCTCAATTCCTCGTTGGCTGATCATGAAGCCAAGAAATTTTCCTGAGGAGACGCCGAAGGCACACTTGCTTGGGTTCAGACGCATGCGGTACTTCTTTAGAACATCGAACATGAGGGAGAGGTTATGGAGATGGGAATCGGCTGTTTTGCTTTTGACCAGCATGTCATCCACATAAACTTCCATCGAGGTGCCGATGAGTTCAGAGAAGATTTTGTTGACCAAGCGTTGGTAGGTCGCCCCAGCATTCTTCAGGCCGAACGGCATGACGTTGTAACAGTAGAGCCCTTTGTCGGTGATGAATGCCGTATGTTCGCGGTCGGCAGGGCTCATAAATATCTGGTTATACCCTGAATATGCGTCCATGAAGCTGAGAAGTTCATGGCCTGCCGTTGCGTCTACCATCTGATCAACCCTTGGTAGAGGAAAGCTGTCTTTGGGGCAAGCCTTGTTGAGATCGGTATAGTCCTGACACATTCGCCAGGCACCACTCGATTTTTTGACCAGGACCGAATTTGCCAGCCAAATTGGGTAGGTGACCTCCCGGATGAAGCCGATTGTCCGCAGTTTCTCCACTTCAATTCTCATAGCCTCGTACCGTTCGGCATCATAGGCTCGGCGTTTCTGCCTGATGGGCTTGAAAGTGGGACAGATGCTGAGTTTGTGGCTGATGACGCTTGGGTCGATGCCAGGCATGTCGTCGTATGACCAGGCGAAGACTTCAGTGTTAGCGCGCAAGAAAGCTATGAAATCGGTACGTAGGGCCGAAGTCAAAGTGGTGCCGATTCGGACTTGGCGGTCGGGCTGCGCTTCGGAGAGAGCGACCGATTCCAAATCCTCGACGGGTTGTGCCTGTGGGGTGACGGCCTCATCTCTGGGATCGTCCGGTTTGTCCGTCCCCCTGTCATTCGGCATAGTTGTCTTGGCAGAAACAGAATATGCTTCGCGAAGCGTGGCTCTTGCCGATTCTTTGGTTGCCGAAACGTAACAAGTCCGTGCACTCAATTGATCCCCTCGCACTTGGCCTACGCCAGCGTGTGTGGGGAACTTGAGGAGGAGCATGTGTGGTGACAGCATGGCCTTCATCCTTGTGAGCGCAGTCCTACCGATGATGGCGTTATACGCCGTTGGGCAGTCGACCACCAGGAAATGAGTGTAGATGATCGTTCGTCGGGGAATGGTGCCGATGGCGAGTGGGAGCTGAACACTGCCGATCGGCTGAATAACGTCGCCCGAGAAGCTGAGGAGAGGGGTGATCTCTTTGTTCAGATGCCGAGGGTCTGTGCCGAGGGCGTGAAAAGCATCGGCAAAGAGCACATTGACCGAACTGCCAGTATCGATGAGGATTCGGCCGACATCAAAGTCGGAAATATCGGCCCGTATGATCATGGGATCGGAGTGAGGGAAGATGATGCCTCGTTCTTCCTCCTCAGAGAAGGTGATAGGTTCCCAGCCGTTTCGCTGAAACTTGTCGTTACGTCCTCCCGCTACACTGAGGATCTGGGGATGCTGAACGGCACGGACGTAATTCTTAATGGATCGGTGGCTGGCTTCGGCAATGGGGGCCCCTCCACTGATCATATTGATCTGCCGATTCGCCGATTTGTCCGATGCCGGTTTCGAGCTTAGATATTGATCCAGTTTGCCCTCGTTGATGAGGCGTTCGACAATCCTTCGAAGGGCGATACAGGATTCGGTGTCGTGGCCGTTGTATTGGTGGTATCGGCAGAAGACGCCCGTGTCCTTCTCGTTCTGTCGAGGAAGCTTCCGGTTGCTCGGCTTCGGTATTATTTCACCTTCGGTCATGAGGACATGTTCATAGGTGGTGTTGAGCAGCGTGAAAATTTCCTCTGGTCGATTCTTCTTCGGATCCCCGAAGGCGTTTCGCCTGCCGGAGTCCCTGCCCTTTTTGCTGTTGTCCTGCCGATCCCGGAAGTGGTCCTTTCGTTTGTTTCGGGGCTCGTAAGGAGCAGATTCAGGGGGTGCCGTTCGGTAGGGGGTTGGATCCGTAGTCCGATTCGCTGGGAACCGGTCATAGCCTTGCGCCGAAGGCCTATCGGCTGTTGTCGCCTTGTTTGGTAGGGCTGAAGCCGATCCCTTAGAGTTGAAATGTTCGGCCTTGGCGTGAATGGCTGCCTGCTTCATCAATTCGGAGTAGGTTGTCCAGTTGCTGCTGTGGACCAGATAGCGAAACTGAGACGACCGAAGGCCGCTTTTGAAGGCACCGAAGGCCGCCCTATCGTCAGTTTCGGGACATCGAGAGTATTCGTGGCTGAACCTAGCCGCATATTCCCGCAATGGCTCATCGTCCTGCTGCCGAACGGTATAGAGATCATCGGCAAAGTACAGGCGATCTGTCTGAATCATGAAGTGGTTAAGGAATGTCTGCTTCAGCTGATCGAATGAGTCAACCGTACCTGGCTCCATTCGGTAGAACCAATTCAGAGCTGCGCCGGTCAGGGTGGAGGGGAATAGTAAGCATTGGCCCTCGTCCGTTAACCCTTTGCAACCTAAGGCCGATTGGAAGGTATGAATGTGAGTCACAGGGTCCTCCACCCCTGAGTAAAACGATATTCGGAGGGCCTGAACCTCCTTTTCGTGTCTGAAGGTTCGGATGCGATTGGTGAACGGTCCTGGCTGTACCGTTCCCCAAGTCGGTGTCCGAGCCTGATTCTGTTCTTGCTCAATGCGGTTCATCTTCTGGAGGAGGAGACGGATGGTAGGATCGGTAGAGGGGAGATCGTTGCCGAAAGGCTCCCTTGTTTCTTTTTCCGTACGCCGATCAGAGTGGTGGCCCTGATTCTGGTGGCCTGCCGTTCGGCTTGGGCTCCTTCTGTAACCCTCGGCATGCTGATCGTTTTCTCTGTTCGATCTGTGACCGTGGTGCTCCTTCGAGGGTCTCGTCGATCGGGTGGAGCTAGTGTTTCCTGGTGAAGGTGGGACGTAGTCTGATTCGTCCGTTTCCTCCAGGCCGAGTGCTCTGTATCGTTGGCGCAAGGGGGATTTGGGTCCAAGCGCCTCCAACTGCCGATCGTTGAGTTTTGCTCGGATCTGGATGGGTGAGGGCTGCCGTTCTCTACGTTCGTTGATCCTATCGCGACAATCGGAGTAGACTCGATAGTCTGGATGGCGCTCCTTGGGGGATGGTACGAACAGTCTTCGGGAGGCAGTTGGTTTGTCCGCGGCTTGCTGTTTCCCTTTATCCTGAGCGCTAGGCTTCCGTACGCTCTTAACTGACTTTTCCTGCCGAAGGTGCATGGTTCGTTCCAGACTGTGCTGCAGTTGGGTTGACTGTGTTTGCTGATCATGCAGTTGCTTCTGGGTGTCATCAAGCTTGGAGGCGAGGATATTGTTGTGTGCCTGCATTCTCGCCATTTCCTGCTGAAGGGTCTCCATGCGAGCTTCCAGAGTGGTTGGCCGAGCAGGCGCCACTGGCCGCGTTGTCTGAAGCAAGGGAGCCAGACTTGGCTCACCGCCGAGGCCGATGACGGGGCCATCGGCAGGGAGGGCCGAAGATGGATTCATTTTTTGGTCTCAGAGTTTCTTTTGAGATATGGGTTAATCGATAGGCGATTCCCACAGACGGCGCCAATCTGTTGGCACTAAAACTTAAACAGATAAAGATGAGTGCAACTTACAAGTGACGTAGACGATCTGGGAGATCGATTGAGTGATAGATGGAGATTCTTCCTGTCTTCGGATGCTGATCCTGAATAGAAGGAAGCTAAGACTCGTGAGGTCTATGGAACCGGTGTGGAACCAGCCTAAGACCCTCCGATGCCAAAGTAAGATTGTTTTCTAAGAGCTCTTGCTGTTGACCATATAGAAGTATAAAAGTCAAGCTGAAAAGTCTTACCCCTGTATTGTAGTGAAGGGGCCTATTTATAAAGGGGGTTTTGGATGCTCTTAGCACTCACTTTCGATGTGGGACTCGTGGGAGGGCCCTGAGAGGTTGACACGAGTCCTTAGATATTTCGGGCGGTTGCTTCGAGGTTGATTCTGCAGAATCGGTAGGAGGTACCGATTGCACACTGTGTTGAACCCGTAGGGACTGTTTGGTGCTTTGAGACAGTTCCATCGGTAGCCGATGCCGATTGTTCGGGGCCTTGGGTACTTGGGTGAGTTTATAAGATCCACGTGTCGTCGAATGAGTGGAGGGTCAGATATGGTACAAACAAACTCCTCCACCATTTTCTCAATGTCTTCTACTCTTACCTCTCCTCTCTCTTTCCCTCTCCCCAAATCCTACCCTTTCTCTCACACTCACTCCTCTCACTTAATCTCTCATCTCTCTCTTCACTATCTCTCACTCTCACTCACTCTCTTATCTCTCTTTTCATCATCTCTCACTCTCACTATCTTCTCTAATTCTCTCACATTCACTTCTCCCTCTTATTCTCACTCACTCAAAATCTTGCCAAAAGGTATATTCTCTCCAAACTTTAAATTTTTTTTCATTAATATGTGTTTTTGGAGTTAGTTTTGAGTTTATGCCAATTTTTTGTTATTATTTTGTTATTTGACAATATTTGTTTTTTTGTAGGGAATCGTCGAGACTTTGACGGCTGAAGTTGAGGATTTGGACGCTATCGAAACATATCCTCCGCCACTACTACCACAATAGGCTTGTAGATTTTATTATTGTACTTCGTTAATTTATGTGTACATTTTGAATATTGTATATATTGGATAATTTGACCACTATTTTTCATATGTAATTTTATTTTGAATATGTCAATTTAAATTAAAGTAATTAAAAAAAATAAAATCATACAATTAAATTAAATTTAAAAAGTAAAAATTTGAAAAAATTAATATAATGAAATTGATATAAGAGAAATAATAAAACAAAATGTCAAAAACCTTGCGCTACAAAATATTTCATCGCGCAAACTATTAAACTAGTTTATTTTAATTAAAAAAAATTTTAAAAACAAAATTTTAAAAAAATTGAATATTTCGTCGCGCAAAGATTTGCGCGATATTAGGATTCGTCGCGCAAAGTAATTCATATTCGTCGAGCAAAGTAGTTAGAATTCGTCGCGCAAAGTGGTCAATTTTCGTCGCGCCAAGATTTGCGTGACATTAAGATTCGTCGCGCAAAGTAAGTAATATTCGTCACGCAAAGTAATTAATTTCGTTGTGCAAAGTAATTAATATTCGTCGCGCAAAGTTGTTAGTATTCGTCGAGCAAAGTAGTTAGAATTCGTCGCGCAAAGTAGCTTTGAGCGACGTTAGTATTCGTCGCGCAAAGTTGTTATCGTTTGTCGCGCAAAGTATCTCTGCACGACAAAAATTATTTTTCGTCACGCCAAACCTTTCTTTACGATCTTTGCGCGACGAAATTGTACTTTGCGCAACAAAATTATTTCGTCGCGCAAAGTGTTTTTTGTAGTAGTGAGAGGACACGTGTCAACAAAGTAAGAAGGAAACATGTGGACACATCATAAATGGAAACAGGAAAATTGAACTCTATTAGTTGACCCTATAGAAAAGCCCCAAAAGCAGTTCAGGTACCAGTACTCATCGCCTATACAATGTTATTTGGCATGGATAACTCATAGGAAAATGCTAGAGGCACCAACTTTGGGCACCACCTTGGGCACCAACTCTCTAATAGAGCGTGGGACCCATTGTATTGGCGGGCTCCACCTCTATTAGAGACTTGGTGCCCAAGGTGGTGCCCAAAGTTGGTGCCTCTAGCACCACCCAAACTCATAAGCCTTGTGGGTGGGTTTTCCCTAATGATAAGTCTAAAAATTGTAAATTTTGGTTAATAAAGTGGCTAATTTGACCAAATTTTGTGCTCAATGACCAAATTGAAATTTCATGTAAAATTCAGCGACTGAAAAAGTATTTTAACCCTTAAACAAAGATCTAAAGGAGATGGTGTAAGTTTTGGGTTTGAGTTATCTAGTATCAATTGCAAGAAGCACAATTCAATTTAAGCATGGCATCTACTCTAACAATTCAAGTTAAGCGTGGTATCAATTGCACGACACCACCATGTCGTTACAACGCTGCCAATAAGAAAAATCGATTGGTTTCTTGTGCACGAATGGCGCCTCCACAGAACCATCAATGAACCCTAACTTGTTCTTTGCACTAAGAGCGGCGCGTATAGAATGACTCCACGTAGAATAGTTGTTGTCATTGAGCTTCTTGGGGCCAAGGACCATTCCAGGGTGATCGGAAGGATAGAGGAAGAAAGGATTGGAGGGATCAATCTGGATCCCTTCCCTGCTGGTCTGTCTGTTGTCCATGTCAAGAAAGTTGGCGCGACAACGACGACAAAAAAAGAAGCCACTGGTTGCAGCAGGAGAAACTGGAGAATAATGGGGGGCAGCGAGCTAGAGTTTCCCCTACTCTGATACCATATAAAATTGGTATTAGATAATTCGCGTCAAGGTATATTTTCATTGATACTGAAAGGATGATTATATAAAGTAATCGTGCTTAGTCTTCTCCTACAATCAAGAACTACTCTAGAGGTAAGTATTATAAACAAAGCAATCAGGAAAAACTGGGAAATCAACCACATATTTACTTCCTAAAATGAATTGCAATCTGAATATCTTTCCGACAACTGATTTAAAATGAGTATCGATACTATGTGGTTATTTATTCTTATAAGGATTAAAAAAAATTGTTGATAAAATCAAAGGATGGGTAATTTTCACTTTATTACCGAGTTCCACCATTTTTTACTTAAATTTTGTTTTCGTCAATTTTGTGCTTAAACATTGATTTTCCTATCACTTTCACAGTGAGCAAAACCCATTATATTTGCATGACAGGACAGTGTCATGTAGGGTTTACTTTTTTGCTAAATGGTGGTGTGGCATAATGACGGGCTCATATCATCACGTGCATGAAAGAATTAATTAATTAACTAAACTACCACCTAGACCCAACCCCAAACATCCAGATAAACCCATTGGTAGGTATGTTGGTTTTTCCTTTTTTATGGGTTGGGCTCTAAGTTTTGTTTTGTTTGTGCCTGTTGGGCCCTGTGATATAATGTTTGAATGGGCCTAATAAGTAAGTGGAATTGAATTTTTTTTTTAAACAAATAATCTTTAAAGTTACAAAATTATCAACTTTTGGTTTTTTATGTTTTTCCGTGACATTGTTGGTGTTACCTTGCGTACATCAAATTGGTCTCTATCGTAAGATTCCATCAAAAATTTTATTAAATTACTGATGTGGAATTTTAGTGGAGCCCACATACCCAATGAAATTAAGTCATGTGAATTTTCTAAGAGAAAAAATTAATTTTTTTTAAAAAAAAAACCAATAGAAAGCTCCAACTTCCCCCTCTCTAACCTTCCCTTCGCCTCGACCAAAAAAAAAAAAAACCTTCCCTTCGCCTCCTCCTCCGCCTCCCTTCCCCTACCCCTCCCTCTTTTTGTTGTCTCTGCTCTCCCTCTACTCTCTCTGCCTCTCTTTGTCCCTCCTGGACCGATTCCCAGCCCCCCTCCTCAACCAACCACCTGAGATCCATCCTCCCAGCCATCCCAGCCGCAAGCCACCTTCAGCTCAATGTCCACTCCACCCTCAATTGGTGTCTTGATAAGTTTAAGGGGCAGAGAGAGAGAGGGCTTAGAAGAAAAACAAAAACAAAAACAAAAACAGAGAGGGGTTGGTCACCCAAACCCTCTTTCAGATTTTTCTTTTGGGCTTTTCCATAAATATAAAATTAGAAGTAACGCAACACCAGTCAATAAAATTAATTCCAATCAGCAATGACCAAAAAAAGAAGTAATGCCACCAGTTTCCTGATTCCTCGTTTCGTTTTTTTTTTTTTTTTCTGAAATACTCTTATATATTAAACTCAAAGTAGGGTCAATCTCGATTCTCTCTACTCCAATTTCCACCACCAATGACTTGGCCAATCGCCAGGTAAGAAATGTCTTCCCAATCTTTCTGATTCAATTGGTTTGATCTTTCATGGACATATGTCATCTTTTGAGAAGAGTAGTGAGCGTACACCTTGAGTTAAAGTGGTGAGCAAAAATGCTCCCAAAAAAAAAAACCTTGAACTTTAATAATAGTTCCAGGCTTTTGTTTTGTGGTTACCGTAGTTTAACAATAAGAGTAATAATTGTTCATACAGGAGGAAGAAGCAGACTTTCAACTTCCATATTCATTGCCGGCAGCATTGCTGTCTTTGTGGTACGAAGCAATCTCAGACATTGACTTATGCTGGAAAAGAAAAGATAGTAAAAAAAATATTAATACTACTTGTGAGAACCAAATTTATGTCATGGGATTTAATTTTGTAACCTTACTTGAGATGATTACCTGTCTGTAGCTGAATTTCCACTTTGATGGTATAGGCATAATGGACGGTACATACCGAGATAAAGAACAAAGAAGAGGATACCTTTCCTGCATCTCATTCGGCAATACGCTACTACAGGATGCCATGTTTGAGAATTGAGGTCGAGCATACGTATGTTTATATATGACCTAGAGGAAATCGGATAATGATTGGTAATTGTAGTCGGGAGTGTACCCAGTATTTGTCTCATATTAGAAGGCATATTCCTCAGAATCCACAACCCTAGCGTTTTAGGACGTTCAGGCAACTCACCTAGTAGACCTACAGGCATCCATCCATCTCAATTAAATTGTTGCGAAAAGGATAGAAATCCATTTTGTCGTCCAATGGGCGATACAACTCGGGGAGTGGGATCGTAGTGAACATCTCACTTCCAACCTCGAACACCATAATGCAACTTGTGTGATACTCATAGCTTGGCCAATATAACTTGCCGTCGAGGCATAAGGGTTTTATTCTGAAGAAAACTACAGAGGAGAATCTCATCATCGACACTTTCAGGAATAGCCAGGTGTATTTGCCGCCAGTTTTCTGTTCCTAAAGTATAGATCAGCAACTTAAAATTTAAAACTTCATGTTTCAATTTTCTAAACTTCACACTTAGTGGATATTTTAATTCCGTGAGTAATTGCATTTGGAGGACCTTGTACTCCTCACCAACAGGGTCATAACCGAAGTTGAATCTTCTGGAATTTGATGATAAAACCTAGAAACAAGGGCGGCAGTTGTAGGGCGATTTGACTCGAATGTTGAATCTTCTGGAGTTTAATGATAAAACCTAGAAACAAGTGCGTCAGTTATGGGGTCCCCCTTAGAACGTTCTGGATCCAACAACACGGAATAGCACCCTATGTCCCGAAGATCTTTTGTGCTAGCAGTGAGGAGACAGTGGAAGGTTGGAGGACTACCAAGGTTTAACCTAATATCATAATCTTCAATGAAATCCTTCGGTGAACTTACCCACTGCCATTCCCGACATACCAACCGCAACTGATATTTGCAATTATACCAGTCGGCATGTTGGAGAATGTCGAGGATACTTGGTCACTGTCTTTCTCATTGTGGGGATCCATTATCTTTCTTTTCTTTTTTGCTGGAAATCCATTATCTTTCTTTTTGGTCGATAAATAACACATCAATTATTACCCTAAATAGTTATTACACTAGCTTCAAAATCCGAAGTCGTATGGAGATAGCATGATTGAAAACTCAAATATTATATTTGGAATGGGAAAACTCGAATAATATACGTGAAATAGGATTTCTTATAAGTAGACAACATTTAGATAATAAAAAATTGGCAGCATTCTCATATGGTACATATATATATATATATATATATATATATATATGAGCAGTGGATACTATATATCTCATCATGAAATGACTAAATTAGTAAAAAGCCCTAAGTTGTTTTGAGTAAAAATATGAATTTAATGCTAGAAGGAATTGTTGTCTGGGGCTTCTTGCAACAAAAGGGAAGACTTGCTTATGTTTGATTGCTTTGAATAGTAATTGAAAATTAAAGAAATCAATTAAACTTCAAGACAAAAAAAATGCCTGGCACATGAGAATAAAGAAAATCAAGAGAGAAAAACACTAGCATTCGATTTCACCGTAACCAATCCAACCCAATCCCTTAGCATACCAATGGTCATGTCATCTAGTTACATCAAAAGTATCTTTACATGCAATTCTCTATGAAATCTAGATGAATTCAACATATAAAGACCAATTAAGCTCTATTAAAATTATGCAACGATCACACAAACCATAAATATGCATGGCATCTACAATTAAGTCATTCATGGTATCAATTGCAAGAAGCAAAATTCAAGTTAAGCATGACATCTACTCTAATTTGCATCACACTAATTTAACTTAGATGGTAATCAGGCATTCAAACCAAATCAAACATTAAGCACATCAAAAGATACTCAATTAAAATGAAAAAACTTGAAATTAATATTAACAAGGAAAATTGAGTATTCATGATTTAAATCACAATGAAAAATACCATAAGTTTAGAAGAACACCTAATTTCTTTTCCTTGCTTTGTCTTAAGCTTCCTCTCCTCCAACTTCTTGATTTTTTTGTGTATTTTGCAAAATAAGGAGTAAGCCTAGTTATGTAACTCACGGCTAGCAAGCTCCCATAAAAATACCTAATCAAACTAGGATATATACTTTTTAGAAATACCCATAATTATCCCTTTATCTATTCTAGGCAGGATTAGAAGTGCTAAATATTATTTATGTCTCCATTAATTTATTTATTTTTTCGATTTGTTTATAATTTCGTCAACTTTCCTCCGTTTTGTTTTTCGATCGAGTCAACTTTCCTTATCTTGATATACCTGATATTAGGGGTGGGCATCAAAACCGGAATACCGATACCGTCCCGAAATCGTGCCATTCTGTGTCGAACTCGTGCCAAACCGTTTGGTATTGATGTTTAAACGGGATGAAACCGGGTCATCCCGTTACTGTTTGGCACGACACCGGTATCAGATTTGTGATCCCGTTTGGTGTCATACCGTACCGTACAATAACTAATTAATATTAAATAATAAATATTAAAATATTATTTCCAAAATTTCAGATTTAGTATATCTCTCATTTCTCTCTCTCTCTCTCACACGAACGAACGAAACTTAGGAAAGATTTTTCAAATCCAGAAGCTTTTTTCCTCTCTCCTTCCCTTCCCTCCACCATCGATCGATCCATCTCAAATCTCAATCTCCTCTTCTTCTTCTCCTCTCTCTCTCTCTCTCTCTCTCTCTCTGTTCTTTTCCTCTCTCTCTCTCTGTCGAAGTGGAACTCTAATAACCAAACATCTTTGTGTCGAAGTCGAATCGAACCCTAATAACCATCTCTCTCTGTTTGACATCAAACGTGCTTCTCCTCTCTTTGCCTGCCTGTCATGTGCATCTAGAGCTTGGCAATTTGGAATAGTATTGATTGAAATTGAAGTTTTGTTTGTTAGGCTTGATCTTGAACTTGAAGTTTGAACAGGTTTTTACTTTTTAGTATGATGAAAACATTGTGTATTTGATTGATTTGGTAGCTATTGCAAAACCTGAAGTTATTTGGCAATTGCAAAAACTGAAGAAAAAAAATTCAAATTTTAGCCTAAGGTGAACGGTATTAGTTTTGATACCGAACCATACCGGTCCCGGTTGGGGCCGGTATGGTTTGAACGTGTTTTGAAAATCCCCCATCTCGTGTCATACCGTCCCGATTCTCCTATTCAGGATTGACACCGGGATGACCTCCATCCCGTGTCATCCCGTACCGTGCCCACCCCTACTTGATATCCATTTGATACGTGTGCCTATGAAGTAACTCGACTAGTAGGTAAATTATTATTATATATATGTATAATGCCTTTTCAATCAATAATGTACTTATTTTTTTATTTAAAAAATGTGCCTATTTTTTTAAATAAATGATTTACCTATTTTTAATGTACCTATATATATATATTTTTTTTGTAAATAAGTAATTTTCCTTTTTCTTTATAAATAATGTACCTTTAAAAAAAAAAAAATAATGTACCTTTTTTATTTTATAAATAATGTACCTCTTTATAATTTTATAAATAGTGTACCTATGTTATATATATAACTTACTTTATTTTATTTTTTTGTGGTAAATCACGTATTACAAAGAGGAAAACAATGGAATAGGTAATGTACCTATCCCGTACACAATGAGCAAAAAGAAAATTAATTTTTCTTGATATGAGTATATTTATAAGTACATTATATATTACAAAGAGGAAAACAACTGAGCCAATACGTGAAGATCACCACCCTAGTTTATATGTTTCCATTGAGGGATCTCTCAAATTAGCTTATTTGAGGGACACCCTTGTAGGGCCCACTTCGCATTGTACTTCACTAATCCAAATTTTTTATGTTTTAGATAATCATTCAATGATCATCTCTATAAAAAATCACTTGAATCCGATATCGTTTGACCACTCAATTGTGTTATTGAAATTTTAGTACTTTCATGAAATACCGTGTTCATTCATTTTATATGATACAATAAGATGTCGAAACGGTTTCCGATTTGTCTAAAAAATAAATGGTTTGGATCGTTGAAAAAAAATTTGTAGTGTGCCCTTGAGGGATCCCTCAATAGAAATGGACTATATATATATACTATATTATACGGAGTATATTAGGTAAAATTTTGTGGAAGTGGAAACATAATACATCTATGTGACCCATTCATAGAAACAATAGAAGAAATTTGGGGTTTTTATGCAAAATTAATAATAATAATTGAAAACTGATTTAACTTCTATAAAAAAAAAAAGAAAAAAAAAGAAATTGGGATTATTGGATTGCTAAAATGAGGGGGGGAAAAGGTTGCCCAGAAGATTCAGTGGCATAATTTGTAATTAAATTAAATTAAATTACATGGACATAGTTTGTCCTACAGACTATCCAATTTCAAAATTGGGTTTTATGTAGAACTTTTAATTTAGGCGGGTTAATGTCTAGGGTTTTTAATTTGCAAGGGCCTATCATTGTATGACCCAGGTAATAAAAAACAATAGATGAAATATCACCCTAATTTAGAAATTCGAAAAAAGGTAATGCACCAAACAAAAGTAGGAAGTA
The DNA here is from genome assembly GCA_020521455.1 of Prunus kanzakura. Lineage (NCBI taxonomy): Eukaryota > Viridiplantae > Streptophyta > Magnoliopsida > Rosales > Rosaceae > Prunus > Prunus kanzakura. Next base: position 1,357,289 of record BPUM01000811.1, read on the forward strand.
AATTTGCAGATACGGACTCCAACTTCGTAATTTCCGTGCAGTGCAATCCATGATCAATATCCTTGCATTCTGAATAAACCAGATGCAAAGCACATGTCGTAATATCTAACTCAACTATCAAATATTTAACCCACAGAAAACAGCAAAGAATAATAAAGAAACAGTGAGAAAGTAGGAAGAGAGAGAAGAACAAGAAATAGAAAGAATTAAACTACATGTCATATACCAGGAGAAATTATAGAAGAGTGCTGCTATTTCCACCCACCTGTCCTATTTCCCCACCCACTTTATCTTCAAAATTTAAAAACAAATTTATCTATTTGTAAAATGACTTTTAAGGACTTTAGATTAAAAAAAAACACATATTCTCCTTCATCCTTGTCAAACCCCAACCCCTCCCTCTCTCCCTCATCCCGACCAAACCCAAATCAAAATTCCAATAAAGCTTCAAAATTTCCAACTGGGTCCAATCCAATTCCATCATATTTTTTCTCAATTTCTGAACCCAAGGGCACAGGCTTTCTATTCCATTTGCTCAGTTTGCTCTTCATCTTCTTTCTAATTCTAGTATTTCTCTCTGTTATTGTTTTCGTTCGGTGGAGAGACGATGAACATTGAGAGCAATTTTCTTTATTTTTTAATTTTTAATAATACTTTACAGAGGATCCCACGCTTTTTGATTGACAGGTATTGAAGGTTTGAAGCATGCTTTGAATGAAAGTAATGAGAATTTGCTTGAATTAATAATTAAAGGGTATTTTAGGAATAATGGTGGGTGATGGGCATATTTTATATTATATATTTAACCCTATTCTTAGTATATTTTGGTTAGTATTTTGGAAGAATTTTGATACTTTGAATTATATTTCCAATATAGGGCTTTCGACTTCCTCCGGAGCAAAACATAATCAAATGGACGAATTTTGGAGTAATTCCAGTTGGAGGACGTTCGTGAGTCACTTAGCTTGATCATTACAAAATTCCAGACTTTTCTACCAAGCGGTTATTTTTTGGCAATAAAATAAAGGAGCAATGCGCGGTGCTGGAATAGTGACGTTTCGGGCCTTTATTGCGTTTTTGGAGCCCAAGATAACCTCAGATAGGTTCGTGGCCTTCTGGAGAAGTGTTCAAAACATTTTTATCTTTAAAACAAGCTATTTTGGGCCAGATTCGGAGGAGATTTGAGCCCAAAACGTGGCTGGGCAGATTGTTGGCAGATTCTCCTAGTCCAATTTGGATTTGATTTCTTAGTATTATTTTATTTTAACCTAGTTTCCTTGTGAAGATTGGGCAACTAGGTTTTAGGAGGTATTTAAGTTATGTTTCAGAGAATTTCAGGCGGATCTCTCTTTTGGCTTTTGGAACGCGACTTTTGCTAGGGTTTTTGAAGAACTTCTACTTCAAGGTGTTTTTATTCTTATTCATGGGAATGATATTTTCTTGGGTTTTAGTTATGATTATGCGTAACTAACTATCTTTGCTAGGGTGAAGCCTTGAACCTTAGCATGAATATGTGATTTTTATTTAATTTCTTATGATTGATTACATGCATACTTTGAATTGTTAATCACTGTTTTAAACTAACTAATTGTCTTAATGCTTGATCACCATTAGGATCTTTAGAAAAGTAATTGGATGCAATTTTGGTCGGAAGGTTCCCTGGAATTGACGCTGGCTTCTTGTGGTTAATAATTGTAATTTCACTTAAGATGAACACCACATCTTAAGGGTTGCATGGTTTTTCAAAGGGTTTTCACAAAACTTAACGAGTCTTTTATGTTCATATTTGATCCGAACGTCCGGACGGGTTGCATGTTAGATATACGTTCTATGTTGGAGGTTCCAAGTAGAATATAAATTAGGAAAACCTAACCTTCAAAGTGGCATGTGCAAATCATAAGTAATTGGTAAAAATTCATAGGATTGCTAGGTGACGGTGAAACCCTAGTGCTTTTATAAATTGGGTTTTAAAACTTCCTTTTCTTCAATTTCCCAACTTTCCGATTTCTTTTATTGTTAATTTAATCTTTTCAAATTCATAAATTTCAGATCTTTGATAAAATCTATTTTAATCATTAACTAAGAGTTAGTTTAATTACAAATTAGTCAAACAATCTTTGGGGACAACGACCTTGCATGAGCATCTATACTACAATATCCTTGTATTCTTGCAAGTATTTTCAGTGTTTTTAACCCTGTTTGCGCAGGTACTAAAAATCCTATCAGTGGGTGTAAAAATAGGATTACGTTTTTTCAAATTTACATGGTGGGTGGGAAGATAAGGTGGGTGGGAAAATAGGACTGGGGGGTGAAAATAGCAGCACTCTTATAGAATGGCATTGTATCATCACATTTCAAAATATGCTATGTGTTATTTTTTTAAAATAATTAAAGTTTTTTTGACAGCTGGACTTTGAATTTATTTTTATCTTTAAAATAAAATTGAGAAAATAGGAAAAAGAAAGAGTCACCACCCATCCGTTGCCTTCCCTTACTGCCGCGCCCTCCTTCTCTTTTTCTTCCTCCCTCCATCTCTCTTTAAATAACAACTATCGCCCATAAAGAGTCCAGTGTATTTCCATACTAAGCTCTTTGAGACATTGGATCGGCTTGCAAAGAGCATAACAACACCCTTTTTTGGGTTCATTTTCCTCTTGTTTCCCATTTTTTGGCCGAGGTGACCGACGGAAGGAACTTTTGGTCCTTCTCTTGGATTGCATAGGCATGCCACCATCAAGCCACTAATTGGCTTGAATGGAAAAAGTTGGATTAATGTGTTTGAGCCTCTGAATTCTAACCAGCCGATTGATTAGCCAAGCAAGGAACTTCCTCTTGGCTTAGGTTCTTTCACTTCCTCGGGGTCAAGGATGGTTTTTCTTATGGGTATTTTAGTTTTTTTTTGGGATTTAATGATGATCATGCAAATTAAATTAAAAGACGATTAAACTAAATAATAAGAAAGTAAATGTAAAAATAAGATCGAAGTAACAATAAACGTAAATTTAAGTAAGAATGAAACAAGAACGATATGAAAGATAAAGGCGATAAACTAAAGCAATTTGAAATTAAATTAAACTTAAAGCAAATTCAATAAAAATTAAAAGTAAAGCAATAAAATTGAATCTTAAAACAACGTACTGGAAAATGCAAGAAATTAAACTTACACTAACAAAAGTGAAGAACTGATCTAGTCTACTTGCTTGGAAAATAAAAACCTGGTCTAGGGATAGAAAAGTGAAAGACAAAAAGTAGATTTTTGTGTCTGATGTCGGGGTCCTTCTCTTCATCTGATGGGGTTTATATAGGGTGATCGTCCATTCATGGTCTAGGCATTAAATGGCTCGAAGGTAAACTTCTTTCAAAATCTTGCCTTCTGTGGCTTCCTAAATCCATGGAATTGATTTGAATGAGATCATTAGATTGCAAATACGATTGCTTGATTCTCTCCTCCTTAGGAATGTTCCGGACTTACACGAATTTCTTTGATTGCTTTCCTCATGTGGCTTCTGTCACGTGCATGCAAGTCTTCAGAAATATTGGATTCGAATCTGTGGCTTGGGCTTGGACCTCCAAAGACCTGGCCTGACATCTAGTGAGTCATTGTAATTTTTAGAGTTCTAGTCTTGATTGAAAATCATCCACCAATATTGGGTGACTTGGAAACCCAATGAATCCACATGCATCCTTAAGGTGTCTTAATAATATGCATAAATAACCTATAGTGTAATATATTCATCAAATAAGCCGCTTAATGGCCATTGAGAATGCACAGGCCATAAGGCCATGACCTGCATGTATGTATAAAGAGAATTCAAGGCACAAAGTCCTAAGCTAAATACTACACTTGCTAAAAGTCATGTCAAGAGTTTATCCTTAATGGCCACTTTGCCCATGTTGGACTCGGCTTACGAAGAGCTCGGACCCAACTAACTAAGACAAAGAGCTTTACCCAGCTGATTTTTTGGGTCTCGTAAGGCCATCTCCAACCTAAGGACCTAAACCCAAATTATTGCCCAAAACCTCCCCCAACCCAAGAAAATGAAGGACCCAAAATTTGGGAAAACTCAAATTTGAACCCAAATACCAGTCCACTTATTGCCTGAACCCAAAATTATTTAGTGGAGCCCACGCTGAGGTGGCACAACCCATGTGCATCAGAAAAACATTGGGGCCAGCTCTGGTGGGTTTGTCTATTGGCCCATGCCACATGTCTGCTCCTGGTTTTGTGGCCGTTGCAATTCAAATGGCTCCTTTTAAAAAAAAATCTAAAGTAACTTTAAAAAGAGGTTGGGCCCACGTTGTTGGCTTATTCCAGCTTAAAGGGCCATTACAATTCAAATGGCTCCTTTTTTAAAAAAATCTAAAGTAACTTTAAAAAGAGGTTGGGCCCACGTTGTTGGCTTATTCCAGCTTAAAGGGCCGTTGCAATTCAAATATTCCTTTAAAAAAAAAAAAATTCTAATAGTAACTTTAAATTAACGATTGGTTGCTTATTTGGGGTGATAAGTGATTTTTAAATTTTTTTGGAAAGTCCAGCCCGTTTGGTAAATTGTGAGAAAATCACTTATTGTTAAAAATTGTTGTGAGAGAAAGCTATAAGGGAAAGTAGCTAATGAGGTGTTTTCATTTTCTGATTATGCAGGAATCAATTTTGAAGAGGCGCTGGGTTTAATGATTATGCCGCAATCATTTTCTGATTATGAGGAAATCAATACCAACAACACTTTTAACAAAAAGTTTACCAAACGCCGAACTGCTTTTTCTCACAACTGATTTCTCTCACAGCAAATCTGACAGTGATTATTTTTACAGCGCAGCAATGCCAAACTGGGCCTAAGCTATTTTAACCGTAAAAAAAAAAGATCCAACGGCTGAAATTTAAATCCAACGGTGAAAATAATATTTTAAATTAATCCAAATTAGATCCAACCCCAAAACTCACTCCAAACTCTATAAATACCCATCCATTTCTCAAATAATCTACCAAAAACATTTTATCTATTTCTCAATTTATTTTTCCTTTGTCAATCTCATCAATCTCCTTTCATTCTTGTTGAAGATGTCCACAAAATCTCAAAGAGGTGTGAATTGGAGGCCCGAAGAAGTTGAGGCATTGTGCAAAGGGTGGGTTTCTGTCAGTGAAGATGGGGCTATTGGCACCAATCAAGCAAGCGACACATTTTGGAAGCGTGTATATCAAAAGTTTCTGGAAAATGATCCGGCATTAGTGGACCCGAGTGACGTACATATCAAGCCATTGCTTCTCGGTTCAAGACTATCAACCAACAATGTTCTCTTTGGAAAGCATACTTGACTAAGGCCAATACGAACCCACAACGTGGCTCAAATCTACATGATGTGGCAAGTAACCATTCTTATTAAAGCTTTAAATTTATATTTTTAATTTTATTCAACTCCAAACTTAAATTTATTTTTTCATGCATAGGACGTGTATGCGAAAACAATATTTCTTAATGATAATAAGCCTCTAAATAGGCCTTTCAAGTTGTACCATGCTTGGGAAATCTTAAAAGATTGCCCAAAGTGGAACAATATAAATGAGCCTCCCACACAACGTTCTTCTGGAGCTAGTGCAAGTATGGTGAATTTGGATAACGACACAGACGATATCACCATGCCTAGTCCAAGCCCTGAGGGGCAAGATAAACAAAAGGCTACAAAAAAAAAAAAGGGAAGATGGCTGACCCATCTCAACAAAAAAAGGATAAGTAGTTGGAAACATTGGTGGAGCAAGGTATTGCTTTCGAGGAGGATAGGAGACGAAAGCTCAACATACTGAACAAATTTGTCCAAGATCAAGCTTATGCTTATGCGTATTAGAAGCAACAAGATAAGGAAGCTCAAGAACAAAAAATAATGTCCATGGACGTGTCCAAATTTACTCCAAGAAAGAAGAAGTATTGGGGGGATAAACAAGATGAAATTATGCAAAAACATGCAGGGGGTCAACAGTCTACCGTTAATCTTGAAGATAACTCAAGGGACTATTATCCAAGCCCCCACGATGGTGGTTATTAGTTTATTCCTATTGGGTTTCATGTATGGTGAATTTGAAGTATTGTGTGTTTTCTTTTAGAATTATATTGCGTGTTTTCTTTTGGAATAAAATTATATTTATGGAATTTTAATTTTTTTAGGTCAAATTGTTCAAAAAATTTAATTATGAAGTTATTTAAAAAGATTGAATGAAGAAAAGTTATTCATAAAAATAAAATTTTTTTTTTACTTAAATCATTCTTAAACAATTTAATAAAGTTGCGGACTTAAAATTTGAGTCTGGAGGGCTGGGAGAAAAACGATTTGAGTCCGGGCAAAACTCAAATAGTCACTTTTTGGAGGGGGAAAATTTGGGTTTAACCCCTCATGGGTTGGAGAAGGCCTAAGTGGCTGGTGAGAATCCTACATCTTGGATTAATTGGGTGATTATTTATTCCAAACCAAAACTAATTGGACTTCATTTATTTATTGCCATTATAAATAAAAATCTCTTTGTTCAACTAGGCCTTGTGGAATTTAGTCCCCACTTGACTTGGCTTGGAATTGGGTTTCCACTTGGCTTGGAATTGGACTTCCACTTGACCTTGGCTGATTTGGACGACACCCAAACACCTCCACAATATTACCAGAGGGATCAAGATTCTACTCCTCCTCTCACTTCCTGATACAAATTAACACAAAACAACCCCAACCCAATTTACAAATTTTTTTTTTTCTTGAGCTATGCTTGAAAATGAAAACCCACTTGAAGATTCAAATTCTCTTACTGGGATCTACAAAGTCATACATACTCCTGAAAGAAGCTAATAATTTCTGATATTTGTTTTGGAGAGAGAGAGAGATACAGAGAAAGATACAAAGAGTGAGAGAGATTGAGATGGAGAGGAAGACGAGAAGGAGGGGGTGGCAAGGGAAGACAGTGCGAGCCAGGGTACTAGGTTATGGTGTGGTGGGTTTTGGCATCTTTTGTTTTTTGGTTTTTTTAAATTTATTCAAAAAGGAAATAATGAATTTTAAATCCAGTTGTTAAAAAATTAATAATTTATTTCAATATATTGACACGTGTCATATTTTAAATGGAAATATCACCCATTGACCTGCTAATACCATACTATTTTATAGTTTCTCATATACTAGGAGGGTCCACAATAAAGACGTGCAATTGTCGCAAATACTGTCTAATAGCGTTTGCCAAATCTTCGGAAGACACAGACTAGAATAATGGTGGCATGCATTGCAGAATTTCAGGAGAAAATGGTCTCATATCTATATCCTTCTCAATTAAGATCATCTGCAGCATCCGAAAATCTAAATCACTATCTCTGCAATCCAAACTTCATTGATTAGATGTTCAAATTGTACAGGTATCTTTAGCTCGTTTTCACTAAAAATAAATAAAATACAAGTAAAAATAGACGTACTACCCAACTAAGAAAGTAGGTCGATGTTCAAGCAAACAAATGCAAACAATTGAACCCCTTCCAACCTACCTCAGTTTCAGTATCTCCTTCATTTATTTCTCCTATGGTTCGTACATAATGGTGTTTGGGCCTAAATTCTACCCGCCAGCCTATTTGACTATCGAGGTTTCTCTACAAACATTGTATGGGTTTTATTTTACCCAATTCACAATCTTTTTAGCTTAAAAGGAATTAATAACCACCATTGGTGACTAACTCAAAACCAAATTGATAACCTTGAAGCTAGAAAGATAAAAGAAGGGTTTTCTTTAATCAAAAGCTATACCTATTTGCTTCCAAAATACAGGCTGTGTACCTTCTACTAGCACCCATGTGGTTTCATCAGCAGGATAATTGATCCTTGATTCACTACAAACCAGTTTACAAAGAACGAATAGGAGGCATATAAATAAGACATGAAAGATGCGCAGAGGCTAACTGATTTTATCAAATCCTTAAACCTAGAAAGACACCCATCTGGTCACCCAGCACACAACCCCTACTATTTGCTCAAGAGAGTTCAAAAACCTATTAGATCATGGAAACCTCAATGTAGCACAAACAAATCAACTGCAAGAATCTCTATTTCACAATCCTATAATAAAGAGACACAAAGAGGCTGGAGGGTTACAGCGCGACCCTAAGAGGTGTGAGCCCAAGTCCTACGTAGTGACAGGCTTTTTCAGTAAGAGTGAACGAGATTTTTCTACTTTTTATGAAATAGGGAAAGGGAAATTGGATACAAACAGTTTGGATACAGAAGCGGCCTTGAGGGGGTTAAAACGGAGCCACCACAAATCCAATTTTGTTAGGGCCCCCAAATTTCTTGCCAATGCATATATGAAATAGGGAGAATTTTACTTACAACCCCTGAGGTTAGGCATAATTATAGTGAAACCCCAGAGGTTTTATTTATTCCACTTACACCCCTCTGTTAGTTGTTTTTAACAGAAAATTAATTCAGATTAAGTAAATGTCAGTTCTGCCCTTCTATTATCTTAAACAATAATTTAAAAAATACTAAAATCTGTCCCCAACGTCGTCGACCTGGTGTCAAGCTCCGCCAATGGGACGACATCGAGGGCTTGCATAATCGATTGTCGAACTTGTTGATGTTGATTTAGGATTTGGGTTTGGTTGTGACTGGTGGTTTGGGAAGAGAGAAAAATACAGAGAGGTGTGGTAGATGTGGTCACAGGGTTGTGCTTGGGAGGATGGGAACGAAGGGATGTTCCTCTTTTTTTTTTTTTTTTTGGGGTAATACTAGGCTAACCACATTTTTCATACCACATTGTATACTACATCTCTAATAGAGGTGGAGCCCACCAATACAATATGGAGTGAGCCCTGCAAAAGTGTCCCTCAAATAAATTTATTTTAGAAATTCATCAACAGAAACTCTATATATGGGTGGAGGTACTCTAGGGCTTGAGGTGGCCATGGCCCCTCACAATTTGTTCCCAACACAGTAAGGCCTAGTTTGGGATTGTTGTCACTTTTAAAAAAAGTTGCTTCTACTGTGCTTTGAAAATAATTAGCTGTAAAGTAAAGCAGCTCCATGTTTGGTAAACAATATTTTTAAAGTGCTGTTAATACAAAAAACAGTGTTAAAATCGTTTGGTAAATTTTAATATAAAATTGTTGTAACTGTGAAGAATGACTAAAATAGACATGATGTTGAAAGTGTTATTTACTAATCATGTGGTGGTAGTGGTGGTGATGGAGTGTAGGTGGTGGTGGTGATGAATGTGGAGTTGGTGGTAGTGGTGATGGTGGGGATGGCGGTTGTGGAGGTGGTGGTGGTAGTGGTGGCAGTGGCAGCGTCGTGGTGGTGGTGGTGGTGGTGGTGGTGGTAGCGGCGGAGGATGAGGAGGAGGAGGATGTGATGGTGGTGGTGGTGGCGGTGGCGGTGGTTGTGGAGGTAGTGAATGTGGTGGTGCAAGTGGTGGAGTTGGATGTGGAAGTGGAGGTGGTGTCATTTCTTAAAATGAATGACGCTGTTTTGGGAATTAAAAAAATTCATTAAAAGTTCATCTCAGCTTCTTTTGAAAGCAGCTTTGAAAATCAACCCAAAGCCTGCTTTTAAAAGCTGCTGTCAAAAGGCCATTGCTTTTAAAATAATCGGAATATTTTATTTTTACCAAACACCTTAAACTGCTTAACTTTAAAGTGAAGCAGGTTTTTGGCAAAAAAAAGCAATCCCAAATGGGGCCGAAAGGTTGGGCTTCAGTTCATATATATCTAGCAATATTTTTTTTGTAAGTTGTAAAATGACATATTTACCCTTTGACTATTAGTGGGAGTTTAACATCTGTTAAAAATAAGGGGTGTAAGTGGAATAAGTCAAACTTGTGGGGTCTGACTGTAATTATGCCTAACCTCAAGGGGTGTAATTGAAATCCTCCCTACGAAAGTATGTTAAACGTAAATTTCCTTACTATGTTTGGTCGATATTTAAACCCCACACAAGCAGTGGATACTATATTTTCTCATCATGAGATGACAAAATTAGTAAAAAGCCCTAAATTGTTCTGAGTCAAAATATGAATTTATTGCTAGAAGGAATTGTTGTCTGGGGCTTCTTGCTAAAAAGCCCCCAAAACAAAAAGGAAGACAATTGCTTATGTTTTGTTACGAGTGTCTGGGAATTATGTGGCTGTTTTGAGCAAAATAATGTTTTGCTATTTTCTAGTTTGTACACTGGGCATGCAAAGCAACCGTTGATAATTTGATTTTATAGAAAAACAGAATTATCCCTTAATTGTAGAATTTTTTGGAATTATATTCTACCTCATTTTTTTCCCTACATAATTTGAGAAAAGTGGCGGCCTATAGGTATAGCTCCAACGGTAGTGAGTATTTACCCTAAACCCAAAAAAAAACTCCTCAAGGTTAGAAGAACTCGAATGTCCTCTCTTTCTTTTTTATTCTATTGCGACCAAAATAAAAATGGAGATGCAGAAGCGATAATTCTGGTTTTTGGTCCTAATGAAATTCCATATTATATGTTTAGTCAATTATTTTATATGTGTTCTCTTAGTTGTTTGTTAGTTCCGATCTAATCCCAAATTAGAATTCAAATAATGACTAATGTTTTTTTGGTGGAGAACCTTTCATATTGAGAGGGACGATAGCATATTAAACTCGCACACACTACATGGATGCTAGAACTCGAACCTAAAACCCTTGCAGGAGAGCAGTTGCTCCAAACCGCTACTTGCACACACTACACAACGCCGTTTTGAAAACAATTTAATATATATATTAAGGCGCTTGGACCAAAATGGCTTCTTTTTGGCCGAGTGTCATGCATTCCATCGAACAGGTGGTGTGGGCTTGGGGTCGCCCCTGACCTTCATAACCATTTTTTCCAGCTTTTATGGGGTCGATTGACCCTATTTGTCCCTCTGTGCGTCCGCTCCGCAGCCAAACGCGTTTGTGGTTATGTTCATGAAGGCTAACAAATCTTTTTTCTTTTCAAATTTTATTTCTCGAAGCAAATCTAACGTTTTTCATTAAAAGAAAGAAGCAGATGTAATGTCTTAGTTTTTGCTTTTTTTATTATTTAAGTTTTTCCTTATGGTCTTAGTTTTTCAATTGAAGGGGTCAATCTGAAAATTTTAAAACAACTACTATGTAATGTTTCTCCGGAAAGGTTTTAATGAGGCCATTGTTAACATGCTAGTTCTTACCATGTAATGTTCCTTTCGGTTTAATGAAATACTATCTTTTCTCGGCCAAAAAAAAAACTACTAAGGAGGACAAATATTTAATTTTATTGACCCAAACAAATTTGTTGTATTTACTTATGGAATAACCAGGTTCAAATAAAACTGTTAATGTATGAATTTTGAGTATTTCTTTTGGCTTCCCTTGACAATTTTGCAATAGGATTTTTATTGTTTTTATCAAGCTCAAGTTTAGATTAAGAATAGCTTCTCTAGGTGTTCTTAACTATCAACTATCCTATGGAGGTTCAAGCAAATTGACAAAGGTAAATTTGCATTGCATTACATTGCATTTTCCAACTTCTGAAGATTATGACTAGTCAACCTCTGCCTCAGTAGGAATTCCAGCTCACTGTTCCAGCTGGATCCTACCCATATGTTTTTGTCTTATTCTGCAAAATACCCAGCTGTCATTGGACGTTTCTGACCTAAAGAATTTGGTGTAAATACCTCTGTATTCCTTTTTGGGGGCCGTCACTTTTGTAGGCAAGTTTTGGAAAGTTTCTTTGGAAACTTTTGCTTCTTCCTCAAGAGCCATCTTCATATTTTTCATCTTTGAGTTTTCCAAATTGTTTCTTTTTGAAAACTGCATTTGAAAAATGAAAATCTGCATCTAGCTAATTAAAACACTCTCTCATTTATATCTAGGTCAGATTCAAGATTGATTTCTTCAAGAGTATGGTTTCTTGAAGAAATTGGTCATTCTCCTTTGAATCCAAATTTGGTTTCGATTTGAGTTGGAGCTTGCAAGCTAGTGCCATGGGATGAACGAGCTGAAGAAGTAGCTGCCATTGCCATGAAGAACTGAGCTTCAAGCTTTGCTAAGTTGGAGAAGAAGATTGCACAAAGGAGGTATAGCTCATCTTCCTAAATAGATCTAGGTTTTGCTTGAGCTTGCTTGTATTCTTTTGTAAGAATCTTTTTCTACTTAGTGGATGCCTGGTCGGTTGATGACCTCCAGTTTTTCTCAATGGTGGGTTTCTGGGTGAACAAAATCTGGTTTGCATATCTGTAATTTTTCTGGGTTTCTGTTCTTGGTAGTTGACTACACTACTACGTTTTTCTATTTGCGCGACGACAGTTAGCGCGACGGAGAACAAATCGTCGCCTAAAGGATCATAGCGCGACGGACAATAATATGCGTAGCGCAATGCAGAGCGACGAATAGGATTCGTCGCCCCAAAATCCTTCGCGCGACGGTAAATCCTACCGTCGCGTAAAACAAGGGGGAAAAAACCGCGAACAAATATTCTGGCGCCTAATTCTTGCGCGACGATTAAACTCGTCGCATATGAGATCGTTGCGCGACAAAACACATGTCCGTCGCCTAAGACTAGGGGTAAAAACCGAAATCAAATATTCTGGCGCCTAATTTTTGCGCGACGAATAAACTCGTCGCATATGAGACCTTTGCGCGACAAAAAATATTTCCGTCGCCCAAGGTAAGATATACAAAACCATTAAATCATATGTTCATTGATTTTAATTTTAATTTTGCCATCTAAATCATATGTTTTCATTGATTCTAGTGAAGATCATCATTCATACCCTTTTTAATTATGGGAATGGTAGACGAGAATCGTTTTTGTAGGGTTATCAACCTCCATACGAATAAATTTCAGGGTTATAAATTTTCGTACGAATCTTTTTGTTGGGTTATCAACCTCCTTATGTTTTGAAACTAAAAAGTGTTCATTCAACTCTACAAAACTAATTTCAACGATCCAACCGTTAAACGTGTTTGTATATCCTGTGAGATCGTATACCCCAAAAGTCGCAAATAACAAATATTCAGACATCTAGAAATGGGACAAAATATTCAAGGGTATAGATGAAAATGTTTGCGCGACGAATAAATATTCGTCGCATTTAGCGCGACCAAAAAATTATACGTCGCGCAAAATAAATAGCGGGAAAACAAACAGTGTTCCTGATTTTCGCGCCACAACTTTGAGCGACGAAACCATTAATTGGTCGCGCAAGGTGGCTATCGTGGCTGCGTGCGTGTCAAATTGGGCTTCTGCGCGACGGAAATACTCTATTGCGCGACTAACAACTATATGCGACGAAAATATTATACGTCGCGCAAAGGTGTGATGTCGGCATGTCTTTGCGCGCCGTGCAAATCAATTTTGCGCGAGGGATTTTAACTTGCGCGACGAAATAAATAATTCGTCGCGCAAAGGTGTGATGTCGGTATGGCTTTGCGCGTCGCTGAAGTGGGCCTGGCGCGACTTATTTTATTTAGCGACGAATTTCATATTCGTCGCGCAAAGCCGTCTTCTTTAACAGATTCATTTCATCCATTGCAGAGGCAAAACTGAAAAATCAGTTTTGCCTCTGCTTCTGCCCCTCTCTCTCTCCGTTCTCTCCATTTTCTCAGCTGCGAATCTGTTCAGGACATATTGAAGAAGGTATTTTATTTGTTTTGTATTTATTTAAAATATCAATTTAATTTCTTTATATGTTGTTTTTGTGAAATTATATTTGTATTCTGTTGTTAAATTATGCACGGCAATGTACGAAGTTAATTGAAATTAACTTCATACATTTTTTATTGTAAAGCTTAGTTCCCGTTCGAGGTTAGTTGGACCGCGCATGGGTGGGTAAACCACGACTACGGTCCAATTAATTCTTGAATTGTCCCATATTTTGGACAGTTTGGAAATGTATAGTCGTGTCACGTAGTTTACAGCTACAGGATTAGGTTTCGATTGTGGAGATTTCGGTGTCATCTCGGTACGTTCTTCGGGTGGTACGTAGGTATTTGATATCTACAGTACACCTCAAGAACTGTAGCGAGATGCTGCCGAAATTCAGCCACGTCGAAATCTAATCTCATGTAGCTGTAAATTACGTGGCATGACTATGCATTTCCGAATGGGATAGGGCCCTTACCGGAGGCATAAGGTGACGTTATGATTTTCTAAGAATACAACATAATTGTTGTATTGTGATTGTGGTTCCAGGAATTATGAGCAGAAGGTGGATACAGAACCCTAACAGGTGCGCAGACGAATACTTGGATGGAATCGAGGAATTTATTCACTTTGCACGATCACACAACCCGGGTGCAACTAGAATCAGATGTCCTTGTAGGAGGTGTAACAACATGTTATGGGATACAATTGAAAATGTTCAATTTCATTTAGTAAGGAATGGAATGATTGAGACATACATCAGGTGGAACCATCACGGGGAACAATTAGACATTGGTTCGTCTTCAAGGGCCACAAGAGTGGACAATGTTGAACCTATTGTGGATGCTAATGAACAAGTCATGGATATTCTACATGATGCTTTTCCATTTGCATCAAGCAGCAGCAATCAGGAAGGGGAAGATGACGTGCCTACACCAATGGATAGTGCAGAGTTTGAACAGTATGAAGAACTGTTAAGAAATGCCAACCAAGAGTTATATCCGGGGTGCGAGAGCTTTTTCGTTCTTACGGCGATTGTGGAGCTAATGCACGGAAAAATAAAGTATCGTATGTCGAACCTGTGTTTCGATTACTTTTTGGGGGTTTTCAAGAGAATGCTTCCGACGGACAATTGTTTGCCGAAAGACCACAGACATGCACAGAAGATGTTGAGTGGTCTTGGATTGGGTTATGAAAAAATTCACGCTTGCAAAAACAATTGCATGTTATTCTACAAAGAGTATGAAACATTGGATACATGCCCTGTATGCAATGAGTCGAGGTTCAAACAGACGTCTCAGAATAGAATGACTAAGGTTCCACAAAAAGTCATGCGTTATTTACCCCTGAAGCCAAGATTGCAGCGATTGTATATGTCGACGCATACTGCCACAGACATGAGATGGCATAAGGAAAAACGGGTAGATGACGATGTGATGCGGCATCCTGCAGATGGGGAGGCATGGAAAGAGTTCGATCGAACGTTCCCCGAGTTTGCTGCTGATCCCCGAAATGTTAGGTTGGGACTTGCCACTGACGGATTCAATCCGTACGGGGTTCTAAACCAACACCACAGCACTTGGCCGATTTTCGTATTCCCATATAATTTGCCGCCTTGGAAATGCATGAAAAAAGAGTACATGATGATGACTGTTTTGATAATTGAGGATCCTGGCAGGTCAATCGATGTGTACTTAAGGCCATTGGTTGATGAGCTCAAGGATTTATGGACAAACGGTGTGCGTACGTACGATAAATCCACTGGGAAGATGTTCACTTTGCGGGCGGCAGTTATGTGGACTGTGAATGATTTTCCCGCATATGCAATGGTATCGGGGTGGAGCACAAAGGGTTATATGGCATGCCCTGTATGCAAGGAAGATGTAACTTCTGGTTGGCACGCTGGAAAAGTGTGTTACCTTGGGCATCGAAGATGGTTGCCATGGGACCACGAGTGGCGGGAAAAGAATAAAGAGTTCGACGGGAACAAAGAGCGTCGTGCAAGACCTAGAGAATCGTCCGGTGATCAGATCTTGGAACAGCTTAATCGTTTGGATTTTGCTCCATTTGGGAAAACAGTTAGTCGGACCAGACCTGCTACACATATGAACTGGACGCACAAGTCTATGTTTTTTGAGCTTCCATATTGGTCGAAACTAAAATTGAGGCACAATCTCGACGTTATGCATGTTGAGAAAAATGTGTTTGACACATTGATAGGAACGATTCTAGATATTAAGGAGAAGACAAAGGACACGATAAAAGCTCGTCTTGATTTGGAAAGAATGGGCATACGAAGGGGTTTATGGCTGAAAAGGGGCAGTGATAAAGCTATAAGAGATCTTGCATTTTTTTCCATGAAACCGAATGACAGAAAAGAGTTTCTACAGTTTGTATCGTCTGTTAAGTTTCCTGACGGATATGCTTCTAATATCGCACGTTGCGTAAATGTTGACGGGGGTAAATTTACTGGACTCAAGAGCCATGACTGTCATGTGTTTATGCAACGCCTACTTCCTGTGGGGATTCGACACCTATTGCCGGAAGATGTAGTGAAGCCAATCATATTGTTGTCCAGATTTTTTTCCCAACTGACGGCAAAAACGTTGCGAAAGACAGACATTAATCAGTTGCGCCATGATATTGTCCAAGTCTTATGCAAGTTTGAGATGATATTCCCTCCGGCTTTCTTCACAAGCATGATTCATGTGATGGTTCACTTACCAGAAGAGGCATTGCTTGCTGGTCCAGTCAACTATCGCTGGATGTATCCAATAGAAAGGTATATAATCATCATCATTTGTGTAAGCATCATTATCTCACGATTCCTAGTTGCTAATTTGCATCTTTTCATTTTATTTTGGCAGGCTACTCGGAGAGCTGAAAAAAAGCGTACGCAACAGAGCGAACCCGAAGGATCAATTGTAGAGGCTTGGGTTCAATATGAGGCGCTTACTTTTTGTGGAATGTATTTAAAAGACGTGGACACGGCTTTCAATCGACCTCAGCGCAATAATGACGGAGGTGTGAGAAATGAGCAACTTTCAGTTTTTGCCCAAAGTGCACGACCCTTTGGAGATCCTGTACGAGGAGAGTCGTTTTCCAGAAATGACATGGAGGTAGCGCATTGGTTCGTATTGAACAATTGTGATGAGATAATGGCATATTTAGATGAGCATGAAGAGATGATGAAGCGAGAACATCCATCGCATTTGTATTCCAAGAAACACCGTGAATTGTTTCCAAAATGGTTTTTGGAATATGTAAGTTATAAGTGTTTTGGAATTGACATATATATTGTAGTATGAAATATTCTCAAACTAACATGTGAATGTTTTTGTATAATATTAGGTGAATAAGTTGAAATCAGATAATTCCCCCACTTACAGTGAAGAGTTGTATAACTTGGCATTCGGGCCAATTCGAGCTGAATTATTCTCGGGTTGTCATGTTAATGGCGTCAAGTTTTTAGGGACTGCACGAGATGACAAGTTGTGTACGCAAAACAGCGGTGTCCATGTTCCAGGTGGAGGGGAAAGTACAGACATTGATTTCTATGGCAAACTCACAACTGTTGTGCAATTGCTTTACAAAGACCGATACCAAGTCATCATGTTTAAGTGTCGATGGTTTGATACAAACCCAAATAGGCAGGGAAGTGTTAAAATCGATCACGGGTTACTATCTGTGAACATGAACAGAACTTGGTACGATGACGACCTATACATTTTGGCAAACATGGCAAAACAAATTGTCTATGTAGATGACCCTAAAGCAGGGAGCGGGTGGAAAGTTGTTCAGCAGATGGATCACAGGAACGTATATGCTATACCAGAACTAGACCCATCTGACGTCGATGTCGCTGACCAACGGTCAGAATCTTGCATGGAAAATGATGCGGAAACGCTTCGCGATACAAATGTTGTTCAGGAACCGTTTCAACTCGAAGGAGTGTCTTCAAGAGAAATACCAATTCAATCCATTACAATTGACCTCGGTGATCTTCCTAGATACGATGTAGTTGTGGACGAGGAGGGGGATGAGGAGGAGGATGATTGGGAGACTGAAAGTGATGATAGCGAAGACAACGAAGGTTATTATAGTTCGGATGATGAATAATGCAATTTATTTGTGACTTACTATGTTTTAGTATAGGTAATTTCTTGTAATATAATTACGTTAGTGTAAATATATTGGCAACTCTACTTTTGTTGAATATATGTACTTGTTATATCTAATTTCCAATTATATATGTATGTGGAAAAATAAAATGGTGTTCAAAAAATTTGGATATACTTACTGAGAAGATTAATGTAAAAAGCAATGAACTTAAATTATTTTACATTTAATTATGGCGTAAATACAAATTATTACGGTTAGGAAATGAATCTCGTGTCTGAAAAGTATTTTATCTTCCCAATTTCATGATATACATCCCAAATTGAGAAAGAATCTCAATGCTCATGTACTTGAGTTGTACTAAAAATAAAAAAAATTCTTTTGTCTAAAACGACCGGTCGTCATTTTTGCGGGACGGAAATCTTCGGCTTTCTTCAGTTTATGACTTTTAGTCCGGGTAGTGTTCTTTGTTTTTCTGCGCTTAATCCAACCGTATAAAGAACTCGAAATTTGAACATACGATCAGCAAGTTATAGATTAAAAACTGAACAGAGGTCGGAATGATAAAAAAGGGAAAATGAATCTGTAAACAACGACCGGTCGTTACAAATAAACGACCGGTCTTATTTTTGCGCGACGAATAAGATAATGGCGTCGCTCATAAAGCTTTTGCGAGACGAACATTTTCGTCGCGAAAGTTAACAAATATGCAATAATCTGTGACTGATAGAAAATAATCTTGCGCGACAAAAATATTCACCCGTCGTAAGAGGAGGTTTTGCGGGACGACAACTTTCGTCGCAGAAGTTAACAAATATGAAACGAATTTCTTCAATCATACAAATCCTCTTGCGCGACGAAGAATTTCCTCGTCGTACCCTCCGTTTAAAAAATAATCAATATAAATTATTTATTATTTATAGGAAATCATCTTGCGCGACGAAACCTTTCTCGTCGCAATATTCGTTTAAACAATAATCAGTATCAATTATTTATTATTTATAGAAAATAATCTTGCGCGACGAAAAACTTTTTCGTCGCAATATTCGATTAAAATACTCTATATAAATTATTTATTAAACTGTAAATATTTTTAAATGATCTTGCGCGACGTAATAAATCGTCGCGCAAAGTATGTTTTAAAAAAAAACTTCCAAATTAAACTGTCAATATTTTTAAATGAACATCAAATTCAGTTATTATATTCATACGGGGTCAAGGTTTGTAGACGTAAAAAATGATCAAATTTGAAGTTAAATTAACCGTTCAAATTTCATTTTTCATTTGTAACCGTCGAAAATGTTGGTCCCGTAACATCATGTATGTGAGTATATTTTTTCTAAATTTAGGCGTGTACGATCTCTGAGTATAAACCAACAACTCGACCGGTTGGATCGTTGAAACTACTTTCCTAGAATGCGTGTGTCATGAAAACACTATATTAAAAAAAAAATGAATACATTTTGTATATGTTTGTTAAATAGAACATACAATTTTGCGGAATCCACTATTGTAAATATTTTTAAATGACGATCCAATTCAACCATTGTATTCATATACAGTAAAGGAGTGCACCCGTAAAAAACCATCCAAATCGGAGTTAAAAAAACCGTTAAATCGTGATTTTAAGTTTATAACCGTCGAAAATTTTGATCCCGTAAAATTATCTATGAATCTTGCATTTTTTCAATTTTTGGTGTGTACGATCTCCAAGTATAAACAAACAAGTTTGACGGTTGGATCGGTGAAACAAGTATCGTAGAATGCGTAGCCCCATTAAAACATATATTCACAAACATTTTATATTGTTTACTTTTTGTACTTTGCGCGACGAATACGTGTCTTGTTCGTCGCGCTATAGACGATTGGGCGACGCAGGAAATTTTTCGTCGCGCAATGTAATTCTCAGAATTTAGGGTTCTGAAAGGGTTCTGAAAGGGTTTAGGGTTTAGGGTTTAGGGTTTAGTTTGCGCGACGATAAAATTTCGTCGCGCAAGTTCTCAAATTTTTGGCAGATTTCAATCCCGCCTTTTTTTGGCGGTTCGTCCTTTCTTGCGCGACGCCGGTTATATTTTCGTCGCGCAAAGTACGAATTGAACTTTGCGCGACTGATATGTTGTCGTCGCGCAAAGATTCTATAATTTAGGGAAAGAAACGCGCAGTTTTGGTCTGTCTTCAACCTCTCTCAGTCTCTCAGTCTCGAACCCTAATTCGCAGCCCTGTTAAGTTTCCGATTCGAACCCTAAATCGCAGCCGCTCTCTCTCCTTTCCCTCTATCTCATCCCTCTCTATCCCTCTCTTCTCCGTCCCCACTCATCCCTCTCCGTCCCTCTCTCCTCGGACCCCTCTCATCCCTCGCATTTCGTGGCTCCTCCGGGCCGCACTGTCTCCTCCGTCCCCACTCATCCCTCTCAGTCTCCTCCGTCCCCTCGCATCCCTCTCAGTCCTCTCTTCTCCGTCCCCTCGCATCCCTCTCTGTCCCTCTCAGCCCCTCTCTCCTCCGTCCCCTGTCAGTCTGTCGCCTCCTCCGTCTCTGCTCATCCCTGTTAGACGGCGGCCCCCCCACTCTCTGTCTCGCTCGCCACCGCCGAACGGCCGTGCTCTCCGGTCTCCCTCGAAACCCAGTTGGTAAATTTCCCAACTCTCCCCGATATATATTTTTTCAAGTGTTAAGTTTTATTTCTGAAATTTTTGGATGCAAGTTTGGAATTGTTTTGCTGTTTCAATTTGTATATTTATTTTGTAATTGTTTAAATTGCTGCTTAGTCTGATGGTTGGTTAGGATTTGTATTGGATTTGTATTGCGGCATCCTAAGTGTTTAAATTGCTGTTTCAATTTTGTTTTTGTATTGGATTTGTATTTTTTATTTCAGATTTGTTTTTGTATTGAAATTGCATTGTGGTGTACGATTTGTGAATTTTTAGGTGTATTGCTGTTAGATTTCAGATTTGATTGGAGCATTTGCTGCTGTTTTTTGTATTTTGATTAATTTTCGGGGGCTTTAAACTATGTGCTACTAACCAAATTTTGTATTTCGCTTTGTATTTTTATCACATACTGACTATTTCAAAATTGCGCAGCAATTTGATTTTTCTTTATTATGTGCTTCTGTTTTTTGTAATATCATACATGTGTCTATTTTGTTTGCTTTAAAAAATGTGCTGCTGTTTTTTGCCATATAAAGAATACATGTTTCTGTTTGTATTTTAAATATTGAATTTCTTGTTCATTAGGCTTTGAGGTTTTTTTTTATACAAAATAATAATTTTAGCCAAGGATATTTTTTTAATTGTAAGACCTTATCAGATGTCACAACTTATCAGACGTCGTAAGACGGTGATGACTTCACCTAGTTCAGCTCCCCCGACTGCGGTGTCAGCTCCCACTGGTGTAGCACATGCGCAGGACATGCCAGAACCCCACGTCTCCCGGGCGCCGGTGTCATCAGAGTCATCAGTGGCGCAACCAGTTAGTGCCAAGCGGCGTCATCGCCCTCCCAGCACGACCGACACCACGTCGCCATCTGCTGCTAGTGCGTCGGGGTCACAACCAGGTAAAGATTTACCTTCAACTCCAGTTGTTTCAGACCAAGAATGTTAGCAGGATTTGTTATTTAATGTTAATTTTATATTTCTTTGCAGCCAAGAGGAACACCCGAGGACCCTGTCGCCAGTTGACGACGTCCAAAGTCACCCGGGTGAACAACAGTCGTATAAACATCGCATACGACGCGCGACATCGGGCTGCACCAACGGCTGACCAGCACAGCTCTTTGGCCCATGACATTGGATCCGTCGTTCGGACTTATTGCCCGATCAAATGGAAGTCCTGGAGGGTCATGCCTGATCAGGTGCATATGGAGATGTTAGGACACCTGTCGGTATGTATTCTATACCTTTTAATTGTTTTTCCCTTCTAATTTTATTTCTAATATTTAATGTATGTAATGAATTTATTTTAGACAAACTACAATTTGGAGAACGTCGGCGAAGAGTTGTTGGCCTACATCAACAGACTCTTTGCTGACAGGTACAAGCAGTGGAAGAGCGACCTGCATCACCATTTTCAGGCATATGATGATCCGCAGGTTGCTCTTCAACAGGGTTGCCCGAAGGAGCTTGAGGGCCGGGAGGATAGTTGGCAGTGGCTCTGCGGTCATTTTCAAGAGGCCGATTATGTGGTATTTTTATATATTATATTGAAACTTATTACATGTTTCTTACTAATGTGTATTTAATTTTTTATATTTCATTTCACTCTCAACTAATACGTTTTATTTTTTGTATAACAGAAGAAGGCCAAAGCAAATAAGGGCAATAGGCAGAGGAAGACTCTTCTCCACCATTCAGGTTCCAGGCCCTTCTCTTATAGGATGGAGGCGCGGCGTCAGGTAATACTAAAGTCGTATTTATTTATTTTTTAATATGTCATTAATATTAATTTGTTTTTTTTTGTACTAACATTTTTTTTTTCTGCTCAATTTTAAGGGGGGGGTCCAAATTCCCAGAGATTGACGTATTTGGCGACGTTTATGTTCGACCTGGGAATCAGTTGGCGGAGTCCCTTCATGTAAGTAGCCTTTAATTTAAATTATTATGTAAGCGTTCAAGTTTTTATAGTTATTATATAAATGTTTTAATTCATATTTTATGTTATGTTCAACAGACGACGATGATTGAGAGGAGCCAGTTGGTTCTTCAGGAGTCCGCCTCCCAGCTTCCTCCCGATACGCCGCTCGAGTCGGTGGTTCCTCCATCAGATGCCGGGTTTCAAATCCTGAGTGAAACCTTGGATCAGACTCTCGGGAGGCGCCCAGGGACATATTGTCGAGGGATGGGGAATGCCAGGCAGCGGCCACCTAGACCCAGTGCATCATCGGAGTCAAATGAAGAGGTGACTGTTTTGAAGACAGAAGTGGCGGACCTCAAGAGTCATTTGTCTCATATTCTACAGTCCCTCGCTCACTCCGGCATTTCAATCCCGCCTTTTACTCCCCCGTCGACCTCCGAGCATGGCAACCACACCTCTCCCCCTGTCAACAATGTCCAAACCTCCGAGCTGCATTTGCCAGACGACAATGTAGATCTTGGAGGGTTGTTTGATTAGATTTTAACATTCTTAATTACATTTTAAATATTTCTATTGTACTAAATACATTATGTTATAACATTTTACATATTTCTTAATAACCTTTTCTAATTGCAATTTCATTTCATTTCATTATTTAAAAAATAAAAAATAAAAAAAATCCAAAATTATTTTTTTTACCAAAATAATTAAAATTAATTTTAAATTAATAATAATATATTTATTTTTGCGCGACGACAATTTCCGTCGCGCTAACTTTTTTGAAAATAAACAACCGTAAAAATAAATTTTAAAGAATTTATTCTCTTTTGCGCGACGGAAATATTTGTCTCCCGGCGTATCTGCGACAAAAACATTTCGTCGCGCAAACATTTTAATCACGAATTAACTCGTCGCTCAAAATATGGGCGACGAAAAGTCCTCGTCGCGCAGAAACCTTACAACGATTGCATCTCGTCGCTCAAAATACGAGCGACGAATAGTAGTCGTCGCGCGGTATCCTTACAACGATTGCATCTAGTCGCGCAAATATTTTGGACACGAATTACTGTCGTCCCTCTACTTTTGCGCGACGATTACTTTTCCTCGCGCTGTATTAATGCAACGAATACATTTTCGTCGCGCAAAACTTTGACCGGCGAAAAATGTCATCGTCCCGCGAAAAACTGGGCAACGAAGGTTCACCGTCGCTCTATAGCGCGACAATTCAAAGGTTTTGTCGCGCAAAGGAATTCTTTACGATCTTTGCGCGACGGCTTTTTCGCGACGAATAATCTGTCGCAGTACTATTTGCGCGACACAAATGTACTTTGCGCGACCAAAACTCCTTCGTAGCGCAAATACAAAAATCTAGTAGTGCTAGTCATCATTATCTGCTGTTTGATATTTACTTGATTATAATGTTTTTCACACACTTCCACCATAGTTGTTGCTAGCACAGGGGATGCCTAGATTGATGGGTCCTTCTGAGTGCCTAGGTTGTCACTAGTACTTTTCTAGGGTTGCAGGTACATTGTAGCATGCCTTGTGTGCATTCTTGTTTGTGGTTGTGTTTGTGTGATTTAAATTTACCCCTCATCACCTAAGTGCCAATTTCAAAAACTACATGTCAAACGATAAGCGGTACATAAAGAAGAAGAACTCATTCGATGAAGGAGCCAAGCATTCCCATCTACTATATAGACCTCTTGAATTTTCAAAAAGTAGAACTATGTTTGTTTGTAACTGCTTTTGTAGGAAACATTTTTGCTCATAGTCGCTTCTATTAGAAGAACATTGAAATCTTTATTAAAAATTCAAAGTGTGTTTAAAAATTAAAAAAAAAACCTTTAGAAGTGATTCTTGAAGATGGACCTATAATGTGATTTTCCTGAGAAAAAGCTTTGTGAGTGTTTCTAACAAACACTTTTAGAAATGTTTTTCGTTGTCAAAAAAGGCTTTTAGCATTTTCAAAAACAATCTCAAGCATGTGGTAAAAATAGTTAGTGACGTCTAGTATTATTGTTTTCGGAATGATATTGGCCCCAAATAAATCGTGTCATAGTAACTTTCCTACTGGCCAATATAACTTGCCGTTGAGGTATAAACATTTACAGTCACTGCTAAACCTTTCTTTGGCATTCTAGGCAATGGCATAAGAATTTAGCAGCAAATCACAGTTTGACACATGCAAAAATAACTTATAAAAAACACAAGGAAAAATTTCTATACTAATAGCAAATTGTGATTGGTAGGAAAGTAGGAGTTCCTACTTACAGGTAAGGAGATATTTTCTTGTCCAGACTGGTACCCAGTTTTATTGTAATGATTTTTCTGTTGCTTACAGCTTTGAACTGGGCTCTGTAATGATGTGCCGACAATGAAAAGGACTTGAGCAATCTAGCAGCTGATTGCATTAATCTATTCATGTTGTCTTCTTTTCTCTTTTCCGAGCACCAGCTAGCAGAAGTGATTTTAAATAGATATCATTCAAAGTGAAGACAACCTGGATGGAATCTGTTGAAAACACATAAAGATGTTCAGTTTTGTCATTTTATTGTGTATTTGCAGTTTTCTTGGCTAAGTAAAAAAATAAGATCCACCAAATTGGCCATCTATATACAATAAAATAGGATCCACCAGTTTTCTTGGTCTATCTATATACAATAAAATAGGCCAGAGAATGTCTTATAATATGAGTTTGAGTCTTGACCTGTAACGATGATTATTTTCAAGTGAAACTTTTATAACTGGCTGTCCGGACTACGTGGTTGTGCGATCATTCTTACAAAAACTGAATCCCCTTTATTTTGATTTCACTTATCTTCATACGACAATTCATCATTGTGAGTGTGTTGCCATATAAGGCGATCTTGACATGATCATGTGGTATATCCCACACTTACTAGTTCCATGGCTTTCAACATTGTCAATCACAGTGGTATATCCCACTTCATGTTTCCAGAAAACATAATCATATCTTCCCTAGTAATTATCTCAAAAAGAAAAGTTTTGTTTTCTAAGAGCCTGTTTAGAAATAGATATTTCCGAATCAAACTATCCTTCAACTTCCTTATTACAAATGGGACATATGTTTTCTGGTACCAATTTCTTTTCATGTTATAAAAGCTGGGTGCATGTGATGATCTACGTGCCTACACCTGAAAAAATATCTCACCTATATAGTTCAATTAAATTGATCAAGTTTATGGACATGTAATTTTTTTATTTATTTTAAAGGCGATATTCTAAACTGCTCTAAATATACAAAAAAGGGATCGAACTCGAGTACGAGGGGCTAGACACACCGTCTTGTCCAACTTGCCTAACTGACATTTACCTTGGATTTAAAGTTTTTAAAACCAATTAGATATTTTTTCTTCTTTTTGGGATCAAGAAGTGATTATATATTTTATGAGGTGCCTTAAGAATTTGGTGGGATGACATAAGTTTTCCCTTGGCCACTTGCTTATTTTCTTTCATATCCTAATCTCAAATTCAAATTTTTGGTTCAAACTTGGTGATGTTTATCTAAGTTGCATTATATGTAGGTTAAAATTAAAAAAGAATTATGTTCTTCTAATTGGTTTAAGGGCATGCTTAGGGTTTTTTTTAGTACAAGCAATAGTACTAGTCTAAATTAGAGGGGAGGGGGGATTTCTCACACAGTACACACACAACTATGATGTCATTGGGATTTGAACCTGAGACCTCTTGTCTGTAAATCAATACCTTTTTTCACTGGGTTAGACCGTATTGGCAGCATGTTTATTTTTTAATTAGCAAACCAATCATCTGATCAATATTAGATTATTCCATAGTAGTATTAGAACTATATTGAAGTGGAATGGCCAGTAAAAAAATTAGAGTAGATAGAAAGCATTCAATTGCCAAAATCCAATCCAATTATAATCAATGTACTTTAACCATACCAGCAAGCAACCCAATACCATCTCCTTCTTGGGCTTTACGTACGTACCTACACCGTACACGTGTGGATGTTCAGACTTTCGTACTGTTGTGCTTTCTGTCTAGGCCCTTTATTTTGCTTCAATTATTTTAGCTTTTTCAGTGGGGCATTTAGGAAGGTTTTGGACGGTATCATATCTATGAATGAAGACAATGCAGAAGGGGGTACTGGTGAGGCAACCTTCTTCTCTCCACATTAGAAAGTTTTTCACTTTAACAAATAAAAAAGGTTGCGAGCAACCCAAAAGGAAGGAAAGCACAAAATACATAGATTCTCTGCATGCTTTGCTTTAATATCTTTCCGTCTCTTGAGAAATGAAGTTGAATAAAAATTCAAATAAAATAAAAGCATGTTTTCCTCTTTGCTCTGTCCTCCACTCCACCATACTGGACATGCATTGCTTTGTCCACCATATTGGACATGCATGCATTGTGGCAAGAGGTTTTTGTTGGATATATATTTCTGTGTGTTATGACTAGGATGAAAGATGCTTCAACTCACGTAAAGTCTATACTTTTTTTTTTTCAGACTTTATTTTCTCTAAAAACTGTGTGCAAAGGGGATTTACAATAAAGCCCAGCCTTACGAGCGCGGTTTGCACAATCAAAGACAAACCCAAGCATGCTCAAGAATGTACAAGGATATTTGAATATAGGCCTGAAGTGGTCGTGACCCTTCTAAACTCCAAAGACTCCTTTGAAGTCTACATAAAACTTACACATGTATATGGATATTCAATGCTCATGAACAAAAAATATCACTTTTCTTTTTGAAAAACTGGAGGAGGATTTGAACTTGGATCTTCTATATATCATTGAAGAAAAGAAATATAACTTCCGCTAAAAATTAGTTGGTTAATAAAATATCGCCATATGTATAAAGAAAAATGAGGAAAAGAAACATCAAGCCTTTGGCATTGCCTAAATCCAATTACGTTACTTTCGAACGAAAAAGAAAATTGGTATAGACATATTAATATGTACTCAGTTGGTCCTTGTTTGAGAACAACTTTAGATGGATCTTAGACTTAGTAAAGAAAATATTTAATCCATCTAAAATGTGAGTGGGTTCGACTTCTTTTTTTAACTTTACAAAGCCATCTAAAGTTCCCTAGCACGAACATTTAGCTTTTGATAAGCATAATGAAATTAGAAGATTTTCTACGTCTGCTTGCCAATCACATTCTCCATTGTCATACAGAAACAGAACTAAGGAATGTCAAAGATGCTGCCATATATGAGTTAGGAAAATGGGGCTTTCTGATATTGCTTTATGCATTGAACTTTTTTCCTTTTGAAACCAAAAAAGTATGGTTCACCGCTCAATTTTAAGCCTCCATGAACCGACGGCAAAAGAATATATTACTAAACAAAATAAGATTGCACAAGCATGTTTAAATCCCAAATACATCAGAATTAAAACTCTTTGACAAAGAAACAAATAAAATTTGACCAAAAAGTTAGGGCCACTATAAATGCGGTGGTTCACATTGCAAAACATAAAAGAGAACCTCGAAAAGTTAAATGGTAGAAAATCGGCCCTTGATTTTCCTGGAAAGGAAAAATGCAAAATAATATAAACGCGATCGAGAAAAATAATCACGCATAACTATAAAAGAATTTGCAGAGGGTCAATCAATACGAGTGTCCCTAGATTGTATAGGAATATTCAATATAGAAGAAAGATAAAAAACAAGTGCACGCACTCAAGTGTTTTCCTCACACAGTTCAAAGATCACTTTGATAGCTCCATAAAAGTCCTATGTATATTGTATACGACTTAGGGTTACATTGGGTACCAATTAAGGTTAAAATATGACACAAAACATGAAACAAGGTCCAGCCTCGTAGGCTCAATTTGCTACTTTAGCTGGGCATATATTTCTATTTTTCTTTTAGTATATCACTTGAAGTAATCGATATAGGTGGGCACGGTTCGATTTGGCCTTAGTTCGAGTCTGATTATCCCTAAACTCAATGTGAGTTTTTCTATTCTACTTGCATCCCCGCCGTAATCGATTCCCACCTCCACCCTTCAACAACTGACCAAATTGCTGCCACCTTGTCAGTTTGGATAAGTTTTGTTTTCGGTGAAAAACGGTGGTGATAATTACCAAACCCGACCACATTGTTGTGTGTTGGTTTGGTATGTCAATTTCGTCGGTTTTGGAAGATGAGATGCGACATCAAGTTAAAGGCAACGACCTTCAAGCATCGCACGAGATGGCTCATATCTGAATATCTGATATCTCTAACTTGGATATGTCTAATTTGATTGAGATCCATATCTAAATTAGATCTGAGTAATCCAAGCCTAAGGCACCGTCCAATGTTGAGAAACAGAGAGAGCGACAATGATTCATTTATTTGACAAAACCTGAGCATCGTCCAATCATTGTGATTATTTAGATGTTTCTCATAAATATTTTGTTTTTTAGAAAATATATTCCAGGGTAGGAAAGAGTACCACATATGCCAAGGACTAACAAAAAAGTCCAACCAAGACCACAAAAGAAGAACAGAAAAAACTAACTAAACACCAACACAGAATATCCACAAAGAGAATCTCATAGCATCCCATCCCAACTGTCAAAATAAGCCTTCTATGAGAAAAACTCATAGCCCTTTGACCGCTCATAAACTGCAAAAACAGAACAAGGGCAAAAACTCATAGCCCGTTTTGGGTTGTAGAAATGATCCTTGAATTAAAACTAAAAGATAAACAATTTGGATCTAGAGACGGCCTTGAGCGAAGCCACTGCAAATCCAATTTTTTAGGACCCCCAATTTTTTTGCCCATGCATATATAATATAAGTATGTTAAACGTAAATTTTCTTATTAAGTTTGAGCTTAGCTCGGTCGGTTGATCGTGTTTTACATCCCACACTATATATCTCATGAGATGACTAAATTAGTAAAAAGCCATAAATTGTTTTGAGTAAAAATATGAATTTAATGCTAGAATGAATTGTTGTTTGGGGCTTCTTGCAAGACTAGAATGTCCCCTCTTTCTTTATTCTTCTATGAAGACCAAAATGAAATTCTAGTTTTTGGTCCTAATGAAATTCCATATTATATTTTTAGTCATTAATATTATATGTGTTCTCTTAGTTGTTGGTAGTTCCAATCTAATTCCAAATTAGAATTCGGATAATGACTAATGTTTTTTTTTTTAGGACCTTTATTGAGAGGGGCGATAGTAATACTAAACTCACACACACTACATGGATGTTAGGACTCGAACCACCTTTTCAAAGAGGAGCAATTGTTCCAAACCGCTACACTAGTGGGTCATTTGCAGATAATGACTAATGTTAAAATATGTACAAAAGGCACACAAATCTGGTTGTTGGGGGACAGTATAACATAATTTGGAATAATTATATTCTCTTAATAGAAGTCTTGAAAACCAAAACTTTCAAGAGAGGATAGGCTGGACATTAAAAAAAACAAATAAATAATAATAATTAATGGAAGGAGGGGTATATAGCCTGGGCTAGGTGGAACAGCAGGAACTAGGAAACTTCAAAAATCTTCAAAATTGTGTGTTGCTTCTTGTATAATCTAAAACAGCTTTGGTCCAGCTATCTCCGCAGCCAAACGCGTTTGTGGTTCTGCTTATGAGGGCTACTAACAGCTTTCTCTTTTTCTTTTCAAATTTTATTTACTCAAAGCATATCTCTCGTTTTTCATCTATATATATAAGAAAAAGACAGAGAATGATGAAATATTCAAAATATCATAAAATGCCCTTAGTTAATTCAAACATTAAGAATTGAAATTATTAATTAAATGAGGATAATATGATAAATTCACATTTTTTTCATATTAAAAACAAAATCAAATAATAAGTCCTACTTTTATTAAACATAACTACTCATGTTATCTTTTCTTAATACTAAAAATAAAATAAAAAATAAAAAAGAAAACCAATTGAGAGCATGTGCCAAGGGGCTAGTTTAAAGAAAGAAAGCAGATGTAATGTCTTAGTTTTTGCTTTTTCATATGGTCTGAGTTTTTTAATGGAAGGGGTCAAGCTGAAAATTTTAAAATAATTACTAAGGGGGACAAATATATAATTTTATCAACCCAAACATTTTTTTTTTTGTATTTACTTATGAAATAATTAGGTTCAAATATAACTACGTGAATTAAGCACACATGTCAAACGATAAGCGGCACATAAAGTAAAGAGGAAGGACTTATTCTATGAAGGTGCCAAGCATTCCCATCCACTATAGACCTCATGAATTTTCAAAAAGTAGAACAATACAAACTGCCTTTGTAGATAGGTCATAGACATTTAAAAGGTTGGGTATGAACGTGAAAAATTCAAAAAGTTTGGTACTAATTTGAAACGATTCTTAAAACTTGGGTACTTTTATATAGTTAACCCTTAAAAATTCAAGTGTTTTTCTTTTTCAAAAAACATTTAGAAGCAATTCTTAAAAAAGCACCCATAATGTGATTTTCCAGAGGAAGAACTTTGTGATCCAAAATTACTTATAAGTGTTTCTACCAGACGCTGTTAAAAGTGTTTTCGGTTATAAAAACACGCTTTTAGTCTTTTAAAAAAGAATATCAAAGACGTGATAAAAATGATTAGTAGCGTTTGGTATTATTGTTTTGGGAATGATATTGGCCCCAAATAAATCGTGGCATAGTAACATTCTGTCTTTGCTACGCTCCTGTTTGACCAAATGAACACGAAACAGCTCACAAGCAAAACCCAAAGCAAACGACTAAACGAATCTTTGGGCCAAAAAAAAACGACTAAGCGAATAAATAACCCCACATTTAGAGGCAGCCAGCTCCTACTGGCCTACCCACACCATCTCCACCGTTTGATTCTTCCCACGTGTCTTCACAGAAGCCCTTGATTCGTGTTTGGTGTTTGTTCACTTGGAACGTGGAAGGAAGCTGCTTTCAAACACTTTCATACCAATTAACAATTTAATATTGTGTTATATGCTTTGAACGAACATAATCATCGGGCCCTATCACTTTCTGCTTTCAGCAAGTCCCTTCCCTTGAAACATTGCTTTCAAACGTTTACCTAGTATATAACTTTTATTATTTTGCATAGAAGTCCCTATATCTTGATATATTTAAGGTAGATATATCGTAATTTTGATTTTTTCATTACATTTCCCTTCCTCGTCGTGTACAAAGAATAATCTTAGATAAGTGATGGCATTCACAAAATTAGTTCGATTCTTTATTTCCCTTAAAAATTAAAGAATTAAACTTAGGTCATGTTTGTTGATTTGGGCTAGACTAGACTATTTCAATTAAATTGGATTAGTGTCCTGGCCGTTATGTGATGAATTTATAAGTGTTGGGGCTAGACTTATTAAATTGGATAATAGTCTAACATATTTTGTCTTACAAGTCTCATTTATAGAGATGAGACTCATAAGGATTGGTTTCGACTCAACTCCAAACCAATCCAAGTTGAGCCACCAAACGAATTTGAGGTTTACAACTTTGTTGTGTTTCGCATTTAGCATGTGTATAGAATATGAGGTTTACAACTTTGTTATGAAAAGGGCAAGATTTTCTCAACTCTTTTTATGTATATACCAGACAATGTAGGGGCACCAATGCAAATTTGAAGTAGTCTGTGTCTTGTATCATTTCTTCCACACCAAGGATAATGGTTTCCCTATTAAGAAATGACAAGGTGAAGAACCCATTTATAATAATTTTAAAATTCAACGAAACCTCCAGAACAACAAATATCTGGGTCCTTAGAGCTGTTGTTTCCTGCTGTTTGGAGGGGTCCACCACCTTTTCTCTGTTTGAATCTGCTGAAAAGAAAAAAAAAAAAGAAAAAAAAAGAAAACAGAGTCTATATAAGAAGTAGGCCTGTGTAAAAGAAAGATATAGGAAGTAAAAGAAAGCTGAGAGAGCAGCCTTAGAAGCCTTTCTCTTTGAGAGTTATAAGGCAAGGAAAGAATCCATTGAATTGTTTACCAGCAAGGGAAGTTCCTTGCAGTTTCTTTAGGGACAGCTAACTTTCTAATGTTCTCTATATAAATTGTTTGTTCACCGAGTATTTACTAAAAGGCGTCTAGCTCTCTGTTTTTTTCTCTCTTGCTCATTTCATCATCTGTCATCTCTGTTTTCTCATTAATCTCCTCTCCTTTACAACTTTTTTCCTAGCTGAGCTTGTGTTAAGCATAAGCAAGCTTCTCTTAGACTCATTTTGCTTGAGTTAAAAATAAAAAAAATCCTTGAAACCTGAAAATGGGAGTTGGAGGAACTTTGGAGTATTTGTCTGATTTAGTGAACAACAGTGGCCATAAACACAAAAAGAAGAAGCAATTACAGACTGTGGAGCTCAAAGTCAGAATGGACTGTGATGGCTGTGAGCTTAAGGTCAAGAAGGCCCTCTCTTCTTTAAGTGGTATGTTGTTGTTAATATTGTATCATTTTTTCTTCTTTGAAAGTTGAAAATTTTGAGCTGAAAATGTTGGGTTTTTGTTGTTTTGCAGGAGTTAAATCTGTGGAGATTAACAGGAAGCAACAGAAGGTGAGTGTGACAGGTTATGTTGAAGCAAACAAAGTGCTGAAGAAGGCAAAGTCAACAGGGAAGAGGTCAGAGATATGGCCTTATGTACCCTACAACTTAGTGGCACAGCCCTACATTGCCCAAGCTTATGACAAGAGGGCACCTCCTGGTTATGTCAGAAATGTGGAGAACATGAACATGACCTCCTCCACTGGCACTGTCACAAGATATGAGGACCCTTACACCACCATGTTCAGTGATGACAACCCCAATGCCTGCTCTATCATGTAATAACATCATGGCATCTTCTCATTAGTCTCCTCTCTCTCTCTCTCTCTCCTAGCTTTTCAAGCCTCTGTAATATTTTCAATCTAGAACCTTTTTTGTCTTCTTCATTTTCTTAGTTTTGTTTCTTATATTATTGTATTTTTGTTTTGGGTTCTCCTTTTTTTTAATGAGAAATATGAGGAATTAAGGATTTTGATGATGCTCGTTTTCTTGCCCTCCAACGGTCCATATCATTAAACTAATGTGGTATCCAAATCAGTGGTTGGGCTTAAAGTTAGATGAAATAATCGAAAACCATGAACCAAAATCATCAAATTGGTAATAAGTGAGGAGGTTTAAGATTTTATATGCACAGAAGAATGCGATATTGGGTGAAGTGGAGCAGTGGAACTGAAATAGAATAGACGAGACAATTCTATATTACGCTTTTTATATTAACAACACTTTTAAACCCAAAAAATACAAATAAAAAAGAAAAGAAGCAGTCGAATAGCTTTTTGGGTATTTGGTGAAACTAGTTGAGTTGTTATGAGGTACCTATCATACATAGCTTTTCTTTTTATTTTTACTTCTGGTGCCTTTGGGATGGCTTTGGTTTGTTCACAGCTGTATCTCTCTTCATCCCAAACGAGTTAGTGCTAGCTGGCTGTCTCTTCTATTTTAAGTTAAGGGCCTTAGGGGTTGCTGTTGTGGCTCCATAAACAAAACAACCATACATGGCAAAGAAAGGGGAAGTGGACCTAGATTTCAACTTTGTAGGTCTTTGATGATTATACAAATAACAAATTACATATACAATGTGTGACATTGAAGATCCCCCAAGATTTTAAGTGACTAATATGAAATCGTATGACGTTGTTGTAAGGGTTTGTAGCTTTAGTGATAGCGTGCGTTTAGCACCACACTCATGACTAAAGTTCGAATCTCTACCTTCCGGGGGCCGAGTACGAAAACTAACACGTCTACGGCACCTAGTATTCAAAATAATTGGCACCAACGTTAACATTATTCAAATCCATTTGGTTCCAGAAAGAGCTAAAGGAAATTGCCAAGGAAAGCAGATCCGTCTTTTTGGTTACTCAACCAAACATGAAGAACTAAGGAATCAGCTTTCTTCCTTTCTTTCCCTTTTAACCTTTTATCTTTTCTTTCTGTATCCTTTCTCTGATCCAGAGGAAGCGTAAAGACGTTTTCATATGCATACCTAGAGCTCAAAAAGCAATATCTTTGATAAAGCAATGTTAAGCAATCAACCCCACCTTCTTAACTTTGTTTAAAACCATATTCACTTCACCTCCAATCCTAAAAATCAAAATTACAAGCATCTAAGGTCTAATCACAAAATTTTATGTTTTCTTGTTAAGTACAAATGCCATTTGACGGAATTTTGTACATAATTTCAATCACGGTGCACAGTTCATTTATCATGTTGTCAACTTGCCACACATTACATAATGACCAATCATAATTAGCATATGTGATTGCATCATTAGGAAAATGTTAATCTTAATAAGTTAATACGCGCAACATAATATACGTGATCACAGGTGACATGGTAATGATGCACAACAGTTGAAGGTGGTGAGCAAAAATGTAGGATAAAGGCAAAAGGCAAGCCCCCACAGTGTAAAGTATAGAAGGTTAAAGTGGAAAGAAATGAAAACTACCATACCACAACTACATATTCCCAAAGACAATTACTAATCTATCAGGTCACTTCCTTTGATAAGATATGTACCTACAGCACTAGTATCCTCCATTTGTAGCATTGATGCGAGGGGCGGAGCCAAAGCCAAACTTGAAGTGGTGTTGGCCTTTTTTCTTCTTTTTTTTTTTTAATTTTATTTACAGAAATGATATTGGGAGATGAGGAATTTGGACACATAACTCAGGTGAGATAACTGCTCTTAATCACTTAAACTACAAGCCCCTTGCGTGTTAGCCTCCATTTACAATGATAAAGTCATTTACAATTAAGTTTTAAAGGTCCATACAAATCCAAAAATCCTAACTCCGCCCTGTGGAAATATTTCAGATGGCAAACCATCAAACATATGGATGTACGCTATATGTACAGAAAAGCAAAAAAGATGAACCAAGCTCCATGACAGGCCAGATGAGTGTACTAACCAACCCACAGGAACTTTGGGACTCGTTTTAATAAAGGTGACCAGCCCAGTGTCAGCAATGAGAGAGCAGCTAGGCAGTGAGGTCCTCTAAATTTTCAGTACTAAGCCCATTTTGGGCAAATGTAGATATTCAAGAGAAAAGCCACATATCTAACATAAAGCAATCTGAAAGATTTGGTAAGGATCTTTTATTGCATCATGCTCTTCTCTTCCCATAGGCATGCATTTTGAGACACCTTTTGCTGTTTTTCACAGTGAGATAAAATTGGAGTCTTATGTCGTACGCCAAATATGTAAGCAACCATCCTAATCCCATCAGCATTACGGGTGCCACTTGAGAGCTAAAGCCAAAGCATGAGCTCTAAAACCAAATATGGGAGTTTTTTTTATTATAAAAAAATGGGAAAACTTTCATATGACCTTATAGAGAAATGAACTCTCTGCTGCAACCCAGTGGTTTTGATTGAGCTTGACACTGATCACTTCATGAGGTGAAACAGCCAACTGAGCCTACTTTTATAGGTATTAGCATTCAAATCAGGGACAAGTAGTTTTTATTTTTCCAAGTGTTTAAATTACAGAAGATAAGTATGTTCATTAATAGTAATCTCCATGTGTTCCATAGAGGTAATGCTATATACATAAAAAATGTAAGGTAGAATGTAGAATGAAATAGGCGGGAGCTATACCGACTTTATTCAGGGATAGATCTCCGGTTAGCAAGCCAAGCGTACAAAAATAAGGTGCTCTCATATATGCATACTTGAGGAGTCCTGTCTCAACTTGTATTTAACAGTGGAAGCTTTGAGTTTCAGGAAAGTCAGGAGATGCACTTGATCTGGGTTTCCTATCTATTTGCTGGCAATGGCCTATTTCCCGAGTAGATACCGACAAAATTAATATCGTAGACAAGAGTAGCATTGCCGGGTATATTGCAGTCACCTATAAGAAAAAAATTATATATTATATCAGTTTCTGAATAGTTGTCAAAATGATTCATTGAGTATGCTTTCATTTATCCTCATGCTCTAGGAATAAATTAGAAACCGTCACATTTAAGAAAGGTGTAGCATATCACTATGATACCATCAAATACCGAAAATTATGGAAGCGAGCAAATATTGACAATGGTGTTATTTAACTGTCCCGAGAAGTTAACTCATAGTATATAGCTAGTATTTCCAAACATATACAGATAATGAGGATGATAGTGACTTAACCACATATTTTATGGCCTTAGTATAGGCTAGGCATTTTAAGATGGTAGAAAGTTTCGAGTTTATGACTTTGGCCAAGGGCGAGAGTTAAAGATACTGTAACCTAGGAAAACTAACAAGTCAAGATATGGGTCCTCACCTGAGAAGCATCCTGCAGGTTCTGGTCCATATGCTAAATGTGAAGGAATGTGGAGCTTACGTTTTCCCCCTGTGCAATATTTGTTGGGTAATGATTTGTTATCTTCTCCTTTCACAAATGGCAAAAACATAGAACACAATAACCAGTTCTGAAGTCCTACCTACTTGCATTGGAGGCACACCGTCACCCCCAAAAATTCCTTGATCCAATCCTCTAATGACCTGGACAACAAAGTATACATAAGATAAAGGTAAATGAGCATACATAAATGAAGCCACATGGAGAGGGATAAAACAAAGTGCAATAGGGGAGATAAACATTCGTTTACCGAGAAGTTGAATAAAACAAAGTCCAATTGTTCTGTACGAGAAGTTGGAGAACTGCATACAATACATACACCATGCCCAAATGCAGTTGCAATTTATCTAACAACACACTCTCTCATGTTAAGGGAATAACATAAATTGCACCTAAGTACGCAAAAGACAGAACAGCCGTAGAACAGAGAATCAGCAGTTCACAGAAAGAAAAGTGCACATAATATAGGCAGTGAAGATGTAATTTTAGTATGAAAACATAACATGTGGACAACCATAAGATATCTAAAAAGAATTTTTGCTTATGATTATTCTGTGGCTTTTGTGCTCATTAAGCAGTGTGATCCTAGATTTAAAAGCTTCATGCATGATTAACGTCAATTGGGAAATGAAGAGATACTATTTCATCTAATTGGCAATAAAGTAGAACAGTATGAATCATTTGAGACAATTTCATACCTTGCCAACACCAATACGCATAGTCAGAGGTCTGCCACGTTTGTAGCTGCTGTCAAAGACTGTCCCATCAGCAAATCTTGCGGTGTAGTGAACCTGCATTTGTTGAAGCAGGTTATTGTGTTATTACGTTGTGCTTGATAACAACTGAAGTTTTAGAGAAATGGAGAGTAACATGGTACACAGGTAAGGTTTTTAGTAGTTTATTCATCTGAATCTTGGTATATCATTTCCGGTCATTTATTTTCTAAACATGTACTGCGCAGTTTTGTTTTGTTTCTGAAGTTCTACACATAGTTCTACACATAAAGGAGAATGTTGGTGAGTATTTTTGGCTGAACCTAATTACATTGTCAAGTTTCTCTCGGTTAAAATTTTTGGGATCGAACAACTAATTAACAGGCCAAGAAGATGAAATCATAAAACTGATTTGAACAGACCAAAACAGATGCTGCTTGCATAGTTGGTGCAAGTGAGTCAAGAATTTCTCCCCTGGCAGGTGAGGATAATTTTCACTAAATATAGGGAGACAATTACTCTCTATGAAGGAATGAGCATTTAGAAGGACTTTTATGGTTTTCACAAGCTTGTTGCAGAGAAGTCCTATAGGTTTCTGGACATTTGACGTCATGACAATATATTCAAGGCATACAAAAACTATTTTCTTGAGAAGATACAAAACCTAGGGAATGTATGTATGGCGAATGAACACGAATCAAGAAGGGGAAAATCATGAGCAAAGTCATGCTTGGAAAAAAGTTCAATACCTAGGTTTGAGAAATGTTCTGGATTCAATTTATTGAAACACAATCAACTTCACTTGTATCTTTCTTTCCCAATGTTTTGATCACATATGATATGAACTCGCGTCTTTTATACTTGGGATTTTAGAGAGACAACAGGTTTAAAATTTTCTTCATAGTCAGTGTATTTGATATCCATTAAAAACTACCAAAACTTCAAATTCAGTAAAAATACAACAATGACAAACCAAACCAAGATTAGGTTTCCATGTTCAAGTAAAACTGAAGCAATTAAGCCCAATTAGAGGAAAACCCAACAAAAAAGTTTGTATTTTTATTTCAAAATATATCGGAAAAACTCACATTGATGAGCTCACCACGAGGAGCGTCCACACCAGAACCCACTGAAACATCACAGAAGCCAAGCCCAGAACGAACAAAGTTCAATTCACACAAAGGCTCCCCCACAGTGGCGTAGTATTCAATTCTTGTGGCATTAGCTTCCAAAGGTGACAATGCCACAAGTGAAGCTGCTAAAAGCCCAAAACCCACATCCAAAACACTCTTCTTGGTCACAAATTTTGAAGCCCAAGACACCTTTGCACTGTTTTCAGCTGTGGACGGTGAAGAAGATGAACAAGAACAAGTGGGTTTGGAATTGCAGGAGGAGAAGGAGGTTGTAGGATGAAGGCATTGAATATGGGGGAGGGGCTTTGGAGTTGTAAGGATTAGAGCAGAGACCTTCATTCTTCTTCTTTTTTCTTTTTTCTTTTTGGCTTATTTTTTTAGTTTTGGCTATCTGGAGCTTTGAGTTGTATGTATGGCTTAGCAAAATGATAACTGCTAAAACGAGTCTGGTGCTTTGGGTGGGAAAGAAGAGTGGATACGATGGGACCCATTTGGGGATGATCTGGGCCGGTAAACTGGGATAGAGTCGATCTTGCCTTTTCTCTGATTCATAGTTGGGCAAACCCAAAATTTGGGTTTTTTGGGGCGGGCCCAAAATGTTATGAATTGAAAACCACAAGAAAATGAAACTTTATGCAAAGGTTGAGTTTCGATTAGTGAAGATGGTGTTATTGGCAACAATTAAAGAAATGGAACATTTTCGAATCGTGTCTACCATAAGTTTTTAGAAAGTAGTCCTTGCCTTAGAGCCTCGAACACTTCAAGCCATTGCATATGGAGGTCGGGAGATCCGAACGTAATACTTCTTCCAATATTGGAAAGAAAAATATCACTAAATTAATAGCTAGTTAATACTAAAATTAACTGTGATTGTATACGTGGTTCTCCATAGAATGTATTCTTATAATATTAAAGTAGATTGAACATTCACCGAAGAAGGTAGAATTCAGAACTATATTATGAATTGTCTCTTTCAAGCAAGTAATCTAAGCTTAATGAGGTTTTGTTCAGCTCTTTTGATGACCAACACTGGTAATAATGAGTCAAATCTTATAGTCTAGAGTTATAAAGATTATTGGTGGAATCGGTGCCTTATTTTTTCGAATTTTCTTCTAAACTTTCTTACGTAAGTGTTTAGTTCATTTTAGTTTAATTAAAAAGATTAAAATGTTAAGCAATGATTTTATAATTAGGTTGTTCTAATCAATTTTTGTGGGATACATTCCTTTGCGAGATTAATATTAATCTATTAGTTAATAGTTGGTTTATATTTACATAATATCTGTGCATAGAGTCTTTTAAGCAAGTAATCTAAGCTCACTGAGATTTGTTGAGCTCATCATTTGACCTACACCACTAAAAATGAGTCAAAACTTTGACTCGGTTTAAATGTGAAGCCTTTTTAAGACAATATCTGAAAGCCTGAAGCACATTCGTCCGTTAGCAAGTCACCCACCTCGCATTAAACTCATCTGTTTTGCTTTCCATTAAATCATAATCCTCTGCCATTACTACTCCCAGATTGGTTTTCAACTTATTTTGCATGAAAAAAGTACAAGAAGAAAACAAAATATCACTCCCTTTCTTCCTCCAAATTCTCATCCATACTTACCTCTAGTTTTTATGTCATTCTGTAATTTTGGGACTGCTCTGTCAACCTCCTTGCCAATCTCAGTGAAGGTTCTCTCTCTCTCTCTCTCTCTCTCTCTCTCTCTCCACACCCACACACATAAAAATCCTTTTAACTTGGGTTTTTTGGCTACTCGCGCTATTATATTCGTACTGGTTTCTCTGTCATGTATTTCAAATGTGAATTTATCATTAATCATCACCAAATTTGAAACATTCAAGTTAAAACAACTATGTAACATTTTATTCTGTAGGACGAGTAAAATTCTGCACATGGCCTTTTATTTTGAAAAAAAACTAGTTATTACCGTTGAGACCGTTAGAGGACACTTTTACCGTTAAGATGGTTGGGATCAATCTTTTGCGTATCTGTGTCAGCGCGGGCGGCGGGTGCATGGCATGGACCGTTAGGTTGAATATTCGAATCTTGGCTGTTAATACCGTTATGTTGTAATAAATATTCAATTATTTATTCATCAAATTTTTCATTGATAAGGTTTTTCTTTTAATCTCTTTTTAAGAAAGAGGATTCGTAAAATGTTTAAGATTACTTTTTTTTTTTGGGTGAGCTACTTCTGGAGACAATCAGCCCTTTCTTTTAATTTTCTCTATGATATTCTGAAAATTATTGTTAGATTTTTCTTTCAAAGGCTTGTTTTGCACAAAAAATTAATTGATATATATATATATATATATATATATATATATATATATATATATATATATATATATTTGCCCAATTCCAGCGAGAATCTCTCTCATTTATGACATGACACTCTTTTTACACGTAGCAAATGTAACCTGAAAAGCACAACTAATTCCTTAATATCATTTGTGTTATAACTTATATATGACTTCTCCCCTCTCAGAGTCATACTCTCATATACACACAGCCTTCGCTTAATTAGAGGAAAGCCATGGCCAACAGATCATCCATGGAGAGAAAGGTACGTAGGACTTCAATTTAATTTCTACTCTCATGTATGCATTGCTTTTCAATTACTTTTCTTTTATGTGCAAAGGGCCATGGTGATATAATAAGTACGTATTAATCCACATTTGGGACATACATTTTCTGTTATACAAATTTATAAAAGAGGAAAAATTGAAATTTGTTACTGAAATGAACCAGTTTGCGAATTAGATTATCAGAATGATTTTGGTTTTTATTTTATTTTCACTTGTCTAGGGGAAGGCAGTTTTGGAGCCTCATCATGTTGCTGCGCAGTTTCCTACTAGCAGCAGAAATGGGACAAGTTTGCAGCCCCTTGAAGTGAAGTTAGTGCTCTCTCTATCTCTCTCTCCTCTTGAAGTGAAGTTAGTGCTCTCTCTCTCTCTCTCGATTAGTTAAAGACTAAAAATTCCTTTCAAAGAAGGATTTAATCAATTTTTTTCTTTTTTTGTTATGTTTAATTTCTCATTTAATGACTCTACTTTTGTGGGCGCTCTCTACATTTAAAAAAAAAATATCACTAATAAAAACTTTGAAACATAATCTATATATATAAAGCAAAAGGCAGAGAATGGTGAAACATTCAAAATACCAGAAAATGTCATTGGTTAATCTATATATATAAAGCAAAAGGCAGAGAATGGTGAAACATTCAAAATACCAGAAAATGCCATGCAAACATTTAGAATTGAAATTATTAATTAAATGAGGATAATATGGTAAATTCACACTTTTTCATATTTAAAAAAATTAAAATTAAAAAAAAAAATCAGATAATGGCCTATTTTTATGGAACATAACTACCCAATATCTGTTTTAATTCTAAAATAAATTTTAATTTTTTTAAAAAAAGCCTCTCGCAGGCACGGAAGTGCGTGCAGAGAGGCTAGTGCAAACATTAAGAATTGAAATTATTAATTAAATGAGGATAATATGGTAAATTCACACTTTTTCATATTAAAAAATTAAAAGAAAAAGAAAAATCAGATAATATATCTTATTTTTATGGAACACAACTACCCATTATTTTTTTTAATTCTAAAATAAATTTAAAATTTTCTAAAAAAAGCCTCTCACAGGCGTGGAAGCGCGTGCAGAGAGGCTAGTAATAATAAAATAAAATGTCATGTTACCACCTAACCTAACTCTTGTTCTAATGATTTTTTCTTTTACAACATTCAAAAATGTCTCAATTTCAAATTCCCCTTTGACCGTAATGTCTGTTTTTTTTTTCCTTTCATTTCTTCTTGAACTTTAAATATTGTAAATATCATTTTACATATATCTACTTGTCATGAAATTTGTAAACGTGCAGGAGGTATCCTAATCAAATATCGCTTAATAAAGCCCCCCAAAATCCAAATGCAAATGCCATGAATTTTCCTTCTCCAGTCCTGCTAAAAAAGGCCTTAAGGGCTCGTTTGGTACACCGTATTAGACT
Source organism: Prunus kanzakura (assembly GCA_020521455.1). Classification (NCBI taxonomy): domain Eukaryota; kingdom Viridiplantae; phylum Streptophyta; class Magnoliopsida; order Rosales; family Rosaceae; genus Prunus; species Prunus kanzakura. The sequence goes on from BPUM01000811.1 coordinate 1,399,804, forward strand.
TTGGATAGGAGTAAATAGTCTATGTCAGGTGTTTGGTGTCAACTTGTATTATTTAATTACCCGACTATTTTATACGGGTTGGGCTTTTAATACTCTCCTTACCTGACTAACTAATACAACCCACACACCCCGGATTAGATAATACACGCTTAATTATACGGCTAGGGAAAAAGAACACGCGTTCTACGAAAAAAGTCAGACGCTCTTTTCATCTTCTTCTCCCTAGGGTTCTCTGCTATCTTCTCCACATGTTATTTTCTTCACTCTTCTCCAGGTATCCATCTCTCACTCTCTCTCTCTCTTTTTCATACTCTCTCCAATATCTTCTTCTTACTTCTTCTCTATTATTTATATATTTCAATTTTTAATTAAATTTTTGTGGAAATTAGGTTATTAATTTTTCTTTTTTGACATTTTTTTAATCGAATGTTTTCTTTGTATGTGATATATTGATTCGACGTTGTGGGAATATTTAGATTGTTGGTATTAAACAGAGTAGTGCTAGTTTTCGTCCAAAAACAAACAACTGTGCTAGTGTTGGTAGTTTAGTTGAATACATACATACCTGACGATTAGGATAGCAAAATTACAAAATTAAAATTGTATGAACTTGAATTCTAGGTTCTTTATTTTTTTTCTAGGCGACCATGGGCCCTTTATGATGTTTTCCTCTTGAACCATTTTCATGATTGATAAATTTTCTCTTTTCCTTTTCTTTTTACGATTCCCAAGCTTGTGGCCTTGGCTCTTTTGATTGCATTGCTTCTGTTTTGCTGCTACTTTCTCCTTCTTCTTGTTGTACATGGAAACTTTGATGTCCAATACAGACATATGCATATCAATATTCATAATACAATTCTAATAGTTAAACCACATATATTTCTGTATATGCAAGCGGGGTGGTATTTTGTAGCCTTTTGTCATGTGTAGAATTCTACTTATTGTTGTATTATTCTAATTTCCAAAAAAAATATGAATCTTATGGTATCTTGTCATATGAATCTTACCAAAAAAAAATTCATGTCATTTGAATCTCAATTTCCATTAAAATTATCAAAGATTTTTTATTTATTTTTAAAATAGTTTGATATGATGTTATCCGGAACATCACCAAACACTGTATAACTTAGTCAGACTATTTATCCGGAACAGCACCAAACGCCTTATAATATTATGGATAAATAGTCAGTACTCTCCGGAACAGATTAGTACTATCCGACGGAAATTAGTCAGTACAGTCCGACGTACCAAACGAGCCCTAAGTTCATTAACCGAAACACCAAATTCCAAAAGTCCAGGTTCATCTTCAACAGCTCACCATGCCAATCCTACAACAAGCACCAATTATGGCAACAAAATCCATACCTCATCACTCTCTACAATTCCAACGCAGGTAATTAATTAGTTGCCTCTTAATTATTTCATTTGACAACTAAGTAGTTGAAATAATGTGACTGTACAATATTCATGGCAGGCAAACAATATCCATTTGGGGTCTGTTCCATATCCGCTAGCACAAGGAACCGATGGCCAGGGAGGCAATAGATCACTCCCAAGAAACCAGAGGCTCCCGGGGGTTGGCACAAGTGGTAGTGCTGCCTCAGCGCTGCCGTATTCCAGAACTGGAATATTGGGCACTAGTCCGGCAGTATGCAACTTTAAGTTGTAGTGGTTTAAAAGTTCATTATTTCTATTAAGCAATGTTTAATTACTGGGCATTAATTAATTATATGATGGGTTAAATTATTTTGGGGCTAATGCAGGGTGGTAGCCAGGGGACCGTTGGACCTAGGGGTGGCATTTTATACCGAAAAACCGAAAAACCGCAAAAACCAACCGATAATTTACCGCAATGAAACCGCAATCGCGGTAAACCGAACCGCATTTGCGGTATTTAAAACCGAACCGCATTTGCGGTTGCGGTTGCGGTATTTGATTTTCAAAACTTGCGGTTACCGCAAACCGCAAATATATTTTAAATAATATTGTCTAAAATATTTTATATTGAATATAATATACTTATATTGTATGTAAAATATATTTCAAACCTAACCGTCCATAGATATACAAACCTAACTTGTATGTATAAATATTGTATATTATTGATACATATTATTGTATGAATATATACATATAATATGTACAATATGCGGTCTATAATATAATATTCTTGTCCCAATATTTATACAATATTTATTTTCTATTCACACCCATTAATCGTAGCCGTTAGATGCGATCAGACCTAAGCCTCTCTTCTCTCCTTATGCGATCTCACTCTCTCATCTCAACTCTCTGATTCTCATTCGTCTCTCTCTCTCTCTCAACTCTCAAAATCGGCTTCTCTCTTTTGGGTTGTAACTTTAATTCATTTTGCATTGTATTTTCCTTTTGGTTTGTAACTTTAAAGAATTTGGAATTGGAATGTTTGAGAAGTTTAACTTTAATTGGAATGCTTGGAATTGAACTTTAATTTTCTTTAGGTTGTGATGCTTGAAATGTTGGATTTTTATGACACAAAAAGAACTTGCGGTTTTAAACCGCTAATTCACGGTAACCGACCGCTGCGGTAAACCGCAAAACGCGGTCGGTTTGCGGTTTCAAAAATCACCATACCGCAAATAGTCGGTCGGTTTGCGGTTTGGGCAAAAAGTCGCGGTTACCGAACCGCAACCACCCCTAGTTGGACCAGTGATCATCACGGGACCAGTGCCTAGGAATGTCCCACGTTCTCAAGACTCGGTACAGGTATATATATCACTCTAAAATTGTATATATTTCCCTTTTATTGCTAAACCCTAAAATTGTATTTTTAGCAAAATATATTACGAACTGGGAATGCTAGAGAGACCATATTATTGTACCATATATCACATCTCTAATAGAGGTGATACCTACTTGTATTGGAGGGACAAACCTCTATTAAAGATGTGGTACACAATGTGCAGGGAATGACAGAGCTACATACATGCCTGAAGTGGCTGTGTGTAAGTTGATAAACTTTTAAACTATTTCTCCTGCCTCCGACTCCCGGTCCCCAAAATATATAAACTCTAGCGTCACCATTTACAATATGGTATCCCTAGCATTACTTTTACGTCCCTACTATTTTCCTCACATTTCCGTATGCTGAAAGCAGACAGCTAATGCGGTCCACTTATTGAACAGGGTTTCTATGGTCGGTCCTAAATCACTTAACACATTTCTTTATATCATGACAGAGAGGAGTTGTGAATAATCAAAATAGGCAACAGCTGTTAGCAAATGCAAGTATGGAGCTCCGACGAAGGTTTCCAAAAGTATGTAATTAATTAATTTAGCACAATATTGGACTTGGTTTAATTACAACTGTTGATTAAGCACCCTAGAATTAAAAATCTTAATCACAGGTACAGGTACAGGGACCAATAAGAGACCATGATCATGAGAAGCTAGCATTGGCAACCGAAGAAGCCCACCAGTGGCCTATGATATATGGCCATCCTCAGTGGCGGACCCAGGAATTTTCCAGCAGAGGTGCAATTTTGAAAAGCTAAGAGCTCAAAAAAAAAAAAAAAAAAAAAAAGAATTCTCAATCCTAAACGCAGGATTTTTGTGATGCACACACACTTTGATGAAATTGGGAGATGTTAAATTGGTCTTTTATAAAGAGAATTCTCAATCCTACTTAATTAAGGAATTCCCAAACCCAATTGAATAAAGAGAGAATTCCCAATTAAAACCCAATTAAGATAGGAATTCTAGAAGCCCTTTGAAAAGCCCACGAATTAAGCTGCAGTTTCCGTTTTTTTATCTTTTTTATTTATTTAAAAACCATGGTCCAAAACGACGTCGTTTTGGCCAGGTTTTTTTTTTTTTAAAAAAAAAGCCAGCAGCACCTTTTAAAATGCCTGGTCCAAAACGACGTCGTTTTGGCCAGGACTTGTTAAAAAAAAAACAAGCGCAGCGCCCAGGTGGTTCAGTCATTTCATCAAACAGGTTGCGCTCGTCGCTGGACTGAAGCAGAGGTGCAACCCCAGCAGCTCTAATGGAGTTTTCCGGCGAGCGGAGGTGCAGGTGCACCTCCTTGCGCCTGCACAGGTCCGCCACTGGCCATCCTATTCGGGTACGTGCCAACTTCTAATTTCAAGTTCAACCTAATAACCTGTTAAATTTCAAAGAGACGAGTCTGCGGCCCACTACTAACAACACTGATATCGGCACACCGAATCAGGGTGTGACCGGTTTGGGTTGGAGTGTGATTCTGGGTCTGGATCAGGGTCCCACTCTGATACCATGTTAAATTTCAAAGAGACGGGCTTGCGGCCCACTTTGGGTATGTGCCAACTTCTAATTACATGTTCAACCTAATAACCTGTTAAATTTTAAAGAGACTAGCATGTGGCCCACTACTAACAACACTGATATGGGTCGGGTCGATGGCCATACCGAATCAAGGTGAGATCGGTCTAGGTAGGAGTGTGGGTCTGAGTCTGGATCGGGATCCCACTCTAATACCATGTTAAATTTCAAAGAGACGGGTTTGCAGCCCACTACTAACAACACTGATATTGTCCCCAACTTAACCACCTACAAAGCCTAGTAGGTGTGGGGTTTTATCCCAAAATGCCTCAATATTATTAGGAGTGGAACCACTTATTATAATAAGTTATAGTTTATTTAGTCACGTTTCCGATATGGGACTTTATATTCTTCAACATAACCATTTTCTCCATTTCTACTATAGAGAGGAGATTTTTGAACTTTTAATTTTCTATTTTTAATATAAATTCTGATTACTTGTTTAATATTTCTGCGGCAGGATTTTGATGTAACCAAGGGGATGTATAATGGCAGAGAAGACGATCTTTACTACCCCTTCCCAGCGCATCTTATCAACATAGATGATTTCAGTTAAATCCGAAAATGGGAAACTAATTTGCATTTTACTTGGATTAGGGTTGCTTGGAGGTTTAACATTAGCATGGCATGGACGTGAAAGTTGTGCTTGGTTATATATTTGAATGTTTGTTTACTTGGAAATTATATGTTTCCATGCTTGTTATTTTTTGTTCTGGTCTTAATCAACAAATTATTCAGACAAAAGTTTGTTCTTGTGCTCCCACCCAAAAGTTTCTTTTTTAACTTCAATGAATTGTTCAGACAAATGTCAATGGGAAAAAAAAAATTATTTAGACAAAAAAAACTATGAGAAATTAGGAAAACCCAATACAAGAACTAAAACAGAGGAAAACAAAGAAAATGAATCCAGTCCCACCTCTCGAGAGAAGTTGAGGTTTCACCCCAAAACCAATTGGCAACGTGTGAGTAGCCCAACTCCTTAGCTGATGCAAGGTTTATAAACTTTAGGGTGAGGATCGTTGAAAAGTTGAGAGATGAGAGAGCATTGAAATGCAAGATGTATTTTTATTGAAAACTAGAGAGCACCAAGAGTTGTTCTTCTCATACGGCCGGGCATGCAAACTGCTTGCTTTTACATTTTCAAAGTGGGAAATGTGTTAAGATTACATAAATTGTCCTTCTAATAATTATACATATGTAAATTTATATGGGAATATAAATTATTGAGCTGCCGACACTAAATCACAAAAGTCTCACTCTTATCCAATAACTACTACAAAAAAGTGACTCCCTTTGCAAGAAGGAACCATCATTATTAAAAGGTGATGTTTATTTTTGGTAGTTCATCAATTTGTTAGACTAATTTCAACATGGACCACTTTTGATGGGTGTTTTTAACATTTGCCTAAAAATTTACAGAGAGATACAACACAACTCAAATTTTTGAAAGAAATTTCAATCCTATATTGAATACAAAATAGATGTTCCTGTGCTAGATTTTTACAACAAATAATGTAATTCAACAATTTTTCTTTTCTTCCCTTGCAGCCTCCTGCTTGGTATATTTACTGAAGCACCCACAAGACGAGCACCAATGACTACGGCCTGTGAACTCCTCTAGTTGCACCACAGCCCATTATAGAGGAAGGCAATTTTCCCACCTTATCAATTCCTGATTCAAACACCACACCCATTCCCATATAGAAATGAGACTCTATGTGGCAATGAAACGCCCAAGCCCCTGGATTATCTGCCCTGAACCTCAAAGCAGTCCACCCATAACGATGAACAGGCACAGTATTCTTCATGATAGGGTTCACCAAATTGTACTTCTTTGGATCATTGAACCTGTCAAACTTGCCCTCCCCATATCCCAGGACCCAGAAATCGTGCCCGTGAAGATGCCACGGGTGCGTCTCGCTGTTGTTCGGGTTCATGGTGTTGGCATTTTGGAGTATAAGGTCCACTGTTGTATTGAACTGGAGCCTATAAATCCCATTGCTTACTGTAGCCTCTGTGTTGTTTGGTTTCTTGTAAATGTCATAGTTTACAAAATCGTACCCATCAGGTGGAGAAGTTTGATCGAATGCCTCAGTCAAGTTCTGCTTGAGGGCAATGAGATAAGGTGTGTGAGGATGAGTGAATGAGACATTGTTGACTGACCAGCGGACATAACCGTTGACTTTGTTTTGTGTGTTGAGAAGCACAATCACTCTGTCTGAGGTTGGGGGAGGGGTGTGGATGAAGCCTTGGTGTGCTTTGATGGCAAGACTTTGATCCAATCGGGCGCGTACGTTGTCCCAAGCAGGGCCTGCTGGGGGTACCGCCGGAGGAGATCTCCTCGGGTGGTTTGGATAGTAATTTAGAATGGCTAAACCAGGTGGGGTGGTGGCATTTCGGGTAACCACATTTGTTGTCATCCAATAATTTCTTGAAGGGTCTTGGTCTGCTTTTATTAGCACAGAATATGTCTCACCAGAATATAAGAACAGGTTCTTCACAACAAATGGCTCAACATAATGCCCGTCTGCCTCAACCACTGTCATATTATGGCCCTGCAACATGGACAAATTTTGTTAATTATATGCTAATACTTAAAATTATGCAGATTGTGTTCTGCATACTACATGAACATAGATAAATTAGTACCTCTATTTGAAAACTGAGGGCAGACAGAGCAGTCAAGCTAGCAACCCTTAGTCGATACGTCTTGCTAGGGACGACTGTCATTGCGTAAGGGGAGCATTCGGGGTTCGTTGCGTTACAAACATCGGGGTCTAAGCTTGGAGTGGTCAGTTTAGAGCAGTCGAATCTTCCTTTTCCTTGTATCAAAAGCGACTGAATTTTTGGCCCAAAGGAAAACCCATTAGCAAGTGCATTGACAGCAGCAAACAGTAAACTAGTAAATTCTATTTGTTACCCAAAAACTGAATAGAGAGGCAATTAATTACCTGAGGTTCCCCAACCCAGGAAAAATTAAGGGAGGACAGCCCAACTGCGTGTTCATAAGTGCTCTTGTGGTACCAATCATTAAGTATGATGCTTCGATCATAATCGTAAGAAAAAGGCTCTGATTCTCCATCAGGAAGCGCTACACGGATTGAACCATATAAACCCGCTTCTCTCTGCATTCCATAATGAGCATGGTAGAGGTATGTTCCAGGCTGCAAAAGGCAATTTAATCATACATGTCGATCAGTATAAATTATTAATTCAACAACAACAACAATCTGTCCACCATGAAAATTATGTCCTACTTACCCTGTCAACCACAAACTGATATTTGAAGGTGTCTCCAGGCACTATTGGGCATTGAGTCACACCTTCAGTTCCATCACTCCATGGTGTTCCAATCTGCAACCGAAAAAAGAAGCACACTTTCAGATGCTATGAAACATTAAAAAAAAAAGTTTGCTGATCAAATAACAAATAAATAGGAATTGAGGAAATTACGACGATCGTACCTGTCGAATTCCATGCCAATGTATGGCAACATTTTCTGTCCATAAACTGTTCGTAAGCTCAACAATGATGGTGTCTCCCTGCTGAGCAAGTATGGTTGGTCCAGGAGATCTACCATTAATGGTTATGACCAGCTTCTTGAAGCAATCAGGGGACTTGTACTCATACTTCACCTCCCATTTGTAATGCCTAATTCTAGCCTCCACTGCTGGAGCCCCAACCAAAGACAAGAACAGAAACAAAGCCAGAAATAACTTTAAAATGCAACCATTTCTCTGTAAAAGCCCAACCATTTCTCTTTGGAACTTTTAGAAGCTCACTGAAAAAACTACAGACTCTATTTGAAACTTGATGAAATATTAATTATATTGGGCGTTGTTGCTTCCTCAAACTCAAATTGGCGCTTTTTGTGAAAATGCTAGCTGCTTCAATTGCTTTTCCCCCTCCAGCTCTATATGTAGCGTCTGAGTCTTTGGTCAAACATGGTAGCTAAAGACTCAATCAATTACACAGTGATACCATGAAATTACTGGGTATTTTCCTATGAAGCTGACCTCTTCAAATTATTTGCAAACATCAGGAAGGTGGAAGAGATCCTTAGGAATTTGTCTCGTTGACTTCGATCTGCTAATAACCTTGAGTTAGTTTGTATTGGTCAAACCAACTCCATGTGCCAAGTTGTATTTTTCTTTTTCTTTTTGGCTCCGAAATGTTGTGCTATATCATGTCAAGACAAGAGAAAGTAATTAAGAAAACGCGTTGCTTCAGGCTTTGGTTTTGCAGCAATAAGAAGACATACTATACCTCTAAGATATAAGCTTATTTGGGATGATTTTTTTGTGGAGTTCATTATACTTTGTATTTCAAGAAATTGACAATATAAAAGCGATATAAACACATTAATTAATAAAAAGGCCAACCATTTGATTGATAAGATGGAAGAATCGTCCAGTTATTGCTGATTAAATATCTTATCGAATTACACTTGTGTATTTTATATGGCGGAAAAAAGTGCATACGTATCCCTCCAGTTTATCCTATCTACACAAGTGATCGGGTGGTCTATTTTGTGACCCTATTAAGTATTATCCTCTACAATAAGTAATATCTAAGAAATATCATTGTGAGACCTTTATGGTGTAGGTTCACGAGGCCCCTCGCCTTAGCTGGAGCTTCATCAAAGTTTGATCTGCATTGACCCGTTGACCAATGGATGAAAGTGATGCTGCCAGAAAATAGTAATAAGCATGGTGCCCAATCCAAATATATCCATGCATGATTACCCCAACTATTCCCGGTATGGAACTAATTACTACTCAAAAAAGGGTTTTTACATGTAAGTCTATAAATAGGGTCCAAAATTTATTAGTTTATATAAATTATAATTGAATTAATACATTAGTTTTAGAGTACTGCTATTTCCACCCACCTGTCCTATTTTCCCACCCACCTTATTTTCAAAATTTTAAAGACAAATTTACCCATTTGTAAAATGACTTCTAAGGACAAAAACCTCAACCCATCACAAACTTTCTCCATACCATGGAGGGATATACCCAAATGTAGTGCCGACTCCCAAAGCAACAACACCAACGCCTACTGCGCAGGTGACAGTGATCCTTAGAAAGGCTTGAAACATCTTTCTGTCACTTAGTAGGTGCCTGCCTAACCCAATCTAAGAAGTAAAATACCTGCCAACACCCCCACACACCACCAAAATAAAATGAATAAAGAAGTAAATGAATCGGGGTAAGTTAATTCACACCATATACAATGAACAGAAGAGGAAACATACAATACAATTCATATAATTGATAAAGAGTAAATTGAATGTGCATGGAAAAGCAAACCTGCATAAAGAAGAAGACGCCCATCGCAACCATATGCTCGTCAGACTGCACCAAAACGTAAAGCAGAATCAAGCTGATTATAAAAGACAACCTCCCCAACCAGATATTCCAGCTTGGGTTATGGGTTAATAATCTGATTTGATCGCTTGATTTTTGCAATTTTTTTTTGTCTCTCTTAAAGAACTTAAAGTATTTCATTGATTCTTGTTAAACCCACAAGTGATCCACGTCGGTGGCAGGAGGAGATAGGGGAGGTGGGTCATCGATGAGGGAAGTTTGTGCTGGGTTTGGTTGGTTTTTTTTTTTTTTTTTAAAGTTTCAAGTTTTTTTGCTTGAATTAATAATTAAAGGACATTTTAGGAAAAATGGTGGGTGGAAAAATAGGATTGTGTTTTTTCAAATCTATATGGTGGGTGAGAAAATAAGGTGGGTGGAAAAATAGGACAAGTGGGTGGAAATAGCAGCACTCTAGTTTTATTAGTTATATGGTTAAAATTATATATATATATATATGGTCACCAACACTCAGACATCGTCTTCTTCGCGAGGCGCACAGTGTCACCTCTACAAAATTTCAGGAAAAAAAATCCTTGTCGTAGCTTTGAGTCAAAACACACAAGAAACCACATCCCAAAAACTTAAATTCCAATTCAAAATCTATATGGGTTTTCTCTATCTCTCTGTTTATCTCTCTTTGAGGCATTTAGTAAAAAACATGGTGGACACTAACAGGGGGGCATATTCCAGCCTCTCCAAAGGATTTTCTGGCAATGGGAGGTGCAGTTGCACCTCCTTAATTATACTTTTATGGGTCCGCCACTACTCACATAATCCTCATAAAATAGAAATCCACTTAACACCAATACAATAGAAATACAAAACCCTTTAAACCCATACCAATATATATATATATATATAATTTTAATCATATAACTAATAAAATTAATGTGTTAATTTAATTATAATTTATATAAAATTAATAAATTATATATTATTTTAATTGTCTTATCTTTGCCATATCCAAATTCTAATTTTTGAAGAATTTCCGTATTGTTATGTTGTACCGTATCGTATTTTTGTACCCGTACAACATAGGTTTTGAGCTTTTAGGAATTTATATGGGGTTTTGGATTGTCCCTTTTTTTGGTGCTTTTAACATTTTAAATGTTGCCCCTTCTTTGAAAAATTTCTAAGATGTTATTGGGACTCTGTCCTTTCTTATTTTTTATTTTTGTAATCTCAGGTTATTGATATGATTTTCAATCACAATTAGTGACAGATTCAGGATTTGTACTTTCAGGGGTCATGGTGTAAAAAGATCAAAGTCTCTAATAAAACTATCACATATCAAAAAGCTATCATTAATATCAATTTCATATGGTAAAGCAAAGGGTGCGGGTTGGAGGTTGGGGGTTAGGGTGAGAACTAGGGATTTTAGGTTTTAGTGGGGGAATGTCAGGCTGTATTGGGGGGAATTTTTTTTTTCAAGACGTGGGTCAAAACATCGCTGTTTTTGGCCAGGTTAATTAAAAAAAATTGATGTGCTTGAGTCAAAACTACGACGTTAAAAAAATTAAAAGGAATCAACAGTGTAGCTGCCCAAGATTTCGTTGGGGCCTTTCGTTGAGCACTTGGAGTGCATGTTGGGGTCGACTATCAAGCTTCCACAAGACACAAGATCACCGGTGGAGCTGCCATTGCCAACGAGGTTTTTCAGCGTTCACCGGGTCGGGTGGCCTTGTCCCTTTGTGAAATAAATAGAGGAGTATATGATACTATTTTGGAGTGGTCTAGAAGCATAGGCATAGTCTTAAAATTTCTGGTTTGCATGTGTGCGTTTGTCTAAACCTCACGTGATTATATTAACTAATTACATTAGAGTTGAGTAATTCGACACGACTAAAACAAGGTCAATTACCTAATATTTAACGCAAATAAAAAAATAAAAATATAGTAAATACGAAGCCACAACTTGCTACATGAAGAATTGTCAACCCTATTTCATGGACGTAGCCTGCTTCCTAAGATATATCTACAGGTGACTCAGAGGTTCAGAACATAAATTGTCAAGGTCTTCAACTGAAATTTCCATGGCATTTGCATATAGGGTTGGTGATGAAGAAAACGGTCAACTTTTTTGTCATGGGTCTTGAATTGGAGCTTTCGTGGTATATTCAGATAGGTTTTTGGACATCATGAAGAAAAGATGTCGATGTAGGCAAGTTTTAAAATAGTTAAAACTGATTATTTTATGAACAGAGAGATCAACACTGGTTCATGAAGAAGATGTGTCGATGTAGGCAAGTTTTAGTCATTGATAAATTAAAAAAAAACAGTTGATGGCATCTTCCGTGTTCTAGTACATCAATTCCTCCGGAGCTCATAATTATGCTTCAGTCATCAACGAGAGAATATATAATTATGTTTCATCTCTTCCTCTATGTGATTTGGGACTCAATATAATGATTTTTATATCCTATGATTTGATCGTCATCATCGTACCAAAGTTGTGACCCGAATGAGAGTATTTTATAAACCGATTTCTTGTACTTCGATACAAAAAGATCAATCAATAAACAACCAATGAATCATATTTTTTAAAAAATGCATATCTACGATTGGGAGATTCACCAAGCCAATTGTAATTCAGTAGAAAAACTCCAACAAATGAGTTTGGTGTTGCTCTATTGTAGAAAAAGGGAATTTAGTTCAAGAAAATAGAGAGAGAGAGAGAGAGAGAGAGAGAGAGAGAGAGAGAGAGAGAGAGAGAGAGAGAGAGAGAGAGAGAGAGAGGGAATATGTTGTAGAACAATTTTGAGATATTTAGTTATATACCCATTCTTAGCACTAGTGATATAGATAAATCCTACACCACTTAATTTCTATAAACAAACCGAGAAATGACAGCTGGCCCTTATGGAATCTAATTTTGATTATTAAATTACTTTGATGCCCTATTGAGTGTTTTGTGTTTTTTTTATGAGGTTTTGGGGTTGGGCTTGTTTTAAGAAATCGATGATAGTTTTGTAATTTATAGGAAGTTCGAAGCCTCTTTGTTATGTTGTAAATGAGTTTTGAGTGTGTTTCTAAAGTTAATTTTATGTAGAATTTTTTTATAATTTAGACACCTATATTGGGTATAATAGTGAATCTCCCAGGATGGGATCACACAGAGAGAGATGGGAATAGAAAGATGAGGTTTTTTTGTTTCCTGAAGTAAACTGATTTAAAATGTAAAGAAATAAAGGAATAAAAGAGGCTAACCTCAACAAGAGAGAAAAAAAAAAAAAACATATAAGAATCAAGGCGCAGACACACGTCAAACACAAAGCTAGGAAAAAGTAGACTTTGAAAAGTGATAGGGATCAAGCTATAATATAAAGTCAAGTAATCAAATATAAGAATGACAAACGTTGCAAAATGTTAAGAAGACTGCGTATTCCTTGAGTTGACATTGACAATTACTTTGTTTTTTGTTAGATTACGTAGCAATATAGCAACGTACTTCATCAAATACAATGCCAATTCAACAAATCCTACAATGGAGACAGATTGCAAGGTGTTAATAGAATGCATTACTGGCAGTGGCGGATCCAGGAAATTTCCTTCCAGGGGTCAATGTCTAAAGGTTAAAAAAAATTATACAAAATATACCCATACAAATGAAACGATAATATTATAATTCATAATTAATAGAAAAAACCACATTACAATTGACCACGACGAATTTTCATATTCTGAAAACATAGCATTATAATTTCATTATCAAAGAATTTGTTCTATTTTTCCTATAGTGTAAACACGGTAATCATCGCGCCCAAGTATTTGTTAGGAAATCTGTTTCCTCTTAATGGTATAATCATGTCCAACCTGGTTAATCAAACAGGAACTAAAGTCTAGCAATTGTCCTCGCACAAAACGTTTTTCTAGTAGTTAACTAACCAATTTAACAATTTTTAAAAGGTGAAAAAAAATAAAATAAAACTACCCATTTCCGAACCTGCAAAAATGAAAACACCTCATGTTTGTTACATTTACGTTGTTGTCAGCAGCTAATTAACTTCCTCTTTCTCTCCCACATATATATTTATCGTCACCAACTCCATTAATTACATGCAAAAACTCAAAGAACACGATTAATCAAAATCCAATATACTATCACAATGCAAATAATGAACCACAAAGCTTGTACTCAACATGTTGCCGTCTTAGTCTTTCCGTTTGCCTCCCATCTCGGCATTCTTCTCCACTTTATCCGTATAATCTCAGCCATGGCTCCTGACGTGAAGTTCTCATTCTTGAGCTTTGCTGTTGAACTGGGTGAAGGTTGGTTTAGTTGGGGGGTTGGGGATTTAGGGTTGGGAAGTTGAGAAGTGAAATGAGTTAAAACTCATTTTGGGGGTGGGAATTATTGGGCAACAACAGAGCAGCAATTGCTGCCTTTTTTTTTTTCTTTTTTTTTTTTTCATAAAATAAACCTGTGCCAAAACGACGTCGTTTTAGCCAGGTTTTTTTTAAAAAAAAAACTTAAGTGCAACGACGTCGTTTTGATGTCCAGCTTATGAAAAAAAAGACTCGCGCAAGGCTGCGCTGCGCAAAAGCTCCAGCAGCACACAGGTTGACCCTTTGGGGCATTTCGTCGAACACCTTGCGATGGTCAAGTTTGGCTGCTTTAATGGAGGATTTCAAAGGTTGCAGGGGTCAATTGACCACCCTTGCTCCTATGTGGATCCGCCCCTGGTAAATTACTGGTAATCATGGTAACAACTCCTGGGCTATCCTTCCTCTTATTGACGAAATCCATGATGTGGTTTCGAGCTTCGAAGAGGTGACCTAGTCCTGGGTGCCTAGGAGTGCAAATCGTGCAACTCATGCAGCGACGTCGATAGGTAACAGAGCTATGGAACTGCAAAGTTGGATCGACAGACCACCAGTGTCTCTCGTTGGGGTTTTAACTTCTGATGGTTTGCCTTGTCCACCTCATGATGCATCTGTTGTTTAGTTTTAATATCTCTTAGTAGCTAGTTTGCTGGGTGGGGACTGTTGTTCTAGGCTCCGATGGAATCTAGCCATGTCTGGCCCTGTTTTGTTAATTGTTCTAGCTTTCTGTTGGCTCCTCATGGCTTTAGCCTTCTGTTTGTATCTCTTTGTTGGAAGTTTGAAAGCAAATGTAGTCCCACATTGGAGAAACCAAAAGGTTTCTCATGCTTTATAAGCATGAAACTTTAACATCAATTAAATAAGAATTGGTGGCTGATGGGCTTGGATAGTTGGTTTGCTTGATTAATAATAATATTTAATTAATCAAGACTTGGGCCTTGGGCCTTGGGGTCTCTTGAAATAGCCCGAAAATAAAATAAACATTTTTATTTTTATTTTTCGGATTTCTTTTAGCATATGTTAGATTCAAACCAAAAGGCTTATCTTTTTGTTTGAATTTTGAACACGAATAAACTGTTATTAACTGCTATTTTGAAGGGGTGCGAGTCTGTTATAAAAACAGAAGTCCTATGCCATAAACGTTCATCTTTTAATCCATCTCTTACTGCATTAAACTTACAAACTGTATTGGAGAGAAACACACAATCGTTCGCCAGAATCCAAGGATCCGGTGCTGAACCCTTGGATTATAGATAGTTGAATCCTGGGAGATAGACACCTGTTGAACTTCAAGCACTGAGAGGAGGCGAAATTCTGTCTTTAGGACATTGCGAAATACGCAAGCCTCTATCTACAATAAAAGTCAGTTTCCTGTATTTACTTTTGTTTATACGCTTATATTGATTTTTGTAGTTTGTTGTTGTCTACAATATTGAATAATATATTATTGTTGTCATCTTACATTATAAGTCATTTATTGATTTTTCTTAACAATCTAAAGATAGAATGACTCTTACAATGGGAGAATCTGTAAGTGGCGTGAAGGTGACTGATATAGTCAATTTCAATGGCGTCAAAACTCATGTTAAGGAACCAGAGAAGTTCAAAGGGGTGGATTTCAAACGCTGGCAACAGAAAATGTTGTTTTACTTGACAACACTGAACTTGGCTCATGTAGTCAAAGAGGAAGTTCCTGTGGCAACAGAGAATCCGATACCTGCAGATAAATTAAATGCTATTGATGCTTGGAAACACTCTGAGTTTCTCTGCAGGAATTATATTCTCAGTTCATTGGATGATACCTTGTATGATGTTTATTCTTCATACAAGACTGCCAAGGATCTGTGGGAGTCTCTCGAAAAGAAGTACAAAACAGAAGTTGCTGGTACAAAGAAATTTGTCATTGGGAAATTTCTGAATTACAAAATGGTGGACTCCAAGTCAGTGGTTAATCAAGTGGAAGAACTTCAGATCATTATGCATGAATTGCATAATGAAAACATGATCATGAACGAGAACTTTCAAGTGGGTTCTATCATAGAGAAGTTGCCTCCTTCATGGAATGATTTCAAGATCTATCTGAAACACAAGAAATCTGACATGACCCTGGATGATTTGGTTCTGAAACTAAGGGTTGAACAGGATCACAGAATCATTGCGAAAGTGGATGGTGTTTCCTCTGAAGCCAAAGCCAACATTGTTGAAGGCAAAGCCTCTGCTGGAAAGCCAAAATTCAATTCCCAGAAATTTAAAGGCAAATCCTTTCCCAGCAAAATGGCACCAAACAGCAAGAACTTTAAGAAAATAAAGGGGAGTTGCTGGGTGTGTGGAAAGCCTGGACACAAGGCACAAGACTGTCGCCACAAGAAAGATGGAGGTCCTGCCAATTCTGCCAATAATCAAGCAAATGTAACAGAAGATATTTTGGCTGCTGTAGTGTCTGAAACCAATATGGTTTTAGATACAAAGGATTGGTGGATCGATACTGGTGCAACTAAGCACATATGTGGCGACAAGAGCATGTTCTCTACATACCAAGAGATTTCTGGTGGAGAACAACTCTACATGGGAAATTCCTCAACTGCTGCCATTGCTGGAAAAGGAAAGGTGCTGCTGAAATTTACCTATGGGAAGGAACTGACCCTTCTAGATGTGCTTCATGTCCCTGATATTAGAAAGAACTTGGTGTCTGGTCCATTGCTTAGCAATAAGGGCTTTAAACTTGTGTTCGAATCAGACAAGTTTGTTCTTACTAAAGGGGGAATGTTTGTGGGAAAGGGTTATTTGGCTGAGGGTTTGTTCAAACTCAATGTATTGGCTACTAATGCTATTAATAAAATAAATAAGGCTTCTGTTTATATTGTTGAGTCTTGTGATATTTGGCATGCTAGATTAGGACATGTTAATTTCCGTTTAGATAGAATGATTAATTTAGGGTTGCTGCCAAATTTTAAAATTGATCACAATAATAAATGTGAAATATGCACAGAATCAAAGTTTGCAAGGCAAAGTTTCAAATCTGTTTTTGGAAGGTCTAATGAGTTGCTGGGTTTGATACATTCAGACCTTTGTGATTTTAAATCAACACCAACTCGTGGAGGAAAGAATTATTACATTACTTTCATTGATGATTGCAGTAAATTTTGCTATGTCTATTTGATAAATAGCAAGGATGAAGCTTTGAATATGTTCAAGACATATAAAGCTGAAGTTGAAAATCAATTAGAGAGGAAAATCAAAGCACTAAGATCTGATAGAGGAGGAGAGTATGAGTCTATAGCCTTCTCTGAATTTTGTGCTCAACATGGAATAGTTCATCAAACTACAGCTCCATATACACCTCAACAGAACGGTGTTGCTGAAAGAAAAAATCGAACTTTCAAGGACATGATTAACTCCATGTTGAATAGTTCAGGGCTTCCACACAATCTGTGGGGTGAAGCCTTACTTACTGCAAATACAATCTTGAACAAAATTCCACATAAGAAGACCAACGAGTCTCCTTATGAAGTATGGAAAGGTAGGATTCCTACATATAAAACCCTCAAAGTGTGGGGTTGCCTTGCTAAGGTTCAAGTACCTTTGCCAAAACGAGTTAAACTTGGACCAAAAACAGTAGATTGTGTGTTTATTGGCTTTGCAAATAATAGTGCAGCCTATAGATTCTTAGTAGTTAAATCTGAAATTTCTGATATTCATGTTAATACTATTATAGAATCTGTAGATGCAGAATTTTTTGAGCATATTTATCCCTACAAAGAAAATAGGTCCTTTCCAAATAGAAAGAGGTCACTTGAACAAAATCAAAGTGACATTCCTTCTTCATCAAGGGTTCATGAAAATGAAATGGAACCAAGAAGAGGAAGTAGAACGAAAATCCCAAGAAACTTTGGACCTGATTTTCTAACCTTCTTGTCAGAAGCGGAACCACAAACATACAAGGAAGCAATGGCTTCAAGTGAGGCTTCTCTTTGGAAGGAAGCAATTAAAAGTGAAATGGATTCCATCTTACAAAATAATACATGGCAATTGGTTGATTTACCACCTGGTAATAAACCAATTGGTCATAAATGGATATTCAAAAAGAAATTGAAGGCTGATGGCTCTATTGACAAATATAAGGCACGTCTAGTAGCAAAAGGCTATAGACAAAAGGAAGGGCTGGATTATTTTGATACATATTCACCTGTGTCAAGAATCTCATCTATAAGAATGTTAATTTCTATAGCAGCCATATATAAATTGGAGATACATCAAATGGATGTTAAAACGGCCTTTTTGAATGGAGAATTAGACGAAGAAGTCTATATGGAACAGCCAGAAGGGTTTGTGGTTAAAGGACAAGAAAAGAAAGTGTGCAAATTAATTAGGTCATTGTATGGACTTAAACAAGCACCAAAAATGTGGCATGAAAAATTTGATCATGTTATGTTGTCAAATGGTTTTAAAATCAATGAGAGTGACAAATGTGTATATGTGAAGAGTTTCAAGAACTCATGTGTCATAGTATGTTTATACGTTGATGACATGCTCATAATGGGTACCAACAAAGACATTATTAATTCTACAAAGAAAATGTTGTGTTCCAGTTTTGATATGAAGGACTTGGGCCTTGCAGATCTTATACTTGGAATTAGAGTTCAAAGAACCAAAGAAGGTTATTTTTGGACTCAGTCCCATTATGCAGAAAAAATACTCAGAAAATTTGGTCACTTTGATGATCCATCCGTTGTGACTCCTTTTGATCCATCAGTTCATCTAGCTAAAAATAATGGAGATGCAGTATCTCAGCTAGAATATTCACAAGTGATTGGAAGCTTAATGTATATGATGAATAGTACAAGGCCTGATTTAGCTTACGCAGTTAGCAGACTTAGTCGATATACTAGCAACCCGTCTGATGATCATTGGAAGGCTTTGATTAGAGTGCTACAATTCATAAAAGGCACAATAAATTATGGCTTGCATTACACAAGTTATCCACCAGTTTTAGAAGGATATAGTGATGCAAACTGGATTTCTGGTGAAAGTGAAACGAAATCCACAAGTGGCTATGTCTTTGTGTGTGGAGGGGCAGCAGTAGCTTGGAAATCAACCAAGCAAATGTGTATAGCACGGTCAACTATGGAATCAGAATTCATAGCTTTGGACAAGGCTGCTGAAGAAGCAGAATGGCTTCGAAATTTTATGGAAGATATACCACTATTGCCTAAACCAATAACTGCAGTAGGTATTCATTGTGATAATATGGCAGCTATTGCAAGAGCCAAAAATAAGATATACAATGGTACATCAAGGCATATAAGGCGAAGACATAGCACAATTAGACAATTGCTCAAAGATGGAATAATCTCATTAGATTATGTGAAGTCAAAGGAGAACATAGCTGATCCTTTGACAAAAGGCCTACCTAGAGAGCAAATTAAATATGCATCGAGGGGAATGGGTTTAATGTCAATTTCACAATGAGCTAACCTGATGGAACCCTAACCTAGCTGATTGGAGATCCCATGGTCTAGGTTCAATAGGCAAATTAGTTGGGAATGGCTCAAGGCTTGAACACACTATTTACCCATTCCTATGATCAAAGTGTGTTGTCTGCATAAGTTTTAGGGTATGTTTTATACAAAACATTTAATGACGTTAATATTTTGATATTCAAAAGAAGTATGGCAGAATACTTTTAATTAACGTTACCTATTTAGGAGTAAATGTGGGGTCGCATTTATGAGAATTATATGACTATATTCTCTAAAGCTCCTATGAAACCAGGACTTGTTCAGGACCAAAATGAACACAACCGCATGAACTTAAGTGTGTATAGATTTAATACATGTGTGGCGTATTGTCTCGGTTTACTACAACACAATGAACAGTTCAAGGTTGTGAATTCCACTAATTCATTAAGTAGATCCGATACGTCTACACTAAGGAAAGTTCAAGTCCAAAAGACACTTATCCTGATGTGTATGTTATCTAATCTTCTCTCCAGTTTTTGAGTCTGCATGCATTTTCTTAAAACAAATTTGCATTTCAAATGTGGGGTATTGTTGGAAGTTTGAAAGCAAATGTAGTCCCACATTTGAGAAACCAAAAGGTTTCTCATGCTTTATAAGCATGAAACTTTAACATCAATTAAATAAGAATTGGTGGCTGATGGGCTTGGATAGTTGGTTTGCTTGATTAATAATAATATTTAATTAATCAAGACTTGGGCCTTGGGCCTTGGGGTCTCTTGAAATAGCCTGATAATAAAATAAACATTTTTATTTTTATTTTTCGGATTTCTTTTAGCATATGTTAGATTCAAACCAAAAGGCTTATCTTTTTGTTTGAATTTTGAACACGAATAAACTGTTATTAATTGCTATTTTGAAGGGGTGCGAGTCTGTTATAAAAACAGAAGTCCTATGCCATAAACGTTCATCTTTTAATCCATCTCTTACTGCATTAAACTTACAAACTGTATTGGAGAGAAACACACCATCGTTCGCCAGAATCCAAGGATCCGGTGCTGGACCCTTGGATTATAGATAGTTGAATCCTGGGAGATAGACGCCTGTTGAACTTCAAGCACTGAGAGGAGGCGAAATTCTGTCTTTTGGACATTGCGAAATACGCAAGCCTCTATCTACAATAAAAGTCAGTTTCCTGTATTTACTTTGTTTATACGCTTATATTGATTTTTGTAGTTTGTTGTTGTCTACAATATTGAATAATATATTATTGTTGTCATCTTACATTATAAGTCATTTATTGATTTTTCTTAACAACCCTGTTTTGGGGTTTTTTTTTGCATACAACATGAATTCCAGACCCCAAAAAAAAAAAAAATACAATAAACCCAGTCTCAAATTTGTGAATTACTTCATATATCAAAGATGGAATAATGACAGTCTAGAGAAAGAAAAATAGATATACTAATATGAGTATCCATACTATGTGGTTATTTATTCTTATCAGGATTGAAAAATTTGTCGATAAAATCAAAGGATGGGTAATTTTCACTTTATTATCAAAAAGTTTACTGAATTTCACAATTTTTTTTACTTAAATTTTGTTTTCGCCAATTTTAAACAACATCTTTTGCTGCCATTGTTTGAAGTCCACTCCTTTGAACTTCTTTGGCTTTTCAGAGTGAGGATTCTTTGCCCCATTGAAGCCATTAGCAGACACTGATTGTTGATCCATAATTTCTGTTTCAAGATTGTTGGTGATACAACAATTAGTATTACACTAATAATTTAGAGTGCTGCTATTTCCACCCCCTTGTCCTATTTTCCCACCCACCTTATTTTTAAAATTTTAAAAACAAATTTATCCCTTTGTAAAATGACTTCTAAGGACTTAAAGAAAAATATTTAAAAAAGAAACAATTGCCTCAAATTTAAAATTAAAAAAAGCTTAAAAAAAAATCTAAAGCACAAAGATCAAACGTCAAATTTCTCACTCCTCTACTCCCACCCCCTACGCCATTGCCCAGGCTTTCTCAAGCATCTCCAGGAGCTCCACCCCAGTCCTCTCAGAGCTGCCCCGGCCCCTCACTCACTCCCCCTCTCTCTCCCTCTTTCCCACCAAAAACCACCATAACCCACACAACCCCCTTCTCTTACACTATCTCTCTCTCTACAATTTCTACAGCCCAGCTAAACACCGTCAATTTCTTCCATGTTTAATTCTGAAGCGCCGAATAATGAGCTCACTAACAAAGGAGGCGGAGGAGGAAGAGGGATGGTGGAAGAGTTGGCGTCGATAAGGCCGTCGAGTAACGGCGTCTTGGCAGTAAAGAAGTCGTCGTCAAAGGACTCGATCTCACAGAACGGAGAAAATGCCCTCTCCTGCGCATCAATTTAAGTATGGATTGGTGACTGGGCTCTCCCTCAATTCCCATCTCTGCAACTCCAGCTCATCCCATGAATTAATCAATTCCAACGATTTGTACGAAAAGAAATTTATAAGAATGGGTTTTTAATTGAGAAATTCGGGACTTTGGGTTGAAATTGATTGAGTTGGGGGGTGGATTGTTGTTGGGTTCAGTGTGGTGGGGTGGTGGGGTAGGGGTGGTCGGGGATTGGCTCTAGATGGGGAAGGGAGGATCCCATAGCTGGTGATCGATGGACTGGAAGGAGAGAAGGATTGAACTTTTATTTATTTTTATTTTTATTTGATATTTTTCAATTGAATTTAAATATTTCCTGGAAAAAAAAAAGAATTTAAATATTTTATTGATATGCCAACTTTTCAGCCATTGGATTAAATTTAAATGACGTCATTAGCTAATGAATTTCTTAACATAAAAGAGAATTTGCTTGAATTAATAACTAAAGGGTATTTTAGGAATAATGGTGGGTGGAAAGATAGGATTGTGTTTTTTCAAATTTATATAGTGGGTGGGAAAATAAGGTGGGTGGGGAAATAGGACAAGGGGGTGGAAATAGCAGCACTCATAATTTAATTCAACAATTAAATTAAATTGTAAACAAAATCACGAATTCTATATGTTTATCTCTTAGGCTAAAGGAATATGACTTAGAATGAAATCTGCGTTTTTTGATGTATTTAAACAGAACCAGGGCTCCAAGGTCCAATCAGACAAACTTAACTGATATTTAAATTTTAAAAAATAATTCAAATAATTAATTAAATAATTAACTCAGAATTAATTTAATTAATTGGGTTTAATTTTAAATCACAGAGCCCCAAGGTCCAAGGCCCATCTTTTGACTAATTAAATATATATTATATATATATATATATATATATATATATATATATATATATATATTAATTAACCATTGACTCAACTAATTAGGCATTGACCCAAAGGCCAAACGCAACAAGCCACTCAATTGGGCCACTTACATAGCCCAATCCTAACTATTCCATTTCCAAGAGTAGGTCTTATAAAGACCTTCAAGCCGTATTTGGTGGGCTGGCTTAGACTAGTTAGGATGGGCTTCGAAGCATTGGATTGGTTTGGCTTGGACTAGCTAGGCTTTGAGTCCAGTCCTATTCATTTTTGCACCAAACAACATACTCGAATTAACTTCTTCTTTTTTTAATAAATCAGTTTTTATTTTTATTTTTTATTAACAATTCAAAATCCAATTTTTTGCCTCATATTGAAGAAAAACCCTGGAACCATATGCAAAATCCTAAACAAATCAAGAAGAGAACTCATAACATCAATAATCAAACCCAAAATCAAATTCATATCAAGATTTAAAAAAAAAACCAGAAAAAATCAAACTCATATCAAGATTTAAGAGAACAGAAAAAAAAAAAAAAAAAAAAACTCATATCAAGTTTAGAAAAACAGAAAAGAAAAAAAATTATAATCTATTGCTAGTTGTTTTCCTTCTTCGTCTCTGTTTTCTCTGATTCCTGCAGCTGTTGGGCTTTGTTTGATTTTGTTTTCGAAGTGGATTTATACATAGGAACCAGGTTAGTCAACATGATAGACGACTGAGATTTCTTCAATCTTTAGATTGCTCCGGCGATGCCTTGCACAGGAGAGAGCATACCGCGGAGGCGATGGGTCGAAGGTGGTGGAATAGAGAGAGACCAACGAGATTGGGAGAGAGAGAGAGAGAGAGAGAGAGAGAGAGAGAGAGAGAAGAGAGAATATAAAAGAGGAGAATACAGAAGAAGGCAACATAGGTTTCATTGTAAACCCACATCTGGGGTTGGGTTTCATAACCCTAGTTCTTTGGGACATGGATCCGAAGGCCCATATCCAGCCTGAGATACATTTAAGTTCACCAAACAATGGTTAGGATCAAGGTCTTAAATATCGGTTGTATCGGAAATATCGGTAGGCCAAAAACACGGAAATTTCGATGGAAATATCGGGATATTATCGATATCGATAAAAATTGAATAAAAACCACGGAAATTGTAAGAAAAACTTGGAAATTTTTATTGAAACTTTATAGGATGTTTATTTAGGCAATTATCTATTAGTTTATCATAAAAAGTTGGAAGGAAATGCATTACATGATGGATTTAACTGATTTAAGTTGATTATATAGCGAGCTGGCAAACACTGTGAGTGTAGAAAATATATAGTAATTAATGAAAAAAGATTAAACACACCATAATCATTTATATATAATGAATTACTACAATATTTTACAATTTATCCTATATAATAAATATGGTGGTTAAGGTGTTGAATGAGTAAAATGGGAGGGGTTCGAATCCCCTTGGTGTTTTTTTATTTAGAAATATATCCTATATAATATATATTAGCTTACAGACATTTGAAAGACGTTATAAATATTACACGCCGAAAATATAATCACAAACATGTATGCAGTTGAGTTGGATAAGGTGCTGGGCTGTTTCTCACAGAGGCAAGGTTCGAATCCCTCCATGCGCAACAAGATAATTTTCAGCATTTTTCAAGTTTTTTTGGGTCAACATATCGCGAGAAAATACTAGCATAAATAAAAGAAAATAAAAACTAAGAGAAATAAGATAGAAATAGAAGATAAAAAACAATAAAGGAAGCCCACTTGGTGTTGTCGCCAGGAAAAGCCAAAGATGACTATTGAAGCTTGTGCAATTGTTGGGTGCAGTGTGAAGTGACGCCACACTTGAGCAATTGGTGACTTGTTGGAAATTCACGCCTTCCTCCTGTCAATTTCTCTCAAATTTCAAGCCTTCTCTCTATTCTTGTTTTCAACCCGGTGCCTCTCTCTCTTTTGTCAAAACACAAAACGCTCCATTCTCTTCGCGAAACTCAACACACCAGCAGATCGTTGCTCAAACCATAAGCAGCCTTTCCTTGAAACTTCAATCTGTGAGTCTCCAAATCTGATCTGGTCATTTTTGTTTTCTTTTTGTTCCGGATTCCTATCTCGCACACTGGGAGAGGTCTCTTTCCTTTTCCTCACGGATCTGCTCCTTGAGCAACTTTTCTCCTCAGATCTATCAGATGCCCATCAAAATTCTCGATAATATCGAGATATTCAAACGGTTTTGTATTAAAGTTGCTCGATAATATCGAGCTCGATAAATCGTCGACAATTTCGGCGACAAAATCGATATTCGGACGAAATCTTTTGGTTTGTTCCCAGATTATCGGCAGGTGAAAAAAAACGAAATTATCGCCGATATTTCGGCGATAATTTCGATATTTAAGACACTGGTTAGGATCCATGTCCATTTTAATTGGAAATATCCCATCCAGTCCAGCCCACCAAACAAGGCCTCAAGGAATTATATTTTTCCAATGTGAGACTAATTTCAACTCAAACATGTTTGCAATACCTTGCAAAAACCAACAGTATCATCACCAAATTTGAAACATTCAATTTAAAACAGATGCCACTATGTAACATTTTATTCTGTAGGACGAGTAAAATTCTCCACATGGCCTTTTATTTTGAAAAAAAAATAGTTATTACCGTTGTGACTGTTAAAGGACACTTTTACCGTTAAGACGGTTGAGATCAATCTTTTGCGCATCTGTGTCCCACGGTGCATGACATGGACCGTTTGGTTGAATATTCGAATCTTCACCGTTAATACCATTCTGTTGTAATAAATATTCAATTATTTATTTATCAAATTTTTCATTGATATGGTTTTTCTTTTAATCACATTTTATGAAAGAGGATTGGTAAAATGTTCAAGAGTACTTCTGGAGACTTGGTGCTGCCCTTTCTTTTAATTTTCTCTATGATAGTCTGAAAATTATTGTTAGATTTTTCTTTCAGAGGCTTGTTTTGCACAAAAAATTAATTGATATATATATATTTTACAAGCTCATCTTTTACACGTAGCAAATGTAACCTGAAAACCACAACTAATTCCTTAATATCATTTGCGTTATATAGCTCCCCTCTCAGAGTCATACTCTCATATATACACAGCCTTTGCCTAATTAGAGTAAAGCCATGGCCAACAGATCATCCATGGAGAGAAAGGTACGTAAGACTTCAATTTAATTTCTGCTCTCATATATACATTGCTTTTCAATTACTTTTCTTTTATGTGCAAAGGGCCATGGTGGTATTAATCCACATTGGGGCATACATATTTTCTGTTATACAAATTTATAAAAGAGGAAAAATTGAAATTTGTTACTGAGATGAACCAGTTTGCGAATTAGATTATCAGAATGATTTTGGTTTTTATTTTATTTTTACTTGTCTAGGGGAAGGAAGTTTTGGAGCCTCATCATGTTGCTGCACAATTTCCTACTAGCAACAGAAATGGGACAAGTTTGCAGCCCCTTGAAATGAAGTTAGTGCTCTCTCTCTCTCTCTCTCTCTCTCTCTCTCTCTCTCTCTCTCTCTCTCTCTCTCTCTCTCTCTCTCTCTCTCTCTCTCTCTCTCTCTCTCTCTCTCTCTCTCTCTCTCTCTCTCTCTCTCTCTCTCTCTCTCTCTCTCTCTATGAGTAAAGTAGTTTAAAGCTTTACTAAAATTTCTTTTTATTGAGGCCCAAAAAATCACGAGAAGCCCAAAGACATTTAAGGCCCAATATAACATATAATGTTGGTCATGCATTAATACAAGCTGTATTTTGGGAATTAATTCATTAAATAAATATAGAAATAGTGTGCATGCCATGCCAAGCTAATAATACATTTTTTATATGTCAATTACCTACTAAGCTCACATGAACCCAAGTCATGTGGTTTACGGGGCTTGTACGAGGAATTGTGGTGTGGAAAGTTACGGAGGTTCACAAGGCCCACGGAAGCTCTTGGATAATGGAGACTTTGGGCTAGCTACTTAGAAGCACAAAGTCCAAAGCCCATTATTTGGAGTTCTCTAATGTGGGTAAGCAAATGATATATTTTTCAAGCACTCCCTATTACCCACTGGAAACAAGCCAATTCCGACACTTCCTTTTACCCATAGGAAATAGTCATTTTCCAATACCTAGCTTTACCTGTTGGGAATAAGAATGTCTCAATGCTTATTTTTACCTATTGGAAATAGACTAGCTCCAACACTTCATTTTACCTCTTGGAAACCAAATAGAGCCTTCACCTTTTATAAATTGGGGGGCATTGCCCAGGCAAAACCCAACCCCTCTTAGTTGCTGCAAGCCTCTCAGCAACCATGAGAACTCACATTTCTTCAGCTGCTGCAAGCATTCCAGTAGCCATCACAGTCATTCTTGAGCCATCGACCTCCATCCTTTGGCTGCTGAAAGCATCCCAGCAACCATCGACCAACATCTCTTGGTTGCTCAAGCACCCCAGCAACCATCAAACCACTTTCCTTCCTCCCTTCGGCTGCTGCAAGCATTCCAGCGGTCATCCCAGCAATTCCTCAGCCATGTCCCCATAGCCATAGCCACAAACAACAAATTATCAACACCTAAACTCAAGCATATCCAACACCAAGCCAAGCACATGCATTCTCATTTGCTAAACTTGTGGGTCTTTAGCTCCCACACTCCAAGCTCTCATGCCAAGTTCACACAATCTCGGTTCAACATCAGCAAGTCATCTTCAACCATTCCAAAAGCGCGACCAAGCATTCGTCAAGCTGTTGGAAAACCTATGAAGTCACTCATCCATTTATCCCCATCTCTCTCTCTCTCTCTCTCTCTCTCTCTCTCTCTCTCTCTCTCTCTCTCTCTCTCTCTCAAAAAGCTCCATCCCATATCTGAAACACCTATCTTCTCAAGCTAAGTTGAAACCACAGTCATTATCTTTTTGGTAAGAAAATGCATACATCGCAAGCCCTTCGCCTAGTTGCCGAAAACACCCAATATCTCAAGCCATAATCCTTTCTTTATGCTCATTTTCTCTTAGGTCCCACGCCACAAGCCTCTCATGCCAAGCCTATTAGTATCTTGATTCACCAAAGCAAACTCTCATGCCAAGCCTGTGCAACATCAACGCACCATCTTGAACTCTTCATCAAGCTGCCGGAAACATCAGCACAAAACACGCAGCCGCTGGAAGAAGAACGAAGTACTCCCCTGGGACTTGCTTCTCCCTCGGGATGCTTTGGGCCTAGTTCTCGCTAACTTAGAAAAAGGGGTAACGAAGGCTTGATTCACCACACCACTCTATAGCGGTTCAAGAATCAACAAGCCCAGATGAGCCTTTCGACGGAAAAAGACCCTAACACCTTTCAAAGAAGGATGTAATCAATTTTTTTCTTTTTTTGTTATGTTTAATTTCTCATTTAATGACTCTATTTTGTGGGCGCTTTCTACATTTAAAATAAAAATATCACTAATAAAAACTATGAAACATAATAAAAATAAAAATAAAATGTCATGTTACCACCCAACCTAACTCTTGTTCTAATAATTTTTTTCTTTTACAACATTAAAAAATGTCTCAATTTCAAATTCCCCTTCGAGCATAATGTCTATTTTCTTTTTCCTTTCATTTCTTCTCGAACTTTAAATATTGTAAATATCATTTTACATATATCTATTTGTCATGAAATTTGTAAACGTGCAGGAGGTATCCTAATCAAATATCGGTTCATATAGCCCCCCAAAATCCAAATGCAAATGCCATGAATTTTCCTTCTTCAGTCCTGCTAAAAAAGGCCTTAAGTTCATTAACCGAAACACCAAATTCCGAAAGTCCAGGTTCATCTTCAACAGCTCACCATGCCAATCCTACAAGCACCAATTATGGCAACAAAATCCATACCTCATCACCCTCTACAAGTCCAGTTTCATCTTCAACAGTTGCTTCTTAATTTCATTTGGCAAATAAGTAATTGAAATAATGTGATTGTACAATATTCATGGCAGGCAAACAATATCCATTTGGGGGTCTGTTCCATATCTGCTAGCACAAGCAAACGATGGTCAGGCCGACCGGTGGCTCCCGGGGGATGGCACAAGTGGTAGTGCTACCTCAGCGCTGCCTTTTTCCAAACCTGGAACATTGGGCACTAGTCCAGCAGTATGCAACTTTAAGTTGTAGTGGTTTAAAAGTTTTTTATTTCTATTAAGCAATGTTTAATTACTGGACATTAATTAATTATACGTTGGGTTAAATTATTTTGGGGCTGATGCAGGGCAGCCAGGGAACCGTTGGACCAGTGCCTAGGAATGTCCCACGTTCTCATGACTCGATACAGGTATATATATCACTCTAAACCCTAAAAGAGTTCTCAGTATATATTTCCCTTTTATTGCTAAACCCTAATTGTATGTTTTAGCAAAATATATTGCATAATGGAAATGCTAGAGAGACTATATCATTGTACCATATATCACATCTCTAATAGAGGTGATACCGATTCGTATTGACGGGACATACCTCTATTAAAGATGTGGTACACAATGTGCAGGGAATGACAGAACTACATACATGCCTGAAGTGGCTATGTGTAAGTTCATAAACTTTTAAGCTATTTCTCCTGCCCCCACTCCCGGTCCCCAAAATATATACACTCTAACTTCACCATTTAAGCTATTTCAAAGTGTGGGTTTGGGTCTGGATCGGGATCCCACTATGATACCATGTTAAATTTCAAAGAAATCGGACTCCCGCTCTGATACCATGTTAAATTTCAAAGAGACGGGCCTACAGCCCACTACTAACAACACTGATATTGTCCCCAACAAAGCCCAGGAGGTGTGAGGTTTTATCCCAAAAGGCCTCAATATTATTAGGAGTGGAACTACTTATTATAAGTTGTAGTTTATTTAGTCAAGTTTCCGATGTGGGACTTTATATTTTTCAACATAACCATTTTCTCCATTTCTACTACAGAGAGGAGATTTTTGAACTTTTAATTTTCTATTTTTAATATAAATTCTGATTACTTGTTTAATATTTCCCCGGCAGGATTTTGATGTAACCAAGGGGATGTATAATGGCAGAGAAGACGATCTTTACTACCCCTTCCCAATGCATCTTATCAACATAGATGATTTCAGTTAAATCAGAAAATGGGAAACTAGGGCGTTTGGTATCCTGTTCAAATAGGGAACTCAAAAACTTTGATTTTTCTTAAAAACAAGGAGTTCTTAAATCTATTTTTAAGATTCAAAAACTTGTTTGGTATGCAACTTCAAAACTGTTTTCAAATCTTAAAAATTTGAGAACTTGTGGGTTGTTAGAAAAAAAACTGAAAAAAGAGAATTTAAAAAAAATAAAATAATAATTTGGGTGTTTTTTAGTTGTTCTTGAATTTGAGTTTTTAAAAATAAGGCTACCAAATAGGTTTTCTTTGTTTTGGACTCAAATTCTGTTTTTGAGTTTAAAAAGTTGGATTCAAGTTTAACACCAAACATGCCCTAATTTGCATTTTACTTGAATTAGGGTTGCTTGGAGGTTTAACATTAGCATGGCATGGACGTGAAAGTAGTGCTTGGTTATATATTTGAATGTTTGTTTACTTGGAAATTTTTTGTTCTGGTCTTAATCAACAAATTATTCAGACAAAAGTTTGTTCTTGTGCTCCCACCCAAAAGTTTCTTTTTTAACTTCAATGAATTGTTCAGACAAATGTCAGTGGAAAAAAAAAATTATTTAGACAAAAAAAACTTTGAGAACTTAGGAAAACCCAATACAAGAACTAAAACAGAGGAAAACAAAGAATATGAACCCAGTCCCACCCCTCGAGAGAAGTTGAGGTTTCACCTCAAAACCAATTGGCAATGAGTGAGTAGCCCAACTCCTTAGCCGATGCAAGGTTTATAAACTTTATGGTGAGGATCGTTGAAAAGTTGAGAGATGAGAGAGTATTGAAATGCAAGAGTATTTTTATTAACAACTAGAGAGCACCAAGAGTTGTTCTTCTCATACGGCCGGGCATGCAAACTGCTTGCTTTTACATTTTCAAAGTGGGAAATGTGTTACGATTACATAAATTGTCCTTCTAATAATTATACATATGTAAATTTATATGGGAATCTAAATTATTGAGCTGCCGACACTAAATCACAAAAGTCTCACTCTTATCCAATAACTACTACAAAAAAGTGACTCCCTTTGCAAGAAGGAACCATCATTATTAAAAGGTGATGTTTATTTTTGGTAGTTCATCAATTTGTTAGACTAATGTCAACATGGACCACTTTTGATGGGTGTTTTTAACATGTGCCTAAAAATTTACAGAGAGCTACAATACAACTCAAAATTTTGAAAGAGATTTCAATCCTTATTGAATACAAAATAGATGTTCCTGTGCTAGATTTTTACAACAAATAATGTAATTAAACTTGGTAGTTGATTCTACAAATTTTCTTTTCTTCCTTTGCAGCCTCTTGCTTGGTATATTTACTGAAGCACCCACAAGACAAGCACCAATGACTATGGCCTGTGAACTCCTCTAGTTGCACCACAGCCCATTATAGAGGAAGGCAATTTTCCCACCTTATCAATTCCTGATTCAAACACCACACCCATTCCCATATAGAAATGAGACTCTATGTGGCAATGAAACGCCCAGGCCCCTGGATTATCTGCCTTGAACCTCAAAGCAGTCCACCCATAACGATGAACAGGCACAGTATTCTTCATGATAGGGTTCACCAAATTGTACTTCTTTGGATCATTGAACTTGTCAAACTTGCCCTCCCCATATCCCAGGACCCAGAAATCGTGCCCGTGAAGATGCCACGGGTGCGTCTCGCTGTTGTTTGGGTTCCTGGTGTTGGCATTTTGGAGTATAAGGTCCACTGTTGTATTGAACTGGAGCCTATAAATCCCATTGCTTACTGTAGCATTTGTGTTGTTTGGTGTCTTGTAAATGTCATAGTTTACAAAATCGTACCCGTCAGGTGGAGAAGTTCGATCAAATGCCTCAGTCAAGTTCTGCTTGAGGGCAATGAGATAAGGTGTGTGAGGATGAGTGAATGAGACATTGTTGACTGACCAGCGGACATAACCGTTGATGGTGTTTTGTGTGTTGAGAAGCACAATCACTCTGTCTGAGGTTGGGGGAGGGGTGTGGATGAAGCCTTGGTGTGCTTTGATGGCAAGACTTTGATCCAATCGGGCGCGTACGTTGTCCCAAGCAGGGCCTGCTGGGGGTACCGCTGGAGGAGATCTCCTCGGGTGGTTTGGATAGTAATTGAGAATGGCTAAACCAGGTGGGGTGGTGGCATTTCGGGTAACCACATTTGTTGTCATCCAATAATTTCTTGAAGGGTCTTGGTCTGCTTTTATTAGCACAGAATATGTCTCACCAGAATATAAGAACAGGTTCTTCACAACAAATGGCTCAACATAATGCCCGTCTGCCTCAACCACTGTCATATTATGGCCCTGCAACATGGACAAGTTTTGTTAATTATATGCTAATACTTAAAATTATGCAGATTGTGTTCTGCATACTACATGAACATAGATAAATTAGTACCTCTATTTGAAAACTGAGGGCAGACAAAGCAGTCAAGCTAGCAACCCTCAGTCGATACGTCTTGCCAGGGACGACTGTCATTGCGTAAGGGGAGCATTCGGGGTTCGTTGCGTTACAAACATCGGGGTCTAAGCTTGGAGTGGTCAGTGTGGAGCAGTCGAATCTTCCTTTTCCTTGTATCAAAAGCGACTGAAATTTTGGCCAAAAGGAAAACCCATTAGCAAGTGCATTGACAGCAGCAAACAGTAAACTAGTAAATTCTATTTGTTACCCAAAAACTGAATAGAGAGGCAATTAATTACCTGAGGTTCCCCAACCCAGGCAAACTTAAGGGAGGACAGCCCAACTGCGTGTTCATAAGTGCTCTTGTGGTACCAATCATTAAGTATGATGCTTCGATCATAATCATAAGAAAAAGGCTCTGATTCTCCATCAGGAAGCGCTACACGGATTGAACCATATAAACCCGCTTCTCTCTGCATTCCATAATGAGCATGGTAGAGGTATGTTCCAGGCTGCAAAAGGCAATTTAATCATACATGGAGATCAGTATAAATTATTAATTCAACAACAACAACAATCTGTCTACCATGAAAATTATGTCTTACTTACCCTATCAACCACAAACTGATATTTGAAGGTGTCTCCAGGCACTATTGGGCATTGAGTCACACCTTCAGTTCCATCACTCCATGGTGTTCCAATCTGCAACCGAAAAAAGAAGAACACTTTCAGATGCTATGAAACATTAAAAAAAAAGTTGCTGATCAAATAACAGATAAATAGGAATTGAGGAAGTTACGACGATCGTACCTGTCGAATTCCATGCCAATGTATGGCTACATTTTCTGTCCATAAACTGTTTGTAAGCTCAACAATGATGGTGTCTCCCTGCTGAGCAAGTATGGTTGGTCCAGGAGATCTACCATTAATGGTTATGACCAGCTTCTTGAAGCAATCAGGGGACTTGTACTCATACTTCACCTCCCATTTGTAATGCCTAATTCTAGCCTCCACTGCTGGAACCTCAACCAATGACAAGAACAGAAACAAAGCCAGAAATAACTTTAAAATGCAACCATTTCTCTGTAAAAGCTCAACCATTTCTCTTTGGAACTTTTAGAAGCTCACTGAAAAAACTACAGACTCTATATGAAAGTTGATGAAATATTAATTATATTGGGCGTTGTTGCTTCCTCAAACTCAAATTGGCGCTTTTTGTAAAAGTGCTGGCTGCTTCAATTGCTTTTCCCCTTCCAGCTCTATATATGGTGTCTGAGTCTTTGGTCAAACATGGTAGCTAAAGACTTGATCAATTACTGGCCATTTTCCTGTTTATGAGCTTGTGAAACTGCTAGCTGCTTCAATTTTCCTGTTCGGCGCTTTTTGTGAAAGTGCTAGCTGCTTCAATTGCTTTTCCCCCTCCAGCTCTATGTGTCTGAGTCTTTGGTCAAACATGGTAGCTAAAGACTCAATCAATTACTCAGTGAAACCATGAAATTACTGACCTCTTCAAATTATTTGCAAACATCAGGAAGGTGAAGAGATCCTTAGGAATTTGCCTCATTGACTTTAATCTGTTAATAACCTTGAGTGTCTCTTCCTCTACCTAGTTATTGTATATTTAGCTTCATCCTTTTGTAATGGGGATCAATCTGTTTATTCTTTTCTGCTTCTATGAAGTTTGAATCGGTCAAACCAACTCCATGTGCCAAGTTGTATTTTTCTTTTTCTTTTTGGCGCCGAAATGTTGTACTATATCATGTCAAGACAAGAGAAGGTAATCCAGCAGTAAGGTGGCAATTTCTACTAAAACGCGTTGTTTCAGGCTTTGGTTTTGCAGCAACAAGAAGACATACTATACTATGGATATAAGCTTATTTGAGATTATTTTTTTGTGGGGTTCATTATACTTTGTATTTCAATGATTCGAAAATATCTTTTTTTATTTATTCATAAATCATTTTCACAAGAAATTGACAATATAAAAGCGATATAAACACATTAATTAATAAAAGAACAACCATTTGATTGAAAAGATGGACAAGTAAAATATGGTCACGATCACATTTTAAACACCTTTATTGTATCCGGTGATCGGGTGGTCTATTTTGTGACCCTATTAAGTATTATCCTCTACAATAAGTATTATTTAAGAAATATCATTGTCAGAGCTTTATGTTGTAGGTTCAGGAGGCCCGTCGCCTTAGCGGGACCTTCATCAAAGTTTTCTCTGCATTGACCCGTTGACCAATGGATGAAAGTGATGCTGCCAGAAAATTGTAATAAGCATGGTGCCCAATCCAAATACATCCATGCATGATTACCCCACCATTCCCGTTATGGAACTAATTAGTACTCAAAAAAGGGTTTTTACATGTAAGTCTATAAATAGGATCCAAAATTTATTAGTTTATATAAATTATAATTGAATTAATACATTAGTTTTATTAGTTATATGATTAAAATTATATATATATATATATTGTAGTTTCAATGTCAAAGTGTCAAACTACAGAGATCAAAAGTGACTTTTGGCCTTATAATAAAACCCAGTTGAGAGGTGTTTGTACAATCAAACACTAAACAAACCGTTTAAATCAAAGGAGGCTATAGACAAAACGGTGCGTAGAGTTTACTAGGTCACCAACATTCAGACATCATCTTCTTCGTGAGGTGCACAGTGTCACCTCTATAAAATTTCAGAACAAAAAATCCTTGTCATAGCTTTGATCTCTCTGTTTATATCTCTTTGAGGCATTTAGTAAAAAACATGGTGGCCACCAGCAGGTGGGGCATATTACAGCCTCTCCAAAGGATTTTTTGAAGCATTCCAATTCCAAATTCTTTAAAGTTACAAACCAAAAGGAAAATGCAATGCAAAATGAATTAAAGTTACAACCCAAAAGAAAATCCAATTCAAAGTTAATTAAAGTTACAAACTAAAAGGAAAATGCAATGCACCAATATTACAAACTAAAGTTACAAACTCAAGTGAGAGAGAGAGAGACACACACACACAAAGAGAGAGAGAGAGAGAGAGAGAGAGAGAGAGAGAGAGAGAGAGAGAGAGAGAGAGAGAGAGAGAGAGCTTGAGTTGAGTGAGCGTGGTGAAGGTTGAGTTGAGAGAGAAGAGACAGAACTTAGATTGATAGAGAGAGAGAGGAGGAGATGAGTTCGATTCGGGTCTGTGAGAGAGAAGCTGATTTTGAGAGTTGAGAGAGAGAGAGAGAGACGAATGAGAATCAGAGAGTTGAGATGAGAGAGTGAGATCGCATAAGGAGAGAAGAGAGGCTTAGGTCTGATCGCATCTAACGGCTACGATTAATGGGTGTGAATAGAAAATATTGTATGAAATATATTTTACATACAATATAAGTATATTATATTCAATATAATATATTATAGACAATATTATTTAAAATATATTCGAGGTTTGCGGTAACCGCGAGTTTTGAAAATCAAATACCGCAACTGTAACTGCAAATGTGGTTCGGTTCTAAATACCGCAAATGCGGTTCGGTTTACCGCGATTGCAGTTTCATTGCGGTAAATTATCGGTTGGTTTTTGCGGTTTTTCAGTATAAAATGCCACCCCTAATAAGAACAAGGAACTTTGAAAAGTGCCAAGGATCAGCTATACGAAAGAATAACAAACGTTGCAAAATGTTAAGAAGGGTCAGTTGACTGCGTATTCCTTGAGTTGAAATTGACAATTACTTTGTTTTTTGTTAGATTACGTAGCAATATAGCAACGTACTTCGTCAAATACAATGCCAATTCAACAATCCTACAATAAACCCAGTCTCAAATTTCTGAATTACTTCATATATCAAAGATGGAATAATATGAGCATCCATACTATGTGGTTATTTATTCTTATAAGGAGTTTCACAATTTTGTACTTCAATTTTGTTTTCGTCAATTTTATACTTAAACATTGATTTTCCTATCACTTTCATACCGAGCAAAATCAATTATTTTTGCATGACTGTCAATTTTTTGCTAAATGGTGGTGTGGCTTAATGACGGGCTCATGTCATCACGTGCATGAAAAAATTAATGGGCCTAATAAGTATGTGAATTTTCTAAGAGAAAAAATTAAAAATTATAAAAAAAAATCGATATAAAGCTCCAACTTCCCCCTCACTAACCTTCCCCTCCCCCTCCCTCTTTTGGTTGTCTCCGCTCTCCCTCCACTCTCTCTGCCTCTCTTTGCCCCTCCCGGACCAATCCCCAGCCCCCCTCCTCAACCAACCACTCGAGATCCATCCTCCCAACCATCCCAGCTGCAAGCCACCTTCAACCCAATGTCCACTCCACGCTCAATTGGTGTCTTGATAAGTTTAAGAGGCGCAGAGAGAGAGAGAGAGAGAAAGAGGGTTTAGATAGAAAACAAAAACAAAAACAGAGAGGGGTGGGTCACCCAAACCCTCTTCCAGACTTTTCTTTTGGGCTTTCCATAAATATAAAATTAGAAGTAACGCAAAACCAGTCAATAAAATTAATTCCAATCAGCAATGACGACTATAAAATAAAATAAAAAAGCAATGCCACCAATTTCCTGAAATACTTTTACATATTAAACTCAAAGTAGGGACAATCTCGATTCTCTCTACTCCAATTTCCACCACAGCAAGGACCCCAACCAATGACTTGGCCAATCACCCGAGGTAAGAAATGTCTTCCCAATCTTTCTGATTCAATTGGTCTGATCTTTTCTGTATCTGTTGTTTCTCTAGAATGAGTGCTTATTAGATCAATCTGAGACATTGACTTATGCTGGAAAAGAAAAGAGAGTTAAAAAAAAATACTTGAAGTTTAATAACAATAAGAGTAATAATTGTTCATACAGGAGGAAGAAGCAGACTTTCACCTTCCATATTCATTGCCGGCACCATTGCTGTCTCTGTGGTACGAAGCAATCTGAGACATTGACTTGTGCTGGAAAAGAAAAGAGAGTAAAAAAAAAGGGCTTGTCCAATATAGATCCCTACATTTTCTATTTCCTATATATCCATCACTCTATAAATCTGTGTAAAACCCAATTTCAAATTTAAATGACTAGTAGGATATAAGTAGTCGTAGTATTCCTATGTTTTTACATAATTGCCACCATACTTCATATTTTTTTTTATAATTTATTTCAAGCATTTTATTAACTGCCATAATTTTAATTAGAGTGTTGCTAAACGAACCCTAAAATTAACTGAGTACACCATACAATCTAAGTACACCCTAATGTTTAAATTAAAATGTAAAATTATTTTCATAAATCATTTTCACAAGAAATTGACAATATAAATGTGGGAACCGAATTATTCGTAACCCTAGGTCAAATAATTCCTTCCATTTGGGGATTATTTGACTTAATTGGGAATTATTCAATCTAATTGGGGGTCACCCAATTAAATAGAATGTTACCTAATTAGGTTGAGGATTGATTTGATTCCTACGAATACTCTCAATTAATGGAGGAGTTACCTAATTAAATTAGGTATTGATTTGATTGCTATCCTGATTAGGGATTTGATTTAAATCAAATAAATCAAATCCCTAATTAGTCAAATCTCGCCAAATTGGGGAGGAATAATTCCCTTCCATCTACGGAATTATTCCTCTGAAACCCTAGCTCCCGAGACTCCTATAAATACCTAGCTACACACAAGGGTGAAGGTACGTCTAAACTCCTACTGAAACTCTGCAGAAATCATCTCTGAGAAACCCTAGCCACCTCCTTTCTCTCCCTCTTTCACATATAAACTCCGTACCCTATTTAGCTATTGGTTTTTTGCCCTAAATCAATTGAACTAATTTAGGCATCGGAGGGCCTTTGGCCAACACCCCCCGGGTGTGGTCCTCTTATTGTTATTCGTTTTGCAGGGAGAAAGAAAGGTGGAGAAGACGAAGGAATCTTTAGGCGAATATTCCCGTGGGAGGAATTTGACTCCCACAATAAACACATTAATTAATAAAAGAACAACCATTTTATTGAAAAGATGGAAGAATCGTCCAATTATTGCTGATTAAATATAAGTAAAATATGGTCACGATCACATTTTAAATTACAGGGACCAAAAGTGACTTTTGGCCTTATAATAAAACCCAACTGAGAGGTGTTTGTACAATCAAACACTAAACAAACCATTTAAATCAAAGGAGGCTATAGACAAAACGGTGCGTAGAGTTTATTAGGTCACCAACTCAGACATATTCGTCTTCTTCCCGAGGCGCACAGTGTCACCTCTACAAAATTTCAAGAAAAAAATTACTGTCGTAGCTTTGACTCAAAACACACAAGAAACCACATCCCAAAAACTTAAATTCCAATTCAAAATCTTTCTGGGTTTTCTCTATCTCTCAGTTTATCTCTCTTTGAAGCATTTAGTAAAAAACATGGTGGCCACCAGCAGGGGGGCATATTCCGGTCTCTCCAAAGGATTTTTTTGCAAGGGGAGGTGCAGTTGCACCTCCTTACACTTTTGTGGGTCCGCCACTACTCACATAAAATAGAAGTCCACTTAACACCAATACAATAGAAATACAAAACCCTTTAAACCCATACCAGCATATATATATATATATAATTTTAATTATATAGCTAATAAAATTAATGTGTTAATTTAATTATAATTTATATAAAATTAATAAATCGTATATTATTTTAACTGTCTTATCTTTGCCATATCCAAATTCTAATTTTTGAAGAATTTCCGTATGGCTGTGTTGTACCGTATCGTATTTTTGTACCCGTACAACATAGGTTTTGAGCTTTTACGAATTTATTTGGGGTTTTCGATTGTCCCTTTTTTTTGGTACTTTTAACATTTTTAATGTTGCCCCTTCTCTGAAAAATTTCTAAGTCCGCCAATGTACGTGAGTGATAT
The DNA here is from genome assembly GCA_020521455.1 of Prunus kanzakura. Taxonomy (NCBI): domain Eukaryota; kingdom Viridiplantae; phylum Streptophyta; class Magnoliopsida; order Rosales; family Rosaceae; genus Prunus; species Prunus kanzakura. The sequence goes on from BPUM01000811.1 coordinate 1,439,029, forward strand.
GTTTGGCTTAGAAATAGTGAGATGTTATTGGGACTCTGTCCTTTTTTATTTTTTATTTTTGTAATCTCGGGTTATTGATATGATTTTCAATCACACTTAGTGACAGATTTAGGATTTGTACTTTCAGGGGTCATGGTGTAAAATGATCAAAGTCTCTAATAAAACTATCACATATCAAAAAGCCATCATTAATATCAATTTCATATGGTAAAGCAAAGGGTGCGGCTTGGAGGTTGGGGGTTAGGGTGAGAACTAGGGATTTTAGGTTTTAGAGGGGGAATGTCAGGCTGTATTGGGGGGAATTTATTTATTTATTTTTCAAAACGTGGTTCAAAACATCGCTGTTTTTGGCCAGGTTAATTAAAAAAAAATTGATGTGCTTGAGTCAAAACTACGACGTTAAAAAAATTAAAAGGAATCAACAGTGCTGCTGCCCAAGATTTCGTTGGGGCCTTTCGTTGAGCACTTTGAGTGCATGTTGGGGTCAACTATCAAGCTTCCACAAGACACAAGATCACCGGTGGAGCTGCCATTGCCAACGAGGTTTTTGGGCGTTCACCGAGTCGGGTGACCTTGTCTCTTTGTGAAATAAATAGAGGAGTATATGATAGTATTTTGGAGTGGTCTAGAAGCATGGCATAGTCTTAAAATTTCTGGTTTGAATGTGTGCGTTTGTCTAAACCTCACGTGATTATATTAGAGTTGAGTTATTCGACATGACTAAAACAAAGTCAATTACCTAATATTTAACGCAAATAAAAAAATATACGATACGAAGCCACAATAACTTGCTACATGAAGAATTGTCAACCCTATTTCATGGACGTAGCCTGCTTTCTAAGATATATCTACATGTGACTCAAAGGTTCAGAACTTAAATTGTCAAGGTCTTCAGCTGAAATTTCCATGGCATTTGCATATGGGGTTGGTGATGAAGAAAACGGTCAAGTTTTTTGTCATGGGTCTTGAATTGGAGCTTTCGTGGTATATTCAGATAGGTTTTTGGACATCATGAAGAAAAGATGTCGACGTAGACAAGTTTTAAAATAGTTAAAACTGATTATTTTATGAACAGAGAGATCAACACTGGTTCATGAAGAAGATGTCGATGTAGGCAAGTTTTAGTCATTGATAAATAAATAAAAACAGTTGATGGCATCTTCCGTGTTCTAGTACATCAATTCCTCCGGAGCTCATAATTATGCTTCAGTCATCAACGAGAGAATATATAATTATGTTTCATCTCTTCCTCTATGTGATTTGGGACTCAATATAATGATTTTTTATATCCTATGATTTAATCGTTATCGTACCAAAGTTGTAACCCGAATGAGAGTATTTTATAAACTGATTTCTTATACTAGTGATATAGATAAACCCTACACCATTTAATTTCTATAAACAAACAAACAAAAAATTTCAAAAAATGACAACTAGCTCTATTGAATTTAATTTTGATTATTAAATTACTTTTATGCCCTATTGAGTGTTTTGGGTTTTTTATGAGGTTTCGGGGTTATGCTTGTTTTAAGAAATCGATGGCAGTTTTGTAATTTATAGGAAGTTCAAAGCCTCTTTGTTATGTTATAAATGAGTTTTGGGTGTGTTTCTAGAATTTTTTTTATAATTTGGGCCCCTATATTGTTTATAATAGTGAATCTCCCAACATGAGATCACAGAGAGAGATGGGAATAGAAAGATGAGGTTTTTTGTGTTGGTAAGTAAACTGATTTAAAATGTAAAGAAATAAAGGAATAAAAGAGGCTAACCTCAACACGAGAAAATAAAATAAAATAAAAAACATATAAGAATCAAGGCGCAGACACAAAGCTAGGAAAAAGTAGACAACTATAATAAGAACAAGTAACTTTGAAAAGTGCCAAGGATCAAGCTCTACGAAAGAATGACAAACGTTGCAAAATGTTAAGAAGGGTGAGTTGACATTGACAATTACTTTGTTTTTTGTTAGATTACGTAGCAATATAGCAACGTACTTCGTCAAATACAATGCCAATTCAACAATCCTACAATAAACCCAGTCTCAAATTTCTGAATTACTTCATATATCAAAGATGGAATAATATGAGCATCCATACTATGTGGTTATTTATTCTTATAAGGAGTTTCACAATTTTGTACTTCAATTTTGTTTTCGTCAATTTTATACTTAAATATTGATTTTCCTATCACTTTCATACTGAGAGCAAAATCCATTATTTTTGCATGATTGTCAATTTTTAGCTAAATGGCGGTGTGGCTTAATGACGGGCTCATGTCATCACGTGCATGAAAAAATTAATGGGCCTAATAAGTATGTGAATTTTCTAAGAGAAAAAATTAAAAATTAAAAAAAAAAATCGATAAAAAGCTCCAACTTCCCCCTCACTAACCTTCCCCTCCCCCTCCCTCTTTTCGTTGTCTCCGCTCTCCCTCTACTCTCTCTGCCTCTCTTTGCCCCTCCCGGATCAATCCCCAGCCCCTCTCCTCAACCAACCACTCGAGATCCATCCTCCCAACCATCCCAGCTGCAAGCCACCTTCAACCCAATGTCCACTCCACCCTCAATTGGCGTCTTGATAAGTTTAAGAGGCGCAGAGAGAGAGAGAGAGAGAGAGAGAGGGTTTTGATAGAAAACAAAAACAAAAACAGAGAGGGGTGGGTCACCCAAACCCTCTTCCAGACTTTTCTTTTGGGCTTTCCATAAATATAAAATTAGAAGTAACGCAACACCAGTCAATAAAATTAATTCCAATCAGCAATGACAACTATAAAATAAATTTTAAAATAATAATAAATAAATAAAAGCAATGCCACCAATTTCCTGAAATACTTTTACATATTAAACTCAAAGTAGGGACAATCTCGATTCTCTCTACTCCAATTTCCACCACAGCAAGGACGCCAACCAATGACTTGGCCAATCACCAGAGGTAAGAAATGTCTTCCCAATCTTTCTGATTCAATTGGTCTGATCTTTTCTGTATCTGTTGTTTCTCTAGAATGAGTGCTTATTAGATCAATCTGAGACATTGATGACTTATGCTGGAAAAGAAAAGAGAGTTAAAAAAAAAAAACTTGAAGTTTAATAACAATAAGACTAATAATTGTTCATACAGGAGGAAGAAGCAGACTTTCACCTTCCATATTCATTGCCGGCAGCATTGCTGTCTCTGTGGTACGAAGCAATCTGAGACATTGACTTATGCTGGAAAAGAAAAGAGAGTAAATAATAAAAAATACTTGTGAGAACCAAATTTGTGTTATGGGATTTAATTTTGTAACCTCACTTGAGATGATTACCTGTCTGTAGCTGAATTTCCACTTTGATGGTATAGGCATAATGGACGGTACATACCGAGATAAAGAACAAAGAAGAGGATACCTTTCCTGCATCTCATTCGGCAATACGCTACTACAGGCTGCCATGTTTGAGAATTGAGGTCGAGCATACGTATGTTTATATATGACCTAGAGGAAATCGGATAATGATTGGTAATTGTAGTCGGGTGTGTACCCAGTATTTGTCTCATATTAGAAGGCATATTCCTCAGAATCCACAACCCTATCGTTTTAGGACGTTCAGGCAACTCATCTAGTAGACCTAGGCATCCATCCATCCATCTCAATTAAATTGTTGCGAAAAGGATAGAAATCCATTTCGTCGTCAAATGGGCGATACAACTCCGGGAGTGGGATCGTAGTGAACATCTCACTTCCAACCTCGAACACCATAATGCAACTTGTGTGATACTCATAGCTTGGCCAATATAACTTGCCGTCGAGGCATAAGGGTTTATTCTGAAGAAAACTACAGAGGAGAATCTCATCATCGACACTTTCAGGAATAGCCAGGTGTATTTGCCGCCAGTTTTCTGTTCCTAAAGTATAGATCAGCAACTTAAAATTTAAAACTTCATGTTTCAATTTTCTAAACTTCACACTTAGTGGATATTTTAATTCCGTGAGTAATTGCATTTGGAGGACCTTGTACTCCTCACCAACAGGGTCATAACCGAAGTTGAATCTTCTGGAATTTGATGATAAAACCTAGAAACAAGGGCGGCAGTTGTAGGGCGATTTGACTCGAATGTTGAATCTTCTGGAATTTGATGATAAAACCTAGAAACAAGTGCGTCAGTTATGGGGTCCCCCTTAGAACGTTCTGGATCCAACAACACGGAATAGCACCCTATGTCCCGAAGATCTTTTGTGCTAGCAGTGAGGAGACAGTGGAAGGTTGGAGGACTACCAAGGTTTAACCTAATATCATAATCTTCAATGAAATCCTTCGGTGAACTTACCCACTGCCATTCCCGACATACCAACCGCAACTGATATTTGCAATTACACCAGTCGGCATGTTGGAGAATGTCGAGGATACTTGGTCACTGTCTTTCTCATTGTGGGGATCCATTATCTTTCTTTTCTTTTTTGCTGGAAATCCATTATCTTTCTTTTTGGTCGATCTGAAAACAAAATAACACATAAATTATTACCCTAAAAAAGTTATTACACTAGCATCAAAATTCGAAGTCATATGGTTCAACAAGACTCATGGCTCTGTAAATAAAGGACAAAGAACAAATGATGTAATCCAAATTTTAACTATGAGACCATCATGGAATATTCTGTATAACCTGGCAAACAAATACATACTCAGGTAGCAATTTCAGCACACTGGTAGAGCGAAGTCCAGAAAATGAAGGACCTTGATGAACAGCACGAAAATGCAATAAGAAACGCAAATAATTATGCCTCTGCCTGAACCGTTAAGCCTGCACTCTATGAAATAGAATGTAGAACATAAGAAACCCATAAACATGTATGCAAATTTATGGAGATAGCATGATTGCAAACTCAAATATTATATTTGGAATAGGAAAACTCGAATAATATACATGAAATAGGATTCAAACATTTAGATAAAAAAGATGGCAGCATTCTCATATAGTACATTGGAATAAAAGAAGGTTCTGTACTATAATTTCAAATGACATTAGAAACACTGAAGTAAGCAGTACTTTTCTTAACTTTTCCAACAAGAATGTGAAAGGAGGATTAATATATAAAATCAATAAATTGGATAGGGGTATGGAATTTCACATGATAATGTAATCAAGATTCCATGTACGTTTCAATAATGCTAAATGTTCCTTGCCCAAGAAAAATCAAAGAAAACTCAAAGAAACCTCGAAGTTATAGTTCAATAACACAATATTCCAATGGTGGCTGTTCCTCCAAGAAAAGAAACCCTACAGAAAATAAGACAAGAAATATATGCAGAGGCTAACTGATTTTATCAAATCCCTAAACCTAGAAAGACACCCATCTGGTCCCCCAGCATACAACCCACTCCTTGCTCAAGAGAGTTCAAAAATCTATTAGACCATGGAAACCTCAATGTAGCACAAACAAATCAACCGCAAAAAATCTCTATTTCAGGATAACACAAAGAAACATCCCAAAATTTACAAGATACTAAAGCCCAAAGAAAACAGCTCAATCTGACCTTTTTCCAAATCTTATTCCACTGCAAGCACAATCATAGAAAATCATCTTATTCATCTCTCACCACAACCGCTGCTGCTGTTGCCGCCACCGGTGCACCCCCAAAATTTACTCCACTCCAAGCACAATCCTATAATAAAGAGATACAGAGAGGCTTGAGGGTTACAGGGGTCGTGTAATGTAAATTTTTTTTTCCTAAAACTAAAACTAAGCTAGAGAAAGAGATCTTCCTAAATGGCTGGCACACAGACGCCCGAAGAACAACCCTATGCTTTTGAGTGATTTGATTCAATTAAAAACATCATACATCATTATTAATTTGGGTTTAAGGTCTAGAACTTAGTTGAATGGAGAAGAAACCTCAACTGATGAAATGCAAAAACACAGGGCAGCCACGAGCCACCCAGCAAGCCCCAGCCAACACTAATCTAATCCAAATACTAATATCAATCAATATAAACTCTAATACAATTATCCAAATAACAAAATCATATCAATAAATTATTTTTTTTTTATAATAAAAAACACCACATATAACAATCAACATAAATTCTAATCCAAATAAGAAATAAGAAAATCAATCAACATCCATATCATATCAAAAAATTCTAATTAATAAAAGATATATCAATTTCATTAAAATTATAAATCCTATGCCCAAAATAATATATGTAAAGGATTATCAGTCACTTGACTTTATGAGAGGCGACGGCATGGAGGTGTTGGTGGAGGTTGGGGATTAGTTAGGGTTTGAGAGAAGAGAGGGAAAATTGGGTTTTGGCTTTGGAGGAGGTTGCTGGAGGAGTCGAGATGCTGGGTTCTTTTTTACTTTTTCTCCTTTTAACCTGGCTCAAAACGCGCCTTTTCGAAGCCAGGTTTTTAAAAAAAGGTAATATGCGGTTTTGCCCCCTAAACTTTACCATAATTGTCCATAAAAAAAACTATCACGCGAAAAAGAAAAAAAAAATTGAAGTCTAAGATGGAAAAAATAGTTGTGAAATAAAATAATTGAATGGAAAAAATGTACACAGAAACAGTACTCCTACCCCGACATCTAAAGCTACCTCCCATGGCGACAACCCCAATCTCCTCCTCTCTCTCTCTCTCTCTCTCTCTCTCTCTCACCTCCTCCCTCGATCTCCCTCCTCTTTCTCTGCAAAGTCAAGCATAAAAAATGCTTTATTCGAAAATTGAAAATTGAGTGGTTGAGAAATAGGAAAGGAACAGATGTAAAAATCAATCAAATGGGGACCTCTGCGTTGGACCTCTCCTATGTGGCTTCCTCCTTCTCGCACAAGTTCTTCTCATTTCAGAAGAGAAATTCGAGGTCCCTGGTGCGAGAAGTCGAGATCTTTCTCTTTCTTTTGGAGTAATTAATACTTGAGTGAGAAAAACCAGATTGCTATTGTCCAAAAGCTCAATTCCAAAGAATTTATGGGTTAAAGACCGTTGGAGATCCATGAACTACGTTGTGAGATATGTTGCTGTGGTGATTATGCAGGTTGCAAGGTTTGTGCGACCAGAGGGTGGAGGTTTGGGATTTGAGGCTTGCTTATGGCTAATTAATTGAGTTTAACAATGAAATAGGTGGATCTGTGTAAGTGTGTGAGATGGGACAGAGAGAGAGAGAGAGATCATTTGAGTAATTAACCCATGAAATAAGTATGTTAAACATAAATTTCCTTACTAAGTTTGAGCTTAGCTTGATTGGTCGATCGTGTTTTACATCCCATAGGAGCAGTATTGGACATGTGGATTTCACCTAAATAACACATCAACAATAACAGAATTTTCGACCGAAGTTGACGACATGGACCAATTTAATATACCCTAGGTAATCTCGAGGACCAATCATGTGATGAAAAAATATAAATGGCCAAAGGTGGTAATTTCGTGAACTTCATGAACTATTTGTTAAAATAACTGTGTTTTTTTTTAATACAAGTGATAGTGAGGGAGGGGAATCAAACTAAAACCTTAGGTGCATGGGTAAATGTTCTTAACCGACTGAGCTACAACCCCATTGCTTTGTGGAACTGATTTTTATAAAAGAGCAAAAAAGATTTCAAACAGAAGCCATCAAGTTCCAAAAGAAAAGAAAAATACTATCTTGGAAAAAAATAATAATAATTACTGCACGAATTGGAAATTACGCTCCAGGACATTAGAACTAACGCAACACAATTCAATAAAATTAGGATTAAATATTTTTTTGTCACTGAGTTTTATACAAATTTCAATTTAGTCATTGAAAAAAATTTATTTCAATTTAGTTATCAAATTTTATTTTAATTTAGCCATTGAATTTATAAAAAAATTGTGAATTGGAAATTACATTCCAAGACATTAGAAAGTAATGCAACACCAGCAATAAAATTGATAATTCCAATCAGCAATGCCACCAGTTTCCTGATTCCTCGTTTGGTTTTTTTTTTTTTCCTGAAATACTTTTACATTAAACTCAAAGGAGGGGGAATCTCGATTCTCTCTACTCCAATATCCACCACAAGGAGGACGCCAACCAATAACTTGGCCAATCGCCAGAGGTAAGAAATGTCTTCCCATTCTTTCTGATTCAGTTGGTTTGATCTTTTTTGTCTGGGTGCTTATTAGCTTGCATGGAAAGAAAAAGACATATTCTTACCATGAAGGGCATTTTGTTATGCTGGAAATGTAAAACTGATTGGGTTCTTGTTATTTTATGTACTGTAGTTTCTTGTTTCTGGTTTCCTGTATTTGGGCAAGTTGATTGCAGAAACATTTTCAAAATTAAATTAATAAGAAAATGCTACCAAAACTGTTGTCAAATTGCAATTTTTTCTTTATTCTTTATATTCTTACTTGAATGTGTTGAGAGAAACAAAGGTAAAATTATTATATGCAGCAACATAGAGGCTCTTCATTTCTAGCGAGCCAAATTCCAAATCTTTAAAATGGGGAGATTGATAGGGTGCACTGGAGCTCCATCTTTGTCTTACTTCTCAAAAGAGATAAAGAAAAGAGATAGCTAGAGTCATTTTCATTGGAGATGCTCTAAAGCCTTTAGCTAATTTTGTTCTTATATTTGATTTTGCATTCAAGAATGAGGATAGTAGGACTGACAGGTGGAATTGCGTCCGGGAAGAGCACCGTCTCAAATCTCTTCAAGGCCCATGACTTTCCCGTTGTTGACGCAGATCTTGTTGCTCGTGTAAGTAATGATCAAACCCTTAATACTCTTATATTGAAATCATAAAAAATTTATGGCAGTATTTTCTTTTTAGCTAGTTCATTGACAGAGGATATTTCAGGATGTATTAAAGAAGGGCAATACTGGCTGGAAAAAGGTTGTTTCAGCATTTGGAGATGACATTTTACAACCTGATGGAGAAGTTGATAGGCCTAAACTAGGCCAAATTATATTCTCTAATCCCGAAAAGCGCAAACTTCTGAATCGGTACTTACCCTTTTGCAGATAGTTCCATTTTTCTTTTGTGTTTTAATTGAGAGTATCACTTAGTAATACTATTAGCTGTATGATTTTACTTCCTACTTCAACATTATCCCTGGTGCAGTTGAGTAAATCATAATCTTTTACAAATCTGGTCACCATTGAATACAAAAAGACTCACTCAGTGTCAATCTGTTAATGCTGGGTTCCCACTTATGGTTTTAGATTTATATCATTCAGGTCCTGTAATACTCACCAAGTTTTGACTTGTCCAAGTTAAAATTCATAGTATAATCTCCTAATAACAAGGGAAATTATGCCAATTCCATTAGTCAAAATTGCCTAGATTTTGTTATAATATTCCTGGTAATGGTAATGCCTTATCAGAGATCCTGTGTTGGATTACTTTATAATACAAGTTCCATGTCATATCAGTTTCAAAGTCTAGTTTTTATCTTTTTGTAGAGTGCTGGCTCCTTACATATGGTTTGGAATCGTTTGGGAAGTTTTGAAGCTATGGATGGAGGGGTTTAAGATTATTGTTGTTGATGTCCCTCTATTGTTCGAGGCCAAGATGGACAAATGGACAAAGCCCATTGTTTTGGTATGGGTTGATTCTGAAACACAGCTCCAGAGACTCATGTTGAGGGACAGTACAAGTGAGGATGATGCTCAGAACAAAATAAATGCTCAGATGTCACTTGATTTGAAAAAGACCAAGGCAGACCTAGTGATTGATAATACTGGTTCACTAAAGGATTTAAGAGAACAGTTTCGCAGTATCTTAGTTATCGTCACGAAGCCCTTGACGTGGGCTGAATTCGGGTTTTCTAGACGAGGTGTCGCGTTGTTTCTTCTCTCCATTGTTGTAGGTGTTTTGATGTATTTTCAGAGCAGTTTATATACTAGTAGTTTATAGCAACCTTGGAATTGTACTTGGTTGAGATCTTGATCTAAATCTCTCCCTCTTTGATAGAATAAGAACCTCCACTCTGTTTTGTAGCAACAATGAAGAATGATTTTTTGCATCACAGTCTAACGTTATTAAGCCAGAGCCTTTGGTTACTTAAGTTTCTTGGTGGTGACTCATTTGAAATCTCACTTAGCTCTGTCAATGAGGTTGTGTGTGGGGTATAACGATATATGCATTTTTTATGTGCTATGATTTCAACATTATTAAGTTCTTTTGGGGCTATCCCATTCCTCGGTTCTAGTCAAGCAGAAGTGGTCATCTAGATTTTGCTCCATTATGCTTATTTTCTTATACCCTTTTTTTGGGTTTTTTCAATTTAGTAATATGTATTTACACCCTTAAGGCATACTAGAATTGTGTTTTCAATTTTAACAATTCAAGCTATACTAGCATATAATGGGTCTAACCCAATGAAAAAGAGTCTTGATTTGCAGACCAAAGGTTTCAGATTCGAACCCCATGGCATCATTTGTGTGTGTGTGAGAAATCCTCCTCCCCTCTAGTTTAAACTATCGCTTATACTAATAAACAAATCAATGCCGCATCTTGAACAATTTAGTACCGTGATACCTTGTTTTGGGGGCAATCCCATTCCTTGGCTCTAGTCATAGAAGTGGTCATCTATCTTTTGCTCCATTATGTTCATTTAGTTTTGGGTTATTTTATGGCATGTTTACTTGTAGATAATGGGGGAACTTAAGAATAAGCAAATAAGGAATATGAATCAGATCAATTACTCCCCTAGTTGATTTAATCCCTAATTTTGAGGGTATTTGATTCCGGATTTTATGGCATGTTTACTTAGAAGGAATGAGGGAACTCATGAATTGGGGAACTTAAGAATTTGGGAGTGAGGAATTGGAATCAGATCAACTACTCCCTCTAGTTGATATGATTCCTAGTTTTTAGGGTATTTGATAACGGATTTTACCATGGAACTCCCATAATTTTTTATTCTGTATACGTAAGTAAACGTAGGGTCACATGTTAGTAACAAAGGGGAATACATAATTGGAATGATTATGATACCCATTACTGATAAGTAAACATGCTAGTATGATGAAGACATGTTTACTTACACAAGAATCAAGAAGTCGTGAATTAGAAAACTTGGGAATCAAGGAATGAGAATTGGATCAACTACTCCCCTAGATGATCCCATCCTGATTTTAAGGGAATTTAATTACAGATTTTAACATGAAACCCAAATGATTTTTTTTTAATTTCTGATGTATTAGTAAACAAGGGGAAGTCAGGAATTAGAATTAGTAAAGGGCTTTTCACATTTAAGCCCATAAATAGGGTCCAAAATATAGAAAAACCCCACAATACTCAAACTCTGGGAAATACTCATTTGACTTTTCACATGGACCAAATATACCATACAAGCCTTGAATTACTTAAAAATTACAACACAACCATGAGAGTTCTTTTCTAAAAATCATAATGTGAGCATAATAATGGTATTTCACACATCATGCAAATTAAAAAAATAGTATTGTTGGTCCTTTTTGAGTTTTTTTCTTCAATTTATAGGTCCGGTGTTTATATATAAAATCAATGCAAGAAATAAAGTTTATTATAAAATTCAAGAAAGATAAGATTCAAAATTTCATTTTCTCAACAACTCAACAGATGAAAAAGAAAAAGAACAAAGAAGAATGATACAATCTATGAAGACTCTTCAAACTATTAAGATTTCAAAGAGACAAACCATTGGCCCACTATTAGCAACATCGATATCGTCCCTAACTTAATTACCTATTTAGCAGGTGTGAGGTTTTTACAGAAAAGGCTTTGATGTAATTAGTAGTGGAACTATTCATTGTATATTATATTTTATTTGGTCATATTCTTCAACACAAACTCATTCAATTTCTATTTCTTCTTTAATTCAATTTCATACTTTCTCAGTCTCTCCCCCACTTTCTCCTTGTTGCTTTTCTCCACACGGTCATGTAGAAGCCGAGAATGCCACCAACAATGGCTCTGGTGTTGATCTAGACATAGGCCTCCATCTCTCTCTCTCTCTCTCTCTCTCTCTCTCTCTCTCTCTCTCTCTCCTTGATTTTATCAGGAAAGTTTCAAGGTGTGTTTACTAATCAGGAATTTGATTCCACCTATGGAGGATTCCTGTGTTTACTTCATACCAAAGAATTAAAAAGTAAGTGGGGCCCACACAAAATTTGGAATTGAATTCTTGATTTTGGAGGAATTCAATTCTTGGGTGGGAGGTGGTATTCTAATTCATGGAGAACTAACCCATGAGGAACTCATTTTTTTTTACCCATTATATCCTCACACAATTTTTAAATTTTAAAATTTGCCATCTACTTTAACCCAACAACGAGGACATTTTAGTAATTAGTACCACTCATACGCTAATTCCATATGGTTTAGTAAACAACTTCAATAGGAATCCAGAATCTAACTCTCCTTAATCCATATGATTTAGTAAACAACTTCAATAGGAATTTGGAATCTAATCCTCCTCAATCTAACTCCTCGTCAATTTAATTCATCCTCAATTCAATTCCTCCTAATCCAATTATGGATTAGTAAACATGCCATCAATATTTTATTTTTGTTATTTTTAGTATTTTATTCAACTTTAAAAATAAATAAATAAATTCCCACGTGTGCCACCACCTTGCAAGCTGCAACACATTTTCAAGCACACCTTGCAAGTTGCAACACATTTTCAAGATGAAATATTTTGTTATAAAAATTGAAAACATGTCTTAAGTGTGCAAGTCATTTCGGGTATCTCAAAACAACATATAAACAAGGTCGTTGTTTTTTATATTTTTTATTTTAATAATCTGAAAAACAAAGGTCGAGGTTTAATATTGATTCTTGACTAGTTGGACTCATCCCAAATTAAAAAAGCGAAGAACATCTTGACTAGTCACACAAGTTGAACCAGTGCTTGCTTGCCTTGCCTGCTTGAATTTTTGTACTCACCTTGCCCACCCACCCACTGCCTAAATTAGGTAGGCATGTGCTGTTGAATTATAGTCATGTTTGTCAGCATGATAATTACCCTTCAGGATGGATCTACATAATTATATGGTTGCCTGGTCTAATTAATAAAAATTTGTACTTAACAAAATACAAGATGAAAATTAAATCACCTGACCTAGAGAGTTTATCATTTCAGTATTAAACATTTACTTTCATACTTAATATTTGAACTTCAACTTTAAGTTTTTTTTTTTTACACCAACTAGCTCTTCATGTGCAAATGTGAGTTAAGCGAATTGGCCACAGTAGTAAGTCCGATCTTTTACACTCAAGTTCGAATTTCTGTGTTTATCGATTAGAGTCGTTTAGATTATCGTTTCATACAAAAAATATTAGGTATAGGAATTCAAGCACATGACTCTAACTAAAACTGAGGAATTGAAGATAAGAAATTGATATTAGGGATAGGGATAGAGTTTGTGCTTCTAAGTGCTCAATTTCTTCAGAGCTCCAACCAAACCCTTACGACAAGTTGTAACTTAAACGACCTTAATATACCACCTACCAACACCTTGCACAACCTAACCTCATGTCTCAGTCAATACTCAATTCCATCCATCTTTCCCACCAACCCCAAGGACCCCATCTCACTGTGTCTCCTTCCTCTGCTTTAAAATGCAAAAATTTAAAATGCAAGATTCCTCCGATTCACCTAACCCATTCCCAAAAGGAACAATCCAACTCCAACAAAAACACCCCCTCCTCACCAAACCCCTATGGCCGCCTTTTCCCTCCAGACCTCCTCCTCCTCCAGCATTGCTCGTCTCGGTTCCCAAACTCGATTTTCCGGAGCCGATTTGGGTCCAGACCCGAAATCCATAGGTTTCCCTTCTCACCCTCGCTCTAGTCTCGTGCTTCCTCTCAAGCTCACCAACAGTAAGAGCAGATCAAGAGCAGTGGTGATGGCAGTTGCAGTGAGTGGCAATGACCAAACCCAAATAACGGAAGTCGACATCTCTCTGAGCCCAAGAGTCAACTCCGTCAAGCCTTCAAAGACAGTAGCCATTACTGACCAGGCCACGGCTCTCGTGCAAGCCGGTGTACCCGTTATCCGATTAGCGGCTGGTGAACCTGATTTCGATACCCCTTCTGTTATTGCTGAGGTAGCTGCTTGTTTAGCTTCTTACATTGACATCTTAATTTGTGAATTTTGTTGCATTGCCAATTGCCAATAATGGGTTGTTTTGAATTCTTTTTCCTTTTCAAAGGCTGGGATCAATGCAATTCGTGAAGGTTACACAAGGTACACGCCAAATGCAGGCACTTTGGAACTTCGCCAAGCAATTTGTCATAAGCTCAAAGGTACCTTTTTGTTTCTTTCTGGGTTTTTCATGTATGATATCTAGTGTATGATTTCACATTTGGAGTTGTAAGTAACGGTTAGGCTTTTGTAGAGGAGAATGGGATCTCTTACACACCTGATCAGATCGTAGTTAGCAATGGAGCCAAGCAGAGTATTGTTCAAGCAGTGCTTGCAGTTTGTTCCCCAGGAGATGAGGTCAATTGCTCTATACCCAATACTCCAACAATCTACTTTAGACTTTATATATTTTATAGATTCGTTTATATCATTTTCATTCATTTCAGATTCGAACTGTATTAGTGGAGTGGAAAGAAACCAAGTGTCAGTTCAATAATTAAGAAATGCTTGTTTTTTTCCTTTCTGCTTCGTTGCTTTTAGGTGTTATTGTTAGTGGTCATAAATGCATTGTAGCGAGTACCTGTGAAGGTGACTCACATTTTCCAAAAACCATGTATCTCCAGGTTATAATTCCAGCTCCATTTTGGGTGAGTTACCCGGAAATGGCAAGGTTGGCCGATGCAACTCCTGTAATTCTTCCCACGAGCATCTCCGACAATTTTCTCTTGGATCCAAAACTTCTGGAATCAAAACTCACTGAAAAGTCAAGACTTCTGATTCTTTGTTCTCCATCCAACCCAACAGGATCTGTATACCCCAAGAAATTGCTTCAGGAGATTGCTCAAATTGTAGCAAGGCATCCCAGGCTTCTGGTACACTCACTCTACCTGAACTGAAAGACCTGTACTTTATTACCTCAACCTTAACATTTTGAATCCTGAATTTTCGGTTACTGCTTTGTTCAGGTTATTTCTGATGAAATATATGAACACATAATTTACACACCAGCAACTCACACAAGCTTTGCATCTTTGCCGGGCATGTGGGAGAGGACTCTGACAGTCAATGGCTTTTCTAAGGTAAGTATATGGCTAACACCTTGCTGATTTCATACTCCTCTGGCGTAAAGGTGGCTCGTCCGAGTTAAATCTTGATAACTGTTAAAAAGAAGAAAAAAAACCCTGAAGTGGTAGGTTTGATTCTAAAGGTTGACATTTAGAAGGTGGTATCTGTAGGCTTTTGCAATGACTGGTTGGCGACTTGGATATCTTGCCGGCCCTAAACACTTTGTTGCAGCATGTGGAAAGATCCAGAGTCAGGTATTTCCTACATTAGAATTCCATATGCATCATGCAAATATATTTTGCCAATTATTTAACAAGTAATAATGGCACATGTCTGACATTTGCGTTTTTTAAACCTTTTTTGTTAGCTTGTGGCATTCATTAATAGTTTTGGGGTAAAAAGTTTGAAAATGTGCGCACACACAAAATAAGTTCAAAAAAAATCCTTTCAGCCCTTCCACACATAGACTAATTAATAATTTATGGTCTATACATTTGAGTATAATGTTAGTTCCAACAAATTCATTTTGATGTTGCTTGCCATTGTAATTAAAGTTTATTCATTCCTACAATGAAATTTATAAACATGGAATATTTTATGGAAGTTTTAATCTTTTGTTGAATTGTAAAATTATGTGGTCAATAAGCATGTGTGGGATGTGTTTGAAAATGCGGTAAGAGGTATCATGCATGCATTATATCGAGAGGTACTTAAAAAAAACATACATAATGAGTTTAGTGGACACATCACTTGTTTAATAGTTTATACTGCATCAAGTATAAACTAACAGTCTAACATGTCTTGAATGCTATTGATGGTCAACCACCTTTAAGTAACTAAACACCACTACAGCTGAGAGACGGTTCTTAAGGGGCAAAGAACAGCATGGCGCTGCTATCATAATAATTCTTGTCATTGTTTCTTTCTTCTTCAGCTTCCAACACAAGATTATTTTTTTCTCTGTTTTGGGTTGAAGCCACTGATTGTTTTGGACATTGTGCTGAAAAATGTCCTAAGTATTTACATTTCTAACATTGCTGTTCAGTTCTAGTTTTAAAACTAGAGCCAGCACTCTTAGGAATGGGAATCGCCAAATGGCTGGCAGAAGTGGAGCCACCGTGGGATTTTTCAAATTCACTTTCCTTTTGCTTGCATTTGCAACGGATTTTTAAATTCCAATATTCTCTTCTAATGGAGCCTTCTTAAATGTTCCCTTTTGTACTCTTCTTCCATTTGATTAGAAATCCGGATGGGATCATGACTTGCTGCTAAATCCTTAAGAAATATGAGTATTTAATTCTTTGCAGCATGGATATGGATGCCTTTGTTCCATGGAAAGTCTAATTTTGTCCAAGCTAAAGAACTTATTTGGAATACTCTGTGACCGAGAGACTTCCTGGCAACAATTCTTTGAAGGTCAATGAACTTATTGCTTGTCACCACCTAAAAACTAAATCCAACCTGTATAGCCAATCAAGGTTTACTTCAGAAAATGTTGCCCCTTTAGAAATCATCAACTACCAATTTCACACCCCCCCTTTTTACTCCCAATAGTATACGTTCTTCTTGCCATGAGGATGAAGATGACATAATGACTTTCTGTTAAACCCTTAAGAAATATGAGTATTTAATTCTTCGCAGCGCAGATATTGATGTCTTCGTTCCATGTAAAGTACAATCTTGTCCAAGCCAAAGAACTTACTGGTTCACTCTGCGACAGAGAGACTTTCTGGCACCAATTCTTTGAATTTTTGGTGTACTTATTGCTTGGGCAGTGTGTCATAACCATCTGCATGTCATCTCAAGCTTTTGACTGCATACTGAGCTTGCATAACCACCCCTAGTTTTAACTAATGCACAGCTAATTTATATTTGCAAGTATAACGGAACAAGTCCTAAGTTAAGATCATGGATGGTTAATTAGTATCATTGCAAAAGAAATTGAAGATAATTAAATAATTTGGCCTACATTAGAGGTCAATATTTGGACATGTCTTAAGTATTGGATGAAATTTTGGGATGATCAATATATATACATTACTTTTATTTACATTTGTATGTATGTTTGTGTTTTTGTAGTTTGCTACACACAGCTAACCCGTGTAATATGCCATAGTTCACCTCAGGTGCCAGTAGTATATCACAGAAAGCAGCAGTTGCTGCCCTAGGTCTTGGCTATGCTGGTGGAGAGGCAGTTTCTATTATGGTGAAAGCATTCAGGGAGCGACGAGATTTCTTGGTCAAAAGCTTTGGTGAACTTTCTGGTGTTAAGATTTCAGAACCCAAGGTACCAGATCTGATAATCCGTTTATTTCCTCTTTATTTTTCTTGTTTTCCTTTCCCCCATGTCTGGAGTATAGCAGTCCTTTGAGGGATTAAATTTTTTGTATCTTTTTCTTTTTATCCTAATTTCTTCGTTATATCACTTCTCACTTTCAGGGAGCTTTCTATCTCTTCATTGATGTCAGCTCTTACTATGGAACAGAGGCTGAAGGATTTGGTAAAATTGAGAATTCGGAGTCCCTATGCCGTTACCTACTTGACAAGGGTCAGGTACGCATTACCAATGGCTGCTTGTAGATTGCTATTCAGGAAGAGCCATATTTTAGTAGTCGTAATAGTTTGAAATCCCTTGATGGTTCCATAAAATGCTGACATGGGATTGGTCACTATCTATATTAAAAATAAAATAAAAGAAGGAAAAGAAAAGGAGTACATTGAGTAGCAAACTGACTTCAGTTCTTCATACTTGGGTTGTCATTGATTTACAGGTTGCACTAGTTCCAGGGGATGCATTTGGAGATGATACCTGCATACGAATATCCTATGCAGCATCCCTCACAACCCTGCAGGCAGCTGTGGAGAGAATTAAGATAGCACTCTTCGCACTAAAGTAAAGCCTGTCTTCCACGTTTAAATTAAGCAAAATCATTACTGATAATGTTGCAACTGTTGTACTTCGGTGTAAATCTGCACTCTATTAATTGTTTCGAAACTAAGCATAAGTTGGTCCTGTAGGGGACAGTCTAAAATAATTTTTCCGGTGCTGTATTCAACAGTAATGCAATCAAAGGCGTATGTTCCTTTTTTTTTTTTTTGGGTTAAATGAAAGGTGTATGTTGAATTGTATTTTAAGGATTCTAAACTCATTTTTGGGAATGGTCTTCTCTTAGAAACTACTGGAATCTGGCATTTTCGTTGGAAATATGATCAACAAAATTTAAGTTTTGGAAGCTGAAATATAAGGCTATAGTAATCATTGAGAATTAGCATATATTTCAAAAGAAAACAGAGAATGAGGTTAGAAAACGCAACTATACCCTTTGTTGGCAAAACTTTTTTGTTGCAGGTTTGGGACTTGTGAGAAAGCCGAACTGAAAGTAATTTGCAGTTATTAAACATGGAAATGTCGTTCTAGGAAATGCATCCTAAAAGGTTTGTGACTAATTAAGTTGAAGCCCAATAACGTCTAATATGGATATTTCCCACAAAATGTCTCAAATAAGTTTGTTTGAAGTATCCCTTAAAAGAATGAGACTGTATACATGTTTGTTTTGGTTAATTTATGATGAAATAATTTTTTGGGGGGTTAAGTTTATGCTCAAGTATGTTGTGTAAAGCCCACATGGAGGCCACTCATTACTCGCAACTTCTTGTTCTTGTCAATTTTTTTATTTTTTATATAAGCGATAGTCTAAATTACAAAGAAAAGGGGGGTGGTGGGTTTTCTCACACACTACTAAGGTGTCATGGGGGTTTGAATCTCAGACCATTGGTATGCAAGTTAAGGCCCTTTTCCATTGGGTTAGACCACTCATTCCTTTTCCACTTTCTTGTTTTGGTCTGAAACATTCACACACAAGTTGATATTAACTATTTGTATTCAATAATTGAGAAATTAGGGAAAATTATTTATATATTTTTTTTGGTATTCACATTCACATTCATGCTGCCTTACCCAAAAAGTGAGTTCATGAATGAATACAAAAGGCTTATGAATTTTCATCCTTAAATATATATATCATGAGAAAGGAGAAGGAAGGACAAAGAGAAGAGAAAGAAAAGAGACAAAGCATATATTTGTGTAGGAAAGCGAATAAATTCGTGCCTAGTTGGAGACTTTGCTTCAAATGTTCCAGCATATTCAACAATGGCCTAATGAATGAAGATTGTCAAAACTTGTCCAAAAGGAAGGTTCCCTCCAAAGGTTACCGTTTGAAAAGCAATAGCAGAAAGAGGAGAAAGCAATTCCTGTCCAACTGGAAGTGCTTTTGTATATGACATCTTGAGGAAGCTAAGGACTAAAGAACCCCTAGAGCCAAAGCCAAAGCCTAAAACTCTTGACTTAAACTACAAGTAACTCAATCTCACATAGGAGGAATTCCCTTTCTTCCACTCTGGCCTTTCTCTCTCTCTCTCTCTCTCTCTCTCTCTCTCTCTCTCTCTCTCTCTCTTTCTTTCTGTTTTTTTTAACTTCACCTTTATATATAACCCGTACATAACGATGATGAAAATTACCAAAAGCCTGAAACCCAAAAAGGGAAAACCAGCTATAACCTCAAATGGATGCTTCTACTTCATCATCCAAAGAAGGCACACCAGAGATTGTGTTCTTTGACATAGAAACAAATGTACCCAATAGAGCTGGACAGAGGTTCTGGGTATTGGAATTTGGTGCAATTGTAGTTTGCCCTCAGAAGCTTGTGGAGCTGGAAAGCTATAGCACCCTCATCAGGCCAGGGGACTTGTCTTCTGTGGCATTGAGATCTGGCCGGTCAGACGGGATCACTAGGGAAACTGTTGCAAATGCACCCTTGTTCAAGGAAGTTTCTGATAAGATATTCAGCATTTTGAATGGTAGGGTGTGGGCAGGCCACAACATCAGAAGATTCGATTGCATTCGGATTAAGGAGGCCTTTGCGGAGATTGGCAGGCCTGCTCCTACGCCTGTTGGGATGATTGATTCTTTAGGGGTGTTAACTGACAAGTTTGGAAGAAGAGCTGGTAATATGAAGGTATATAAATGTTACAATTAATTGTTAAACCCTAAACCAAACTGTAATTTTTGGCTGCAAAAACAATCTTACTTGATTTTCATTTGTTCAGATGGCAACTTTGGCATCTTACTTCAAGCTTGGGCAGCAAAAGCACAGGTGGGGATTCACATTTATAGTTACTATTATTGGGGTATATCAGAAGAAATTCATGTTTGGTTGTTTATATAATTCCTCAAAACATTTATAGGAGCCTTGAAGACGTTAGAATGAACTTGGAGGTCCTCAAGAACTGCGCAACTGTGCTATTTTTGGTACTTCCCACAAGACCACGTCTATTTTTTTTCCCCTGGTTGATGAATAAAACTTTTAATTAGCCTTTAATTAAACTTTTTAATTTGTAACACCTAAGGAAGCAAGCCTCCCTAGCCTGCTAAATGGCAACTGCCGCAGCTCTTCAACGATCACAACGCGAAGCAGAAGCAATGGGAAATCGTTATGCAGAGAAGAAACTAGCCGGAAGTCTCCACCCACTGCTTCGATTGGATATCAGAGAGCGGTTCCATATGCCTCAAGGGGGAGTTTGGAAAAGGTTTAGCATTTAAAATCTTAGTTAATAGTTAATTAATATCATTCTTGATTAATATTAACGAAAGTGAGATTAATTAAATAATTGTTTCTCCTTTATTATTATTATTATTTGTTTTGAAAGAAGATGACAGAGAAGGTAAAGAATCTGCTGTGTAGAGCTCAAGGAAATCAGCCTCTTAATACCATATTGAAGCATTCTCATTGCCTACTCCGGTGACAAAGCAAAGGACGTCCATTTTTCATGCAGCTGAGCAGATGATCTCTTCTCCCTCCTTCTATCCTATTGAGAAACCATGACAGAGAGAGAACACAAATTTACAACTGCCTGCAGTGAAAATTAGAGAGAGGAGATTAAAGAAAAGCAAACAATAGCAACAACTTGAACTAGTTATTATCCTTCGACTAATTGATTCAATATATATTTATAATTTTATTTTTGGTTTCAAAACCATCTCTTACTTGTCTGCATTCGTTTGTTATTTCTTTGTCTATACTCTATACATTAATACACATCCTTCCTAACTCATGGATCATGTGGTTGTCAGTGGCAGTGCACATTGACTGACTAAGCAATTGAATTTGAATCTATGTTTTAGAATTAAAAACCCAACTTCACATTTCTTACTTTGTCACCATGGCGCTGTAATTATGCAGCCTAATTTTCAACCCGACTTATTGATTTCAAAAGTTGGTCATAGTTAGTTTTGACCCAATTCACTATTAGACAATTACCTCTAAACCATTGAAAAAACAAGTAAATATGCTAATTAACTTAGATTTCCAGCAGTTCAATAGATTAGGGAGTTAGCTCAAAATATCCCAGTTCAATTAACCAATCACCAATTCAAACTCTAAGACCCTCAATTAACTCGAACACCCTTCAAATCACAAGAATTGAAAGCTAATTAGTTCAAGAGCTCAAGACAATTCAGAACGTGAAGAAAGCCCACAATAATTTACCTTAGGGCTCGTTTGATAACAATTTCAGGTTTTAGTTTTTCTTTTTAAGAAATTGAAAATAGAAAACTTGTTTGGTAATCAATTTTAGTTTTCAAAAAAATTGAAAATTGAAAAACTGTTTAAAAGTTGTTTGGTAATAACTTTTTCCAATTTTCAGTTTTATGTGGAATTTGGAAATGGAATCTTTTGGGGTCAAATTATGAATTTGAGATTATAGAATGAAGTGCATGTTACAAAGAGTTTGTAGTATTTTTTGGTGAATTTTTTGGAGTTCAATTAATATTTTTTTTGGTGAAGTTTGGATATGGAGGTCCCGAGGCTTGGATTGGGTCCGCTGCCGAACACAAGAGTCGAACAGTCAGGTCCAAGTTGGGAGGTCCCAAATACTAAGTTTTGGTAATAGGAGTGCATTGCATGTGTGGTGATGTAAAATTGGTGACTGAAAAAGGAGTGCAAGACAAATGAAAACAAAAACAATTTCAAGGTTTTTTTTTATTTTTTTTAATTTTTATTTAAAGAAAAAGATTTCATTCATAAGCCAAAACAGCACACAAAGATTGGCATGAATACAACTGATCCGGGTTTTTAAAATCTGACTTTGAGATATTTACGGTTGCGCCACTACATTTCCATTGATCGTAACTTCTTCATTAAAACTCCGATTTAAGCCCACTACGTGTCTACAAACTCGTATCGACGCGCTCTAAGCAACGGTGCCATTCAATTCCCCAAAATCCTACCCGATTAAAAAGTGACCAAAATGACCATACTCCAAAGGCAAAATTGTAATTTCACAATAAAATAATTTAAATGAATAGTAAAAATTGGGTTGGGGTGTCACACATTCCATGGACCTCCATCGAAAATTCTCCTAGGCGCCTCCTCATCATGTACCTTAATGGAAAAAATTAAATCTTTGACATCCACTATTCGAACTTCACCAAAGGCTACCCAAGCACTAGTCAGCATACGTTTAATGACCCCAATGTTTGGAGGTTTATCAGCAAGCAAGGATCCAAAGAGGGTAACCCCGTTGCTAAAATCATGTAGACCTAGAGAATCCCCCATTTGGACAACAAGTTGGTCAACAGTTGAAAAATTTCTCTCCATCAAATTCCTCTCTCATGTTTTGAAGAGAGAGAAAAAGGATAATAAATGGTTTAACTAGTCTTGTGTCGACCGATTCCGACTCGTATTTTAAAACCTAAATATTACAACCCAGCCACCATAGCCCAAGTCCAATTTTTAATAAATAAAAAAGCCCAAAACCACAGCCGAAAAGAAAGAGAAGTAAAGCCCATAGTTGTTGCCGAAATGTTTTGGTTTAAATTTTAAAATTTTCGATTTGTTTTCCGCTTTCCTTTGATGTATATTTCTCGATTAGGGATTAGGGCATAAGAATTGGAAGACGAACATGGGAAAGAGAGAGAGGGAAAAGGCCAAATTTGATTGGGACGAAGTAAGCGAAGAAGAACGAAATTTAGCCGAGAAAAACCCTTCGAAATCTGTTGCTGAAAGAAACAGTAGCGATGACGATGAGGCCAATGAAGATCTCAGCCTCAAGATCGTCGAGAAAGCTATGTTAATGCGTGCGGCCAAGTTGGCTCCGGACAACGACGTCGTTTTGGGCGAGCCAAGCGGTTTGGTTGAACTCCCTTCTTCGACTTCTTTGCAGGAAGCTGAAGTTGCGTCTGCAGATTTGGAGACTAAGACGGTACGTAAAAGGGAGAGGAAGAAGAGGATTAAGAAGACGAAGATTGAAGATCAAGCTGTGAGTGGTTTTCGTCTTTTACTCCATTTGTTTCTAGAGAAAATTGATTGAAGGAAAATTATGGAAATTAATTCAATCCGCGTAAAATTTAATTCGTTTTTGCTATAAATTTAGTTAATGGGGGTTAGAGAAGTATAAGTGGTCAGTAAGCCATGTATTTTTTCAAAAAATAATGGGATTGAATTCGAGAATTTGTTTTGAAACTGGACCTTAATTATGATGTCAAAATTGAATTTCCTGATTAGACTGTTTATGTAGATATCTGTAGGAAGAAATGTCAGTCTGATTTTCTGGCTTTTCTTTGTTGTAGAAGAGGATGAAAGAGCTGATAACCTTGTTTCTTATGTATGACTGTTTTGCATCCCATTATTGGTTTAGGTGGTTGCTAACGAGGAAGAGAAGGTAGAGGTAGCTAATGCTGTAGATTTGGCAGAGGCTGAGCAACTGAATAATGTTGAGATTAGCGACAATGTTGTGCTGCGAAAACTTCTTGTGAGTTCAACTATTTGCTTTGAAATGCCCTATTGAAAATGAAAATCCTTATGAAGACCTTAGCTTGGTACCTATCTTATTTCTGTTCTATCAGCGGGGGCCAAGGTATTTTGATCCTCCAAATAGTAGCTGGGGAACATGCTTTAATTGTGGCGAAGAAGGTCATGCAGCAGTGAATTGCACCGTAGCTAAGAGGAAGAAACCGTGCTTTGTTTGTAGCAGTTTGGAACACCATGCCAGAGACTGCAGAAAGGTTAGTTAACAATTTTCTTTTGGTTGTGCAATTTAATATTCAATTGCTCTATGTCTCTTAATTTCTGGGAAGGATTGGCTAGATGTTGCTCTTGTTGATTTAGGTTGTTGACTTTTCTTGTATGTACACATGCTCTCTTCTGTTTCTTAGATCATCTTTTGATAAAAAAGATCAAAAAACAAAACCAAGGATCTTATTTTCCTGTTTTATGCGTATGCTATATAATGTTAAGTTAGTGCTATTACAAAAATGATGAATTGTTCACCAGTTCCTGTACGCCACAGTGCTTGTATGGCATTGTACAAAGATAGGTTCCTCAATCTTTCCTGTTTCTTCATCTTGATTGCAATGTTCTCATTGGAAGCTCCAGAAGATGGTTCATGTTCATTTGGTCTCTTATTGTCCCTGCCTTAAATCTTTACAGGGACAAGATTGCTTTATTTGCAAAAAAGGCGGACACTATGCTAAAGATTGTCCAGAAAAGCAGAAGAGGGGTTCATTGAAATCCCAAATATGTCTAAAATGTGGAGATTCTGGGCATGATATGTTCTCATGCAGGAATGATTATTTAACTGAGGATCTTAAGGTATTTTTGTGACTTTTAAGTCTATTTTCTATATGATTTTTATATCATATTAATGAGATATATTGTTTGGAATTATGTTCAAGAGCCCTTTCTAAATTTCTTTTCCTGAATCAGGGAATCCAATGCTATGTTTGCAAGAGATTTGGCCATTTATGTTGTGTCAAGTATGTTGATACTAGTCCCCAGGAAGTTTCTTGTTACAGATGTGGTCAATTGGGACATACTGGTATGGTAAGTCTTGTTGCTTGTTTTTAGGGTTGGGGTAGGGAGGTGCATTAGCAACTGGATATATGCAAGCAAGGCCTACCGTTTTGAAATGGGGCTGGGGATATTATCCAATCAAACAGTGCTAAAATGAACATTTGACCTATTGGGATTTGCTTTGATATGTTCATATTGCCTATATTGTTGATGATTTACAAGTGGAATTCATGTTATGTGTTTGTGTGTTTGTGCATTTGTGCATGCATGCATACGCCTATGCATACAGAGATTTTTAAAGATGGTTCTTAGATAAGGACCTGTTTTTCAGCCATTCGGTTAGAGATATGGACACGTAAGATAAACCTCATTATAATTTATATATTATCTTCTGATTGCTTGGGAGGTTTGATGTTACCTGGTCATATTTTTCTTTTTCAACCTCTTTTGACCATCTAAATATAATATTCTGTTATAAAAAGCTGTAGTTTCTTCTGTGTCCAAAATAGCATACGCATTCTATCATTTTGCTTCCATTTCGCCGAAATAGTCTACCTTTCTTTTTTTCCTTCTTTTAAGAAAGGGAATTCTGTACATGCAGGCATGCATAAGTTTGCGTGGTGGGGAAACCAATGATTTTGGATCACCGCGTTTATGCTACAAATGTGGTGAAGGTGGTCACTATGCTCGTGCGTGTACGAGTTTTGCTAATGTAACTCTCAGTGTACACCTCCCAGAATTATTTTTATACTGTGCAATCTTCTTCTATGTTGACTATGGGTAGTGCTAGTCTTACTTTCTGAAAATGCTAACTGCAGTACTTTGTGAAACTTGCAGACTCACCAGAGATTTGGGGAATTATCTAATTACTCTACTCCCATTTTGAAATCTCATAAGGAAAAGAGAGACTACACGGGGTTCAAGTCCGCTCCGCATGACCTAAATAAAGCTCACAAAAGAAAACAGACCCAGTATGAAGAAAGAGGTATGACGACGCCACAAAAGGCAAAGCATAGAGGTGGCTGGATAATGGACGATCCAGGGGATTTCTCCCCTAGAAATGGCAAAAGGAACGGTTGGAAGTCTCCTGCAACACCACCATCTGGTAGGGTTCATGCTTCAAGTTCTAGATCCTCTAAAAAAATGTGGAAGGTTTCTGGAAGTCCAATCTCACAAGGGCAATCTAGGTCTTTTCAGCACAGATATTCTGCATCGAGGTTTAGCAACTCTAGCGCCGATGGTATTAGAAGAAGTTATGATTGGTGGTAGCCAATAGGTTTTACACAGGAAAATCCTTTGATGTTGTATCTTATTTTTTCCCTTTTTCTTATTGTTTACCCCTCTTTCTATAGATGCCCTTGATATGTTTCCTATTTCAAGTTCAACTCTAACTTAGGCAGACAAAAATGAGCCTGTCGGATTTTTTTCGTGTTTCTTTTTCCATGGATTTGGAATATAGTGGCAACAAGTTTTTAATGTTTTTGTTATACACATTTATGCATGCGTTATTTTTATTTCCTTGCTTTTTATGTTTGCATTCTTTATTATTCCCTTGTTGTCTTGATCTGTAAATTATATTGTGTGTTACCTTTTGTCTTTCGGAGCTTCTATAACGAGGTGCTATGTTGAGGGGTTGTGTTGAGGTATTCAATCTGCCCGTCTAATAACAGCTCTTCAATTACGGTGGGTCACAATTAATGGAAAATTTGCCCCTTTTTTAATTTTTTAAAAATTAATTTATATTTATGTTTGTCTTGTTTTTGGATTGAAGACAAGACCTCAACTGGATCAACTTACCAATTTTGCTAAGGAATCTCTTTTCATAGACTTATCATACCAGTAAAACTTTGAAACATCAACACAAAGTTTGAACTGCCTTATTTATTACACATTCCTTAATACCACAACCCACAAAGCAAGCATATATAACTGCCGGTGTCACAAGTTTAGGGGCGAGAAGATTGAAACCATCATCGCCTTATTTATGTCCCATCTGCATATATGTACATAAGTAGACTGGGACGAGGGTAAGTAGCACACATGACAAAAGCAAGCAACCAGTAATTAACCTAAATGAGAATGATGTGAACGTTCTTCTGAAGAGCTAGCATTCGCAAGCTGTAGCAATTTTTCCAGCGAAACTTGCATCCACTGCTTCTCCGACCGTCACGAAGACTCTTCCTCCAATTTTTCCCACAAAGTTGGATAGCTTTAGTTTGTGAATCACTTGCCATCTAGGGTTGGCAACGGCTAACTGAGAGAGAGAGAGAGAGAGAGGTAAGAAGTTTTAAAACAAAGGAGAACGTGTAAATTATGCATTTAATTAGCCAAAGAGGGAAACTGTCTCTTACCTCAATTCCTTCGGAGATCAAATTCTTTTGCAGCTCCTCTAGAGCAGCTATTCCAGATGTATCAATGTTAATCAAATCTGGCATACAAGGAAAGGGAAAGAAATTATGAATCTCTTCAGAATAATAAATAATACTAGGGAAATCATATTGTGTACCACCTATCTAATACATGTACAGCCCGTCAATACAAGTAGGTCCTGCCGTGATTTTGTAGTACAATATAACAAGGTCTCCCTAGCATTTTCCCTCTAACATGAAAGCTTGCTGGTCAATGTGGATCTCGATTTTCACATAGTCTCAGTAATTATGTTGTGTTTCTAAGTAATGGTATTTGGTAAACCTTCACGTATAAATAGTGTCAGTCATTTAACATCTCCTGAAATACGATCCTCTATCCTTATTTTTGGTGCTTATGTAGTGTTTAAAATCGAAAACGACGTATAAGTTTTGGGTTATGGATTAGGTTTTATGTTTAGGGTTTAATACGTATAAAGTTGGTATAAAAAAAATTAATTAAACAGAAATCTAAAACGACGTAGCTTTTCCTTGAACCACTTACTAGACATGTCAAGAATTACGAGATGAATGGCCTCTTTGTCTTTGGTCTGCCCTTCGGTGTCCGCAGCTTTCTGTGCAGTTATCCACCTCATAATCCTGGCATTAATTCACACCACAATACAATTAAAAATAAATACATGTTATTTTTTCATGATTGGATTTTAATTTAGAGTCATTAGTCATATATCTTGGCATGTTGTTGTGTGATTAATTAATAATTAATTAAATAATTAAATACCTTTCTCTAACAAAATTGGCATTTGCAAAACAAAACAAGGCAGACTTGACACGGATTATCATAACTCCAGGAATTTTAACAGCCATTGGATATTGTGCGGTGTCGCAAAACATTTCAGTTCCAGGAAGTTTTCCAAGAGTTTCTGTGCCTGGTCGGATTGAGATGAGAATAATTTTTGAGAATGATATGGTCACCTGCAAACATAATTAATGTTAGAGAGACATCTTGCACCAACATTTAAAAACATGTAATTGAGACCGTCTGGATGTTAACCACGTTATAACTTTGTTGATACAAGCGATATTGGAAGAGTGAAGATGAATCAGTAAAGAGATGCCTTACTATCAATTTAATCATATATTCTTCTATCTCCCAGGAACAAATCCACTAAATCTATATATATAAAGCAAAAGACAAAGAAAGGTGAAACATTCAAAATACCAGAAAATGCTCTTAGTTAATTCAAACATTAAGAATTGAAATTATTAATTAAATGAGGATAATATAGTAAATTCACATTTTTTTATATTAAAAAAATAGAAATAAAAACAAAATCAGATAATAGGTCCTACTTTATAACTACCTATGTTATCTTTTCTTAATTCTAAAAATAAAATTAAAAATTAAAAAAAAAAAACCAATTGGTGCTAAGGGGCTAGTATTAATTAATGGTAGTCATAATACATGTAATACAGTGCGACCACACAAACAATATAATATATATGTATCCACTTTAAGGGATAAAAAAATACCATTGTTTTTGGAAGATGCTTGTTGAATTAGAAAGGAAAGAACAAAAATAGAATCAAGAACTTTACAAGCCAGGAATGTCTACTATCAACTTTCCATTATTATATCGTAGTGGTTCTCTTTTCTTTTTTTAAATTTTTTTTCCCCCTGAAAAGAAAAAATAGAAAGAAAAAGGAAACAAAAAAAAAGGTTGAGTCCTGTCCTGTCTTCTATAGTGTTGCACACATAAAGTAAAAAAAGAGTAATATATAATATGTTATTACCGCCACTAGAAGACCAATCTCCACAGATGCAAATAGCACTCCGAAGAAAGCTCCTATGCAAGCCAAGAAGTCTAGCTTATCAACATTCCAAATTTTGTATATTTTATTGAGGTCAATGAGTCCCGGCAGAGCTGAGAGAATTATTGAAGCAAGGATTGCTGTTGGGGTGTAATACAAGAGCTTTGTCAAAAATTGCAATGATATGATCACTGTAATGGCCATGACGATATTTGACACCGGAGTTTCACAACCGGCGCTGTAGTTCACGGCCGTACGCGAGAATGAACCTGTTCATGATCCAAATTTAAATGAAAACTCCATTTTACTGACCATGTGAGACACACCTATATTAAAGAGACGGAAACATTGACACGACTCTTCTATTAAAATTAACTTACCGGTTGCAACGTAGCAAGAAGTAAAGGATCCTACTATGTTCATGAAGCCCATCGCCATCATTTCCTTGCTCCCGTCCATGTGGTACCCTTTTATGGATGAAAAAGATCTTCCAACTGCAATTGCTTCCTGAAGTTTGCCAAAATATATACAATAACATCATTCAACACAAAGGAGTGAATTAATCAAAAGGAAACCATCCATTAATTTCTTAGTTTTAATTTAAGATTGTGCTTACCGCGAGTGCAACGAGAGCGACAATGAGCCCAACTTTGGCTACATCCCCAACATAGGGGCCTTTGAGCTCTAAGAGATTAACTGAGCTAGGGTTTAAGCCATCTTTGATATGTTTAACGATCTTAATTCCATGGTTATCTCCCCTTGTTAGATAAACAATAAGCGTCGATAGTATAACGGATAGGAGAGGAGCAACGGCTGGCAACCAGAAAAGTTTCTTGTTCTTTTTACCCTGTCGGGATCAGAACGTGCAGAGTAGAACTTTGGTGAGTATAAAATGTATGAATGAATAAATAATGACCCAATTAGAGCAACCGTAAAATGTTACTAACAGGGTTGCAGTGTTAATTACTCACCAGATATCTAGATATTAAGATGAAACACAGGAAAGAGCAGCCAAGAATCAAATTATGAGGGCTCCACTGCAAAGAAAGACAAGGATATGAATGATTGAATGAATTCTATATATATTCTAATAAGGAATCATATTTTTATTTGTATTTTCTTAAAGACAAGTAAAGTGACTTATACAGGATGGTGGAAAGATGTCCAAACAGCTTTCATAACAGAGATAACATCAGTATTGGTTGGGAAGTGAGTGATCCCAAGTAGCCCTTTCATTTGTTGAAGACCAATGATGATGGCTGCTCCGGCCACGAACCCTACGACTGCGGCATGGGAAAGAAAATCCACAAGAAACCCCAATCTGATGAAAACCAAAACAAGAAGGTAATTTTAAGATTAAGAAGTATACTAGCAAAAAAACAACTACGCACATATGCTTAAGTCACATGCTCAAGAGCTCTAAAACTCCGCTCAGTATAATACAGTTTTTTTTTTTGTCGAGACAGTATAATACAGTTTAGTATAGTCCAATCCAGTACAGTCCAAATGATACCTGAAGAGTCCGAAGGAAGCTTGAAAGATACCGGTGAAGAACGTCGCGGTGAGAACGAGCTTGGTGTAAGCAATTGGATCAGCCCCGGGGTCTTGTAACTTCTGAATCATGGAGGGCAAAAGGAGAGAAACCACAGCTACAGGTCCAATTGCTATCTCTCTTGAAGTCCCCATTACAGCATAAATAAGAGGTGGTACAACACTTGTATCTAAGACCAACAGCACAACACATAATTAAGTCTACATACAAACACTCGGAAAAAAATAAACTTATAATTGAAGCTACATGACTTACAAAGACCATATTGGGGATCAAGCTTTGCTAAAGTTGCATATCCAATACTCTGCATTCAAATTCATATTAAGGCAACATGCTATATGAGTTGTATTATACTAATACTGAATTTTAATTTTACCTGGGGAATGCAGAGGCTTGCTATAGTTAGACCAGCAATTAAATCATGCCTGAATTTTGAAATGTTGTAGCTCCTACCCCATACAAGGATAGGAAATATCTCCTGCTGGATAGAGACTACACTTTTGAGTGCTGGCTGATTCTTGAGAGATGAGTACTTGTTTCCACAGCACGACGCCGTCTCCCTCACAGAGTCCATGAGCTCATGCCATAGACCTGGGGGTTCAGGGCCATTCAGCACCCATTCAGACCTTTGAACAGGGCTGCTGTTTTTCTCGAGGTCAAGCTTTTCCTCTGCTGTTGGGGTCTCAACAGCTAACGAGGCAGTGCTTGGTTGTTTGAAGTGTTTGGGGGAACTTGGAAGGATATCCTTGGGACTAGTTTCTTGATCACCTGAAAACTCCATTAATTCGCGCCATGGCCCCGGCGGCCGGGGCGCATGGAGCACCCAATTAACCTTTTCACCATGGTTAGTGGCTGAAGAGGCCATTGTTGAGTGAAGTAGTGTTCAGGGAATACAATTATCAAAAGATAGGCACCAGAAGGACAAGGTTTTCGATGCTAAAGTGTATGTCCATCCTAACTGAAGGGCCTTATAAATCCCTCAAAAAGTGAACTCCATGGTTTTCATTTTTAAATTAACGGGAGATTTGAACTTGAGTTATCCTCCAATATTAACATTGGTAAAATAAGTACCACTAGACTAAAAATTAGTAAGTAAATTGAATGGATGGTCGAGAGAATTTTTATTTTACCAAAAATCTATTACAGGTCCACACGTATCCAAATTTAGTGGGGGGTAGACCAGAGAACAAACTTGGTGGAATCCATACTTTTTTAACATCAACATATCAGGTATCTTGAAAATGCGAAGGCGTGGTAATTGTTTATACTTAGCTGACATTCCACTACGTTTCTTAGTTTGTTCTATATGGAAAAGTTCCCGATTTTTCAAAGATATGCAATTGATCACTAAATTAAATACTTGCTTATAGTTTATCAGGTTAGAAGCCCCTCAAGTTTTGACAGAAGGAAACAAAAAAACCTAGCACATTACGCGTAGCGAGCTCAGATGAATCTTAAAGTTCTTTGGATAGATAATTGAAAGTGAAGCACCCCTAATTTCAATTTGTCAGGTCACTAGTATAAAACAGTAATTAGAAAGCAAAGCCATCCATCCTTGTTTTTTTTTTTAAAAAAATTTGAGGAAGTAGAAAATTTCATTAAACTATCCAAGGTTACAAACTCGAGTGAACAAACGTGGCTCATTAAAACCTTGCCTAGGAATCCAGTGGGACAAAACCTAAGGTGAAAGAAAAGAGTACACGCTCCATAAAGGTTATCAAACAAAAACTCATGATGAAAAAAAGGTTATCAACGTCAACTTGAAGAAACACATTGAGGTATGGACGACCCTCTTCAAGCCAAACGTTTGTAGAGACCCTACTTAAAGAAAACTTAACAAGTCTATCAGCGACATTATTACACAATCTAGGAACAAAAACAAAAGGAAAGAGATGAAAAATCTCTAGATAACATATGTGGATGTTGTTGATAATTCCCCATGGCCATCTGATTCAACCACCAATGAATCATAACCAGCATATCCCCTGGAAAGCATTGATGAACTCTTACAATATGTCTTTTAGACTTGGATTAGACCTTCTATTTGAGTTTTAAATAAATTTAATTTTCAGTCCTAAGGTCCTATATGGTTTTGGAATTAGGACCGACACTCCTTCAAAATGCATTTTTTACTTTTTTGTCAAAATCCAAAGGAACTGTTGTGGCGTTCTTCAGAGGTTGTTAAAAGTGTAGAACAAACTCAAGAAAATCCTTATTGGGAAAAATTCCAGAGGTTGTTAAAAGTTGCTTGCACCATTGCTCAACTTCCTTAGAGCCCTACTTAATCACACTAGATAAGTCACTCAAATCCATGTTGAACAAGAAAACTGCAAGATAGGAGTACAAAGTGTTGAAAGAGGAACCTCTTCCACTCGAAACGGACTTGCTCTCTGAATCAATAGGATATCGATGACTGACAGCAAAAAACTGGATCTTGAAAAAAACCTAGTGTTTTTGGATGCTCGAGCACCAACCATGGAGCTCCAACGACCTTCGCCATTTTCACCTAATTTTGATCCGTTTTCAACCTAAAACTCTTCCCGTCGGTCTCGAAACTAATTAAAATCCATTAATTCTCACAATATTTTGAGCCGCAAATCCCAACATATATATACATGTATCTGACACATAGAAGTAAGCCATAAGGCATGTGGATATTGCACCCTTTATCCTAAGGCTGTTGTTTCCATTATTTTCCCCCTATCGTTTTTGGTGGAAGATATTGTTTGTCAATATGCCATATACACCATTCACATGTGGCAAGACTCGCAACCATTCGTCTGGGCACAAATAGTTTCTCCCAATAAGTATGGGATATGGATGGAGCGTGATGTGAAGTTGCATTTTCAACTTCTATTGGATATTAAGATGTTGTCACTTCAAAATATTATCTGTGTAGAAAACTTGCTATTGGTGTTGCCATATATGTTTGTAATGATTGCTTTCCTTTGGCTCCAGAGTAACCTTGCCCAACCCAACTGTACGGAGAGCTACAGCATATGGCAACATGGGATATATATTCTACTCCCTTATTACGTACTCAGTTCTAAAATGTTCCCATTTAAGAGTCTTCAGCTTTCAGATTTAGACCACAGTCGTCAAAAAACTGTTGGATGGATAAATTAATATAAGCTTGTCTTCCTTTTGTGTATTGGCTTTTTTTGTTGTTGTTGTTGTTGTTATAAGAGAGGTTTAGCGGGAGAATTCGGTAAATTTGATATACATTATTGGTCTATTTTTTGACAGCTTAAGCTTTTGGATCTAATTGGTTGTTAATATGATATCAGAACCTTCTTTACAAGTGTTCTTGACTCTTGAGTTCGATTCCAATTCCCAACTAGTAGTTGTCGTACAGTTTCAAACTTGACCTTTGGACGTACGTGAGAGTAAATGCTCTCTACGAGCATAAAAAGGATATTGATTAAGTACCTTCAAAGAGCAGGCAAACTGGATATATGGAATATGGATTAAAATTATTTCCCCTCATTGCTAAATTTAGAGTTTTTTATTTCAAAGATCCCCAACTTTTTTGAATTTAGACATGTGTCATTCTAGAATTGACTTCTCCATTAGAATATCATAATGGAATATGGATTAAAATTATTTCCCCTCATTGCTAAATTTAGAGTTTTTTATTTCAAAGATCCCCAACTTTTTTGAATTTAGACATGTGTCATTCTAGAATTGATTTCTCCATTAGAATATCATAATGGAATATGGATTAAAATTATTTCCCCTCATTGCTAAATTTAGAGTTTTTTATTTCAAAGATCCCCAACTTTTTTGAATTTAGACATGTGTCATTCTAGAATCGACTTCTCCATTAGAATATCATAATGGATTTACTCTAGGAAAGCTAGAGATCTTAACAGCTCACCTGACTGAAAGTCACCTCTTGGCTGAATTGACTGGCTAATTTCAGAAAGTAGTTTTGAGAGAAATGTTGGCGTGACTTGTGGACCATTGACTTTCTTTCCTTACACACCAAGGATTTCCATTATAATTATATTAGAAAATTTGGCATAATTTTGGGTGCAATCCACGCAGAAATTGTTGTTGATCCAAGTCCTTTGACTTTTGTGCCACATAAGATTACATGCCTTTTTCAATTGATTGATATTTACTTTTATTTATTTTTTATTTTTTGTTCCAGTTATGCACCTAAAACATAAATAAGGTAAATTATGAATTCGTAAAACTGGTAAGTTATTGATTTGTAGGATATTAATTATCATATTTGATTTGAATTTAATTGCAAATCTATTTATTGAATTCTGAAACTTTCTCAAGGTATACCGACATCAAAATTTGTAACAAGAGTTCATAAAAACTTCATACCTTAACAATAGGCAAGGTACTTATGCATACACCTTGTATGCAGTATGCAGGTAATTAAACTCATAAATTACCTCTGGTCTAGGTAATTAAATCCTTAAATTACCTCTAGTCTAGGTAGTTATACCCTCTAGCCTAGCTAATTGAACTCATATAATATCTTGGTATGGATCTTTAAACTCAACTGAGATAAAAATCCATACCAAATTTCTTTGGAAAAATGAAAAAAAAACACTATTACATGGAAGACATGTACGCATGTATATAAATATGAAGCTCCAGAAAAAACTGCTTAAGAAAACTCAAGAAAAAAATACTTACCTGTAAGACAGGTACATATATACCTGTATGTATTAACATTATTTACCTGTACATAAGGTACATAATTTAATGTGGGTGCTTGTCTGATCGATTGGTATAATATGTGAGTCTTTACTTTTTATTGATTAAATTGTATTTTATTTATATATTAGGAATATTATCAAGGAAAAAAAATTCAAAATTCAAAATCTGGAATTCAATTACAAGGAAATAATGCATTAAATTTAGATTTTTAATGTGTTTTCCTTATTTACCTTAAAGGGTAAAATCGACACAACAAAAAAGTAATGAATGTCAAAGGACCTACATCTAAAACCAAAAATGCGAGGACTAGACCCAATGATAGCTAATCGTTTTGGACCTAGATCTAAGAAGCCCTAATTATATTTGATTTACTTTAATTCATGATTTCCTATTGTAAATAGAAATAGGAATTTATTATTTATTTGGCCACTACCTCCTACAAGGAGAGAAATATAAAAAAATATTCCCACAAACAAATAATCTCATATTAGGTTTCATATTTTAGCATGGTATCAAAGCGGCGATCTTGAAATTGCTGACTTTAGTTTCAAACTCCCGTCGTCGCTATGGGGGTGGATGATTTTTTCAACCCTCATGAAGGTAGCACCACAAACTCCTCTCATTCTCAACCAACCATAGTCAAGTTGAGTGCCCAGGTGGCTCAGCTCACACAGATGCAGACTTCGACCCCAAACCCGATCTTGAATTAGGATCCTATTTTGATGACCCTGAACCCGATCCTGAATGAGGATCCTATTTTGACGACCTCGACCTTGACTACGACGACGATGATCTCGACTACGATGATGACCTAGACCCCGAATCTATCTTTGATTCAGACCCAGATCCCGACTTCAACTCCGGCTCCGACTCTGACCCCGACTTAGGCTCAGATCCTGATCCGAATTCCTACTAAACCTATGTCCTATGTATCTT
The DNA here is from genome assembly GCA_020521455.1 of Prunus kanzakura. Classification (NCBI taxonomy): domain Eukaryota; kingdom Viridiplantae; phylum Streptophyta; class Magnoliopsida; order Rosales; family Rosaceae; genus Prunus; species Prunus kanzakura. The sequence goes on from BPUM01000811.1 coordinate 1,475,364, forward strand.
CCGATGAACAGATTATGACTTCCCGACTAACAACCCCGACACATGGACGAGATTGTGCATACTGTGGTGATCCAAGACACACTCGTGAGACTTGTATTAAATCGCATAGCTACCCCGAATTATGGGCTACTCTCAAAGATCGAACACAACGCGATACGACCAGTAATGGTACTGGTTATGGATTCCATACTTCGGATAAAAGTGATTCCACAAGTTGGATAATTGATTCCAATGCAACTGATCATATGACGTTTGATCCTGATAATTTTCTGAATACTACCCAACCTTGCCAATGGAGTTACTTATCTTGTGACAGGGGCTGGCATTGTTGCACTCTCATCTTCTCTCTTACTATCTAATACTTTACCTGTTCCATATTTAGCTTACTAAACAATTGAAATGTTGTGTACTTATTTACCCGAGTTTTTGTTTGCTACAAGATATTCATACTAAGGAGATTCTTGGTCGTGGTACTAAGAGAATTTGTCAATCATGACTTTCAGGCTTACTTCCAATAACATGGAATTATCCATGAGATGACTTGTCCTTAGAAACCACAACAAAATGGAGTTGCTAAACGAAAAAATAGACATCTTCTTGAAACCACCCAAGCACTTCTGATTGGCGCTCATGTTCCTCGCCATCACTGGGATGATGATATTGTCACCGCAGTTCACCTGATCAACAACATGCCTTCTAGTGTATTGACCTTTAAAACTCCCTTACAAGTGCGTGTGCAACAAGGGTCCATGCCCTTTGTTTTGGTACTCACACCCCAAATCTTTGGATGTGTGGCCTTCGTTTATATCCACAAAAATCAACGTAGCAAACTTAATCCTTGTGCGCTTCGTTGTGTTTTTGTGGGTTATGCCGCTCATCAAAAAGGCTACCGTTGTTATCACCCTCCTAACTTATGTACCTATGTCACTTTGGATGTGACCTTTCTGGAATTTGAGATGTTCTTCCATGACGCATCATCCAATTCTGCACTTCAGGGGGAGATACGAAGTGAAGAGCATAATTGGAGCAACTTGGAAAACGAAGAAATTTGCCTCTGTACAGAAACAAACCCAAGTCTGGAGCACGAGATTGCTCTCTGTCGAACAGCGATCAATCACCTGATCCACTTGACCCCCGCAAAGATGTTTCTAATCCGAGACCCACACCTACAAATAATACAAAACAACGAAATGAAGACCTTCCTCTAACTCAATAGTACAAACAAACCAATCTCCTGAGAATATTCTTAAGATAACTATTTCTACTACACTTGTGAATTTAGAGGATAAATCTATTGGATATCAATTACCTTTCAGATAGAATCGTGGGAAGCCATGAAACCGTTATTCACCAGATATTGGCAAGACATCAAAGTATCACGAATCATGTATTGACTGAGAAGCTGTCTAAACCACTCAAGGCTCTTGTGCATTGGAAACTTTACCACAAGGAAAAAAGACTGTCGAATGTAGATGAGTGTTTATCATAAAACACAATGTTGGTGGATCTATCGAGCGATACAAGGCAACACTTGTGGCGAAAGGGTACAGACAGACTTATGGTGTAGATTATGAAGAAACCTTTGCACTAGAGTTGCAAAATTGAACGTAGTCAGAGTCTTATTATTGTCCCTCACAGCTAATTTTGACTGGCCACTACACCAGTTTGATGTAAATAATGTTTTCCTACATGGAGAACTCACAGAGGAGGTGTATATGGACATTCCTCCTAGATATAATACTACTCAGATTGGAACAGTATGCAAATTATGAAAGGCATTGTATGGATTGAAACAGTCACCACATGTATGGTTTGGGCGGTTAACCATGGAAATGAAGAAAAATGGTTTCAAACATAGTAACTTATATCATATTTTGTTCTGGAAATATCATAAAGGGAAGGTAACAACTTTAATAATCTATGTTGACTACATGATTATTACTGAGAGTGATAAACAAGAAATATATCAGCTACAAGGCTATTTGGCTACTGAATTTGAGATGAAGAATCTAGGTGGACTCACATATTTCTTGGGGATTGAGGTGGCCCGATCAAAACAAGGCATATTTCTTTCTCAAAGGAAATATGTCTTGGACTTGTTAACAGACACAAGATTGCTAGATTTCAAACCTGTAGACACTCCTATTGTTCAGAATCATCATCTTGGAGAATACCTGGATCAAGTTCTAACTAACAAAGAAAGATACCAAAGGTTAGTGGGAAGATTGATCTACTTGTCCCATACTTGGCCAAACATTGCTTATGCAGTGAGCATCGTCAATCAAATTATGCATTCTCCGAGTGAAGACCACATGAATGCAGTTCTTTGGATGCTTAGATATTTGAAGTCTGCACCTGAAAAAGGACTTATGTTCTCAAAACATGGTTATCTGAATATTGATGCTTACACAGATGCAGATTGGGCAGGAAGTATAACAGATAGGAAATACACATACGGTTACTTCACATTCGTGGGAGGTAATTTGGTTACATGGATGAGTAAGAAACAGAAGGTGGTCTCCTTATCCAGTGTAGAAGCCGAGTTTAGAGGTATGACCAAAGGAATTTGCGAACTCATTTGGTTAAAGAGGTTGCTTACTGAACTTGGGTATAGACCTATATCTGTAATGAATTTCTTTTGCGACAAAAAGGCTGCAATAGCTATTGCACAAAATCCAGTTTAACATGATGGCACCAAACATGTTGAGGAAGATCGACACTATATCAAACAGAAGCTCGAAGCTAAAATGATTTAGTTTGCTTTCGTAAAGTCCGAGGATCAATTGACGGATATTTTGACAAAAACAATTTCCAGTAGAGCGTTCCACAATTCACTGGACCAGTTGGGCATTGGCGACATCTATGCAGCAACGTGAGGGGGAGTGTTGGCATGACTTGTGGACCATTGACTTTCTTTCCATACACACCAAGGATTCCCATTATAATTAAATTTGATTCACTTTAATTCATGATTTCCTACTGTTAGAAATATGAATTTATTATTTACTTGGGCACTAAGGCTCTGTTGTATTATAAAAAGGACCTCCTACAAAGAGAGGAATATATAGAAAATTTCCACAAACAAATATTCTCATATATATGCACACAAAAATAAAATAAAAAAGAGAGCAACCCTCCAAATATATTAGGCTTCATATTTTAGCAAGGAAATGTCTTTTTGAAGTGGGTGTTTATGCGCAATTCCTTCATGCCATGGAAGTAGTGCAGCTTACGTACCATCTGTCACAGTAACACATTAATTCTTAGGAAGAATGCTACCGTTGGTTCTGCGTAGAGGGATCCATAATTATCAACGGTTGAGACGGTTCCGTGACTGATGCTAGCACTCCTTTGTGGTTTTGCAAGACGAAGAAAATGGTAGTGTAGTTGGATGGGTTTTTTAACCCATAATTTGTTTGTAGACCTTTCAATGCATTTGCATTTCTGATTCAATCACTACAACCACTTCCGTAGAAGAACATACATTCCTTGTTATGGAATACATACATGATTTGATGGTAGGACAAGAGAGGGAGATAGTGAAGAAGTTAACAATGAATTCTTGTGATAATTAAGTACTACATGGACTCCACATATGTGAAGAATTATTTATTAATTTTATCACATGACTAAATCATTTTCGGTTTATAAAGCTGATTATTTGACAAGCAACCTAAAAAATGAACGGTTCGCATAAAAAAAACCATATCGTGAGAGGAGAATTCAAACGATTAGTTACTGTTTTATTAGGTTACGTACTTACCAGCCTTAAGTAAATTTTTTTATAGTAGGATTAGAGTTTTAAACAGGAGTGGAAAGTTGAAACTTTAAAGTGATAAACAAGTAAAATAGTCCAATGATACCAAAAGATCCGTTCCCTTTTCAAATTGATAGAGTGAACTTTCTTCTGGAATAAATATTCCATATACGTCTTAATATGAACGTCTAAATATTTGAGCATCCAAAACCTCCCAAATTAATTAGCAATAATGGGTAGAGTCCACCCCTTGCATTCAAGTTCGATCCTTCCCCCTTCCTATATGTTAGATTAATTTAGAATAATTTAAATTATTGCTTGTATAAAAAGAAAATATAGACTAGAATTGGAATCAAGAAAAAGTATCATAGAGGCGATGCTGGCTTCCAACCACTTTAAGTGCAATTAGTGGTGGCATTTGACAAGTGCTACTTTGGCTGAATGGGGAACACGAGATAACCTAATAATAAACTACGAATGCTTAAAGTGATTCGTGAGATGAGATTCATTTATGTTACCACAAGAAGGGAATTAGATGCATTGAATCTAGACACTTTATTTTTATCCGAATGAGATAGATAGTTTGGTTGAATTCCTAATAATTAAAGAGAAGCCAACTAAAAATAGTTCTTTCCATCATGCGAAAATGTCTCGGTCCAATAATGAGTTTCACGCCACTTACGTGAGAAGTTCATGAATGAGTTTCACACAACTCTAGATCAAAACATACGTGAGAAGTTCATGAACACTTTCATAACAACAACAGCTAGCTAGCTATATACAACACTAAGTAGACGGGCAGACATATACACTTACAGACTTTAAGTTATAGTGATAACAATATAAGAGAACAGCAGCCCGATCGGTTGCCGGATATCCACCGGCCTGTCGCCTGATACCTACCGACGGGTAAAGCCAATTTGGCTGATATGTTTTGATTTATATTTGCCCTACGAACTCTTAACATATAGTTTCACCCACATCCTTGATTAAGCTCATCGCACAACAATGATTATGTCTGAAAAACATACTGTTTTAGTCAAAAAATAGTGTTGTGCAGAGGTGTCATAAACTAGGCAATAGATGTTGGTTGCTTTTACCATTGCACCATGCCAGGGCCGCCCTTGAGTGCATGTAGCTTAAATCGACACTATCAACATAACATGTAATATTGTTATAGATAGTGGAATATTTGTCAATCTACCCTTACCAAAGATTTGTCGGATTATTAAACTGACAAACTTGCTTATATATTAAAGATCAAAAGTGGCAACTATAAAAGCAAATTAGGTTAGGGTTCAACTAATAGTGGTGGAAATCTGTGGAGAAAAGTTTCTGTAGCAAATCTACGTATATTGTCCAAGAATGTGTCCAGATTCAAGATGGATGACAGCCACTTTAATTTTACCCAACAGAAACAAAAACATCATCATTTGGTATCATTTAGAAAGACAGAAGTTGAAAAGCAATTGGTGATACACAGTGCTCTCAAGCAAAATTACTCTTTTAAATCTCCTAAATCTTCATTTGCCGTGGGCATGTGCTAAAGGTATTTTATTTTGTCTGTACAAAATTGGCATTTTCAAAACAAAACCGTACATATGGAAACTGCCTACCAATCAACATATATACGACAAAATTTGTACTGGTTTTATGTCCATCTTCAAACAGCCACTGTTTTCATGGATGATGTTTTTCTTTGTTATGTCTAGTATGCAGAAAACCCTTGTGGCTGATGCTTTCGCTAGCTATGAAGATGATCAGTCACTAGGGTTATTCTTGGTGGTCTTCAGTTCCTTCTTTTGCAGCTGCTTTCTATGTGCAAGATTCAGGTATCAGCTAGCTTATTACGTCATGTTAGGGTAATAAAATCAAATATTCATTATTATTCCAACTTCTAGACAAGTAGAGTTCAAACATACCACGTCTTTAAAGTATGTATATTGCTTCTTTTTAATAGTTATTTATTTATTTTTGTTGGGTCAACTTTATTGGGGCCACCAATAGCGCAATAACTTGTTTATTCCATATTGTATATCATTGTCACCCTATCTTTCTCGTCACATAAAATGAGGGATATGCAAGTTTCTCTCCACCGTTGGAATTCGAATCCAAGGCAAAATCTTCAGAAGTGGTGTTCTAGACATCAAGTAATTAATGATGGATGATATTGAAAAATTAGATACAGTTTTGATGAGGACATGCATTGATGCTGAGGCAAAGTGTAGATATCAACTAAAAGACCACATATAATTTGCGGGGGTCCCTAGAGAGGAGTCAACAGCTTAATTAGCTTTTTGGTGTTTCAGACCAAGCGGCAAAGGAACAGTCAGCTCAGTGGTGATCTCCCACAGCTTTGCACCCACTGCCATTTTCATGCGAAATACCACTAGTCCAATTCGTGGGAGGATAAAGAGTTGACCAAAATTAATAAATTCAGGATTTTTTTTCTTCTGTTTTTCGAATGGATGATCTAAAGTACACGACCTAACAGATGACTTGATTGTTGCATATCCTAATCTCTGCATGATATCTGTGCAAAAGATGAATGGTTGTGATTCAACATATAAACATCCTCGCAAAATGATTTAGTTCATAATTAAACTGTTTGGTCGTATAAAAATGTGCGCACAAAAAGAAAACACAGTTTGTTAGAGAAAATTAAACAAAAATATATATAAGGTAGAAAGCGATGACCCATAGTAGGCATGAGTTAGGTCCCCCACCGCCATTTCCATGGGTGGTGAGAAGAGTAACAACAGGGTATTGCGAAGGGTAAATGGAAAGTGTGAAAAACAGGGTTGTGTACTAGAGCGCTGGATGGAAAGTGATATAGAAACACTGGGGCGTTCCCAGCAGTGGCGAAGCCAGGATTTCATGTATGTGGGGGCCTCTTATAAATTATAAAGAATCAAAAATTCGAACTCACAATACATACGAAAAATAGTATATATATATATATCACATATGTCAAGAATTATATTGCTTATTGGTTGCAATCATAATTGTCCTCAACAAAGGGATAGAAAAATACATTCTGAGCAAGAAAAATTGCAAGGATAGAAAAAAACCTTAGGTCCCTTCATGCATTCATATCATACATGAAAAAATATTTTATGTAAAAATATTGACTAAGTATGAAAAATGGTTTTTCGGAATAATCATTTTCTCAATATAATTTTTGGCGGCTTTTATTCCTTACACATCAAATAAGAAAACTTGATTTTATGGGATTTTAGTATGAAGTATATATTGACTTAATGACCCATTATTTTTAGCCTAAATCGTATTTTGCATTAAAACCGATTTTCCATATTTTGATTTGGTGAGAATTTGATTTTCTAGTATTTTTATTTGAATCCAAGTAGGGGGTACTTTCTTATTTACATTGTAAACTTAAGTAAATGGAGTAATATAAAAATAAATGAAAGTAAAAGGACAAAGACATTTACTTAAATGTTGAAAATGGAAATAAGGTAATTTGTACACATGGAGTGCACCACTACCAGCTGAGCAAATGAGCAATTTGAAGCACCTCCTTATGCCTTAATAGGTCCACCACAATACATGTGGGTACATATCAAAACGTAAAGTATTTGAAATAATATACATATACATATACAAATACATGACAGTATATTACTTTTAAAATATTAAAAAATTGAGTTGGGGCCCATGACCACACTAGTCCCAGTGTGGCTCCGCCCCTGGTTCCCAGTACATGCTTACTGTGGGCAGCTGCTGACACTTAAGTGTTTTCTTCACGGGCCGCTGGCATCACACTGATGTTAGCTTGCCCATGGACCAGCCCACGCAAGTCTTGCCTTTGGGCTTACTCAATTTCATGGAGCCCACTTCTTGCCATGATAATTTTTCCTTAGTGGAGGGTTGTTTTGAGGCCCCCTTTTGCCATGGCAAATGTGAATGGGTGGAAGTGCTTTTAAAGAAGTTGCAAGCGATAAATAACATTGGAAAAGACACAGCTGAGCGACAAGCTCGCAAAGAAACGAAACTACACCAAAATTTTATAACGGTAGTCAAATGTATTGCATAGGTTTTCTGAGAAGGTGCTCAAGCTCAATCACCAGTCATGTTTTTACTCACCACGATATTTCTAGTTAGGTTAAATTTCTTAAGAATAACTAATAGTCACGTGAAGCTCAAGCAGAACTCTTAATAATTTACAGTTTTTGGAAATTGGAAATTGTGTCACAAAATTTTAGGCCAAGGTGGCTTACAACACTACTACAAAATAGTTAAATCACGACATGAAATAGACAACGGTATATCTTAAAATCGTCATTGTGTTTTAAAAGATGACGGTCTTATCTTATACATTACTAGTGTTGGGTTGATTTTTAAAAGACGACGCTTGTCACTAACAAGCGTCCTATTTTAAAACACGCTAAACTAAAAAATGCTGCTTAAGTGAATTCGCGCTCGACTTAAAATTTTCAAATTTCCTCCGTGTCTCTGAAAACCTTATCTCTCTCTCCTTGAAACCCTCCTCAACTCTAACACCCTCATGAAACTCTTTGAAACACTCCCTCTCACATATCTTGAGCACTCATCTCCCTACAAAATCATCAGAAAATCAATATCAACGAAGGAGTTGAGAGATTGAGGTCTTAGTAGATCCACAAGATGGAGAGGGAGGTTCTGGATCTGAGAATCAAAGCTAGTTGGATGCGGTGAAGATCTCGATCTCCACACTCTTGAACGAAGATCTCCATCTTAGGCGCTCAACTCGCTCATTAACCTCAACGACTTGGTCCGGTTAGCTCTCCAATTTCATGGTTGCGATCTAGAAAAACTCATAGAAAGGCAATAATTTGAATTTTGGTGTTGATTGATGACACATACATCACCAACATTTAAATTATTGCATTTCTCAAATTGGTGGCTCGATTGTGATGAGGAACACAGGCTCAATCTAGTACATAGCTCCCACTGGTACAATTTTATATCTCTTGAGATTTTCCAATATTTCTCTTATATTCATTTTACTATGATTTCGTTTTATATATCCATGACCATATTTATTTTCCAGTTGATTTGCATCTATAGCTCTTCTCCATCAATCATCCATTGCAAGTCAAGCAAGGCAAGCACTCTGCAAATATGGCTTGTTTTTCTTCTCTCTTTCTCTGCCATCATATTTACCTATGTCTTTCATGATTTAAAATTGTTGCAGCTACATAGTTTGGTTGCGTAGATTTTGACTGCTTAGGGATCCTTAGCTATTGTTACTATTGTTTGAATTGGGCTCCAACTCCAACTTGTTATGTTTATAGAATTATGATACTTAAACTTTGGAAGTTGCATTCATTTTCTTAACAATCAATTTCATTCTCTCTATTTTTTTATGTCTCAGCCCAAATCAATATTCTTAAAAGAGCAAATAAACTCTATTTAGCAGAAAGACCTTGGGCAAAAACCTTTGAGCCTCAAAAGCACAGACTCATCTAAGAGCTCCAAGAATGAAGGCTGGCAAACCAATGAACTTTGTGTTTTCATCCACTTTACATGTAAATAGTTGAAGTTGATTATGTAGAATTCCTCATTTTTATTATTATTATATAAAGTATGTATGTTGTAGAATAAAGATTGGTTAACTATGTAACAACTATTGCATCTTCAAGGTTTATGAAAGAAACCATTTTTGAGTGTATATATTCATTAATAAAGCATTATGGTTGGTTTTTCTTGTTAAAATCGTTGTATAGCATCATAGGAAACAAAAAAGAACTAAAATGTAATAGCTTGGGAACTTATTAGACGACGGTTTTTATAAATAACCGTCATCTTTACAAACAATCAACAACGGTTTTAATGAAAACTGTTGTCTTTACCTATAAACAACGACAGTTCTTAAAAAAAAAAGTTGTCTTTATTTAAAATCAACAACGGTTTTATTACAGATAAACAACGACGGTGAAAAGCCGTCGTAGTTTGACACTCAAAAGATGTCGGTCGATTTAACGACGGTTTTCAGGTTTTCAAGGCATCACAACGACAGTGGATCCCCATCGTCTATTTCGTTTTTTGTATTACTAGTGCAATGACATTTTACAGGGAACATCTTAGCAGTAGAATCAGTATCAAAACTTGCACTGATAGCTTCTCCAACTGTTAAGAAGATTCTTACTCCAATTTTGCTGAAGAAGTCTGCTAACCTTAGTTTGTGAATCACTTGCCACCTTGGGTTGACAATGACTAACTAGTAAATAGACAGGAGGAGGACGGCAATTAGTATGATCATATCAAACCAAACTGAACAATGTGATTTAAATTAATACATATATAGCCAAGAAAGGAAAAAAAATGTTTCCTTTAAACCTACCTCCATTCCTTGTGAGACCAGATTCTGATGCAATTCCCGCAAAGATGCAATTCCTGATGTGTCAATGTTCATCAAACCTACAATTTGAGGACGGAGTGATTGAAAATATAGGGATTTAGTTTATTTAGATGGCATTATAAGGTTCATTGGTTGTTTAGACTACTGCAATTCATGTATATAAAAAAAAAAAAATTAATGTTTCCTACGTTTTCTTTAACAAATTTAGCTTTATTGTCAAATCCAAATAATTTCTTTCAAAAACCTCCATGCAAACGGAGCCCAACATTAATTCATCACTTACTTGACATGTCAAGAACTACGACCTTAGTCGTTTTTTGGGCGTCATCTTCTTCTTCTTCTTCTTCTTCACTAAGCAATCTTGTAATCCTGACAGATAGTCACAGATAAAGTTGTTTTAATTAAGTTTTAATATCTGTCAGGAAGTTTTCTCTGTTCGTCAATTAATTAAGGAGGGGGTTTTGTGCGTATCGTACCTTTCTCTAACAGAATTGGCATTTGCAAAACACAGCCATGCAGACTTGATTCTGATTATCAAAACCCCAGGAATCTGAAGAGCCATAGGATACTGACCAACATCACTATACGTATCAGTTCCTGGAATTTTTCCAAGAGTCTCCGTGCCTGGTTGAATCGACCCGAGAATGATCTTTACAAATGACAATGTTATCTGCAGCCAAACTCACATGTAAGTTAAGAAATCAGTGCTTCATTTCTTACCAACAACAAGAGATTATGCAAACCAGAATGATAAAGTTATTGTAAAAATAAAATAAAATAAACTGTTACCGCAAGTAGAAGACCGGTCTCAACACCAGAAAACAGCATGCCAAAGAAGGCTCCAAGACAAGCCAGAAAGTCGAACGTATCGACCTTCCACACGTTATGAGCTCCGTTGAGGTCAATGAGCCCCGGAAGAGCAGAAATAATTATGGAAGCAAGGATTGCTTTCGGAGTGTGATGCACAAATTTTGTTAGCAATTGCATTGATATCATCACTGTAATGGACATGACAACATTCGTGCCCAAAGTCTCACCACCGGCACTGAAATTAACAGCAGTCCGTGAGAATGAGCCTGCAAAATTTGAAGGGCAAAATTATTCGAAAAGGGCAAATGGAAGTAAAAATATATATGTCATCATTTTGAGCAGCTGACCCTGCTATGAATTTGTTGAGATTTACAACAATTGTTCTGTTCTTTTTAGTATATAATTATTTATTTACCAAGTTGATCTGACATACATTAAAAATAAAAGTTTACCGGTAGTGACATAGCAAGAACTGAGAGATCCTACAATGTTCATCAAGCCCAATGATATCATTTCTTTGTTTGCATCAATGTGGTAGCCTTTGATGGATGCAAAAGATCGACCAACAGCAATTGCTTCCTGTTGACATTGAAACAATTGGTAGAAAATAAATACCCTTTCATTTGTTTCGAAAATCCAATTGATCTAACATTGAGTGAGTGGCTTGAAGAATTGAAAACTCTACCATGAGCCCAATGGTGGCAATAATGATCCCAATTTTAGTTACACTTGCACCTGGATATAGACCATCCAGTTGCAACTGATGCACTGAACTGTGAAGCAAGCCTCCTTTGATTTGTTCCACTACCTCTATGCTGTGTTTTTCAGCATTTGTCCACATGACAATAAGAGTTGAGAAAATAAAAGACAGGAAAGGAGCGACGGCCGGTAACCAGAAGAGCTTCTTGTTTCTTTTACCCTGATAAAGATAGGAATTCGAATGAGATCTAGAGACATCAACTATATGGTGACATATCTAGATCATTCAATTATATATCAGCAATGGCAATCTTACCACAAATCTACAAACAAGAATGAAGCATAAGAAGGAGCCTCCTAGTACAAGATTATATGGCTGCCACTGAAAAATCAAACAGAGAAAGGATGGAAGGCTTCAATGGGAATCATTGATGTCACAACTCTTTAATTGTAAAAGAAAAAAAATAATGATGAAAATTGAGGAACATTAATTACAGAAGTAGTGTTATGAAGTGATCCCCAAACAGATTTCATGACAGAGACAATATCAGTTTTGTTGGTAAAGTGCTTGATCCCAAATAATCCCTTTAGCTGTTGAAGACCAATGATAATGGCTGCACCTGCCATGAACCCAATGATAGCAGCATGGGACAGAAAATCCACAAGAAACCCCAACCTGGAAATTGAATTTGGAGAGCAAAAAGGGAAATGTAACACAAATTTTTGAGTTAGGACTACTAGTCAGTCAAATATTATTAAGAACATTACCAACCTGAAGACTCCACAGGCAGTTTGAAAGACTCCTGCAAACAAAGTTGTAGTAAAAACAATCTTTTTGTAATTTATGGCATCAACTCCAGGATATGATTCCAGAATCATTGAAGATAAAAGCAGCGAATCGACGGCTACTGCTCCAATCACCAAGTCTCTTGAAGTTCCCATCATGGCATATATAAGAGGCGGGACGATACTTGTATCTGTGTAAAAAAAAAAGGAGAAAAGAGAGAGGCGAAAAAACAGTGCAGAACCATTAATTGATAAAATTAATCACCATAAGATCATAGAAATAAGTTCTACTAGACTGACTTACATAGGCCATATTGTGGTTCAAGATGGGCCAAAGTAGCATATCCCATGCTCTGCATATATAAAACTGTCACATATTCAAAATGCAAAATGTGGCAATTCCCAAAGTAGTCATGAGTTTTTGTTTAATTACCTGGGGAATACAGAGGCTTGCCAGAGTTAAACCGGCTATTAAATCATTCTTGAACGTCTTGAGATCGTAGTTTTGACACCAGCAAAGGATCGGAAACCAGCATTTGAAGACCGAGATCACACGCTTGGTTCCACGCTGATTACTCGATAACAACTTGTTTCGATGAGGCAGAACTGATTCCCTCATAAAATCCACAAGCTCATGCCACAGGCCTGGAGGCTGAGGGGGATTTAATACCCATTGAGGCCTCCCAGCCATGTTGTTTTCAATGTCAAACAACTTGTCCAATGTGCAGATTGTAGAACCAACCATGGCTAAGTAGAAGATGTTTTTTCGAAACTGTCTGGCCCTGAGCGCATGTAGCAATGTTATTATAGGACCTTATAAACGTGCACAGTTGAGGTAACTTTGCAGAGCCATATTTTTCTTGCAAGTGGTATGACATAATTACTGTATAATATTTTAATGCCAAAAACAGTATTAGTAATTAGTTAGCAATGAAGGGAATTTCCCCAGCTACAGAGCAATTTATCCTAAATTTTTATGATCTTCTACAATTAATATCTTTTCTCCATTTTGCATATATAATGTTGCCAAATTTTATTGTAAGGGTTAATGTAAGAGATCTCTCTTTCTTTTTTTTCTTCTTTTTTTTTTTTGTTTTTCGCATGTCTTCCTTTTGACCAAAACAAATCAGAAGAGAACGAAGGCACTCAATCGATGAGATGTAGAGCGATGTGTAAATTTTAGTTTAGAATTATGCATAATTAACACCAGTAAAATAAATTTTAAAGAATTGGTTCTTTGTAACTAACGTCTGGTTGCAACAAAAAGGATCAAATCAGAATCATACTTCGAATTAGAATATCTTAATAAATCAGAATGTAACCAAGTTTGAAACGTTTAATGAAAACGAAAGAGTACTTAAAAATAGATAATATATATACCAAAGTACTCTCTCTTCATTTGACTTGGAAATGAAATTTACTTTTCTTATAAAATAATGTGCTCATTTTATTGTTTATGGTATGATATTGTGCTTGTATCTACGACGAGATTAAGAGTTAGTATTAAAATTATATTGAAAAAATTATTAATGAAAGCTTATAAGCGCATTATCGACACAAAAGATATTAGTCCTTATAAAAAAAAAATACCTAAAGATATTAGCGAGGATTGGAGCTCATTTTTTTAGGGCTCAATATGAGTTGAAATTAGTATATTAAAATCGTTGTTTGTTTCTGAGAGAGCAATAGAACATTGAGAATGGCTAATAACTCCTGCTCTCACAAAGCAATTGTCGGTTCCCTCTTTCGAAAACAGCAATCTAAGTGCACCCATTTCATCGCCTTTTTCATATCATTCATCATTGTTGTGCTATGATGAATATAAATATATAACAAATGAAGTTGATATATAGCCACTAGCGTATAGATATAAATATTTAATTAAAAAAAGTTTCTTAGAATACTAAGATCACTTCAATTCAGTACAGCTTTTCTAGACAGTGATGTTGAATTAATTAGGAAGAAGAAGCCCAGCTACTAGGAGGAAGAACTGTGTCATGCAAATGAGATGTTATGTAGCAGTATTTCAAGTTAATGCATCAAATGTGGCGTAATTGGCTTGAGATACCACCCACCGTAATGACATCTCAGTGTAATTAAGTTTCTCTCCCTCCTAACGTATACGGTAGTTGAGATAATATTGGGGAAAGAGTTTCAACACTCCGTCTCTCTAAATTTTAAGGTTCAAATTAAAATGATACACAATAAAATATTACAAAAGAAAATTGTCATAATTATGATAGCTCTGTGATTAGTGCTTGCTGGCCCGAATGCCTCCCTTGTATAGTAAGAACGGTGGACAGTCAAAATGCATCCTTATAGCAAACTATTTTAGAACGTTTCAGAAGTGGAACTGGTTGACCAAATTATTTGGAATTTTTCTTTAAAAGTATATGAGGTTTGATTAAAGAGGAATAAAATAGCGGCTAGGTAGGGGATTCAAGAAGATTACATATACAGCTTCTACTACAGCATCTCCAAAGGAATATGCTAAGGAATAAGGAAACTTTATTTGCCTAGTCACATCAGCATTTTCCTCCTCCAACAAAGTAGGCATCTCAGTATGCAAATTATACATACGCCCCCAATAAGAGCATCTCCAAGAGAAGATGCAAAAGAATAGGCAAGCCTCTTTTGTCTTGCCACATCAGCATTTTCATGCTCCAAGGGAAAAGGCAAATGAGTGGGCAAAATATACCTACTCTCCCCAACAAGGCAATATTGCCTACTTCAAAGTGAAGAGGTATATTGGGCCCCACTTGCTTTTTATAATAAAATACCATCTTCACTCTCTCACCTAAATAATATAATAATGGTTTGTAGACTTGCATTGCCTAATCCCTTAGAGTGACCAACGTTTTTCATGAGGCAAATGGGTAGGTAACATGCTACCCAGGTTGTTATAGTACAAGTTTGCCTATTTTATTTGTCTGTTCCCTTGGAGATGCTCTAAGGCAGTGTTGCATACTTCAAAAATGAATGGGTATATTAAGCCCCGCCAGTGGCGGACCCAGGAATTTTTTAGCGGAAATGAAATTTTGAAAGACTAAAAGCTTTATAATAATTTTTTTTTTTTGACAACCACATATTTGAAAGGCCAAATATTATTACAAGAAAAACGAAACTGACGTGACAGTTGCCAAAGAAGAAAAAAAAACCATTGGATGTTTTGATCAGTTCATAATTATATATCATTTTGTACCATTTTAGCTTGTGATTTCGTTATATTTTTTAGTTAAACTTGTGCTTTTAATCCCTTTTGTGTTTATGATTCAGTTCAGTGAGCTTTAGGTCGCAATGGTGGCTTTGGATAGGAAAAGATGCAAAATGGTGCAAAAACGTGCAGACTAAGTTAGCAATTCGTTTCAGCCTTAACTCCTTCCTCCGAACTTGGATTGGCCCAAATGATATGTGGTTGTAAAGATGACATTCTGAACTTCAAGATGGACGGCTCAATGTCATTAATTGCTTAAGGGAAGCCTGATTCGTGAGCCTATGAAGTTGCTAGTCATGCTGACCTAAGGATGAGCTGATTGTTGCTATGTCATGATGAGCTATGCATGAGCTATGATTTTCTGATGGGATTTGTTGATGAAGTGTAGCAGCCAAATAAGAAAAGAAACTGATTTTCTAATGCATTGGTGTGTTTGGTAAGGTTGGTGAAGTGAGTATTGTTGGTGAAGGCATAAATCAATTCAGAATTCTCCTTTCATTCTCCCTATAAATACCACATCCATCCCACACCAAATTGTGACATCCTGGGATTCACAATCCCACAAACCACTCCATCCATTCTCCAATACTCCCATCACAACCCCAAAACACTCCAGCAATCAACCTAAAGCTCTAAACAACCCCAAATCACCAAAACTGTCCCAGCAAACCTCTCTTCCATTTCCCTATGAATTTCCTCTTTCTCAGCCATCACTACTCACTCAAACTCATCCCAAATCACTTCCATATCCTTCATACATCCTTCTAGACGTGGAGAAGCTCTTGGAGAAGCATTAGACGTGGAGAAGCCCTTAGAGAAGCATTGGACACCACAAGAACTTCATAAATGGGTTTTTCTACCTTTATTGTATTCATTATGTTTTCTCATTTCTGTTTAAGTTTCTTTCCCATTATGAATAGCTAAATTCATAACTAGGGCTTCGATGTAACGTAACATTAATATTTTGGGTTTATAAATTTCAAGTTTCAAGTTTGATTCATGATTCATGTTCTTATTCATTATGCCTACCTGCCTATATGCTAATCGGAATGCCTAGCTACCATTCAGATTTGTGTATCTTGGTTTGAATTAAGAGTAGACACCATGCTTTAATTCGAATTGAACTATGAATAGGATGAGTATGTATGAACATTCGACAACAGGGATTAGATACATGTTTGGTTGTTTAAAACATTCTTCTATGCTTAATGCATTCCTAATGCTTAATTTTAGGTTAGACAACAGATGATCAAATTAGGGAATTAGGAATACAAGGTTAGGACCAGACACCATACTTTAGCTAGAATCAATCTTTGAATCTGAATTAGACTTGTCACTTGAATCCTTATAACCTAGAATTGAATTGTTATGGTGAATCGAATGCCCTAGTCTCCAAATCTGTTTTTCAACCTTTAAAACCATTCTTTGTTACGTTTGTTTACTTGCTTTCGTTTGCAATTTCAGTTTGTTCATTTCTTTTCACAATCACAAGCATTCTCACTTCAAAGTCCAATTTAATCGTGCTGCATTTGTTTTCAAACTCAATCTCACTTTAAATTCTGTTTTAGACTTAACTTCCTACTTTCTTGAATTCGGTAATCTAAGTACATAACTAATTTTAACTTCTCAGTCTTCGTGGGTATGACCTCATACTTGTCTTGCTATACTACTAATTGGCCCGTACAATTGCGAGTTAACATGTTAACAACATACTTGATGAACTTACTTTGGAAGCTTGATCAATACAATATTTTCTTTCTTGGCACAAGACTTGATCGGTGAATCTGTTTTTATAGAAGACTAAAGTTCTCTCAAAACAAAAAAGAAAAAAGAAAAAAAAAAAAAAAAAAAAAAAACAGACTTGGTGGTGGAGACGTAAATAAAATTTATGAATTTGATAATCTTTTTATAAGGACTTGGATTGGATTGGTGGGTGGGGACGTAATAAAAAAGGGAAATTTTAAAAAAAAAAGCAAAATCTCCTTAAGAAGGCTTCATTTTAAATAAAAAATAAAAAATCTCCTTTAGGAGATTCCCTCCTTTTCCATCTACAACACGCGGAGTTTCCATTTTTTTTTCCCCCTGGTCCAAAACGACATCGTTTTGGCCAAGGATTAAAAAAAAACAATACAAGTGCGTAGCGCAGCTGCGCAACAAAGGGCACAAGGAAAGTAGGCCTTTTGTCGAACAGTGCACAACCAGATTGAGCGAAGGGGCAACTTTTCGTCACTTGCAACCCTTTCTCCGGCTAGAGGAGGTGCAGCACCTCCTTGTGCCTCTGTAGGTCCGCCAGTGAGCCCCACTTACTTTTTAGTGTGTGACCAAAATAGACCCATACAACTAAAATACTCTAGATCAATAACCCACCTATTTTATTACATTTAAATAAAACCCAATTTTGAATTGGATGCCAAAGTGTACATGTATTATGACATATTTACAAATCATGCCAGCAACTCCTTTTTGTTGCTGGACATTTTTCTCAAAAAAATCCCTTAAATTTAGGATTTCAATAATATTTTTTACTAGACATTCAAACGTGGTTTCTATTTTTTTAATCCCTAAATTTCCTCTAGGAGTCACAATTTGAACCCATGCATTAATTAGGGTTGACTATATATATATATATATATATATATATATATAATTTTTTTTATTGGGGTGTTTGTTAGCATAAGTGATATATTGGTCTCTTTGCTAATTGTGACATAGCATATGTGTAACAATTTTTGTATACTTAATATATCCAACGTATCTAGGTACATTATAATTTTCCAATATACGTAGATAAGTACATTCACTACTACAAAATAGTTAAACCATAACACAAAATAGACGACGGTACATCTTAAAACCGTCGTTACGTTTTAAAAGATGACGATGTTTTTAAAACCGTCATGATATATCATCTTATACACTACTAGAGTTAGATTGATTTATAAAAGATGACGCTTGTCACTAACAAGCGTCGTCTTTTAAAACACGCTGAACAAAAAAAGGCCACATGATTTTTAAAAGACGACGCTTGTTAGTGACAAGCGTCGTCTTTTAAAAATTAAGTGTCCTTTTTTTGATAAAGACATGGCTGTTTTGAAAGAACTGTCGTCTATTATATGTAAAGATGACGATTTTTTTTTAACGAACTATCGTCTATTATATGTAAAGACGACCCTTTTTTTAAAAAAAAAAGGTCGTCTATTATATGTAAAGACGACCCTTTTTTTAAAAAAAAAAGGTCGTCTATTATATGTAAAGATGTCGGTTTTTTTTAAAAAGAGTCATCTATTATGAAGTAAAGATGACAGTTTTTTTTAAAAAAAGGGTCGTCTATTATATGTAAAGATGTCGGTTTTTTTTTAAAAGGGTCATCTATTATGAAGTAAAGATGACAGTTTTTTTTAAAAGGGTCGTCTATTATAAAGTAAAGATGACGGTTGTTTTTTTTCAAAAGGGTCGTCTATTATATGTAAAGATGTCGGTTTTTTTTTTAAAAATAGTCGTCTATTATGAAGTAAAGATGACGGTTTTTTTTAAAAAAGGTTGTCTATTATATGTAAAGATGATGCTTTTAAAAAAAAACCGTTGTCTATTATATATAATAGACGACCGTTTTTTTGAAAGAACTGTCGTCTATTATATGTAAAGATGACGGTTTTTTAAAAAAAAGGGTCGTCTTTAAAACACGCTAAAAAATGGCAGCTTAAGTGAATTCACGCTCAACAAATTTTCAAATTTTCCACTGTCTTTGAAAACCTTATCTCTTATTAACAAGCGTCGTCTTTTAAAACACGCTAAAAAAAGGCTGCTTAAGTGAATTCGCGTCGACAAATTTTCAGATTTTCCCCCGTCTCTAAAAACCTTATCTCTCCCTCCTTAAAACCCACCTGCGCTCTCTAAAACACCCTCATGAAACTCTCTACAAAATCATCAAAAAATCGATATCAATGAAGGAATTGAGAGATTGAGGTCTTCGCAGATCCATAAGATGGAGAGGGAGGTTCTGTATTTGAGAATCAAAGCTGGTTGAAAGGTTTGATTTGAAAGTCACCTAATCTCTCAATACCCTTCTATATCTTGCTAGTGAATTCTAGATTAGTCTCTTTGTGTTTCTGGTATGTTCTTTGTCTCCCTGATTTCAGATTTTCTGTCTCTCTTGATTTGTATGGTTTGTTTACATATTTTTTTTATTTCTGGTTTCTTTTTAGATTTTCTGATTTGGTTCTCAGGAGATGAGGAGGAAGCTTGCAGATTTATAACTTTTTCTTTTGCAGGTTTTCTATGTGAGTCGTATGTTTTTTTGTTGTTGAAAATTTGTTACCTTCTCTTTTCACCATCATTTTATTTATATATTTTTCCTTTTGCAGGTTCTCGATGGTCTTTTTTATGCTCATTTTACAAGTTTTCTATGGAAATATGGTCCAGTGGTAAAATTTCTCTTCCACCTAATTTTATATGTTTATAATCTTAGCTTTTTTTCTCTCTCTGTCATTTTTATTTATTTACAGGGATGATGGAGGAGACTTCAGTTGTGCATCATTTGTATGTTTGGATGAGAAAGACTTGGATTAGGAGTACGTAGGTTAACTATGTTAGGAATTATGTTTGTTGTAGAATAAAGATTGGTTAACTGTGTAATAACTATTGAATCTTCAAGTTTTATGAAAGAAACTATTTTTGAGTGTATATATTCATTAATAAAGCATTATGGTTGGTTTTCCAGTTAAAATCGTTGTATAGCATCATATGACATCAAAAAGAACTAAAGTGTAGTAGTTTGGGAACTTAGTAGACGACGGTTTTCATAATAAATCATGGTCTTTATAGATAATTAACGACGGTTTTTATAAACCAACTGTTGGCTTTATAGATAATTAACGACGGTTTTTATAAAACAACTATCGTCTTAACCTACAATCCACGACGGTTTTCATAAAAAACCGTCATCTTAACCTACAATCCACGACGGTTTTATTAAAAACCGTCGTCTTTCCTCCTATAATTAACGATCTTTACCTCTAAACAACGACGATTTTCTTTAAAAACCGTCGTCTTTATAGATAAACAACGACGGTGAAAAGCCGTCGTAGTTTGTCACCTAAAAAGATGACGGTCGATTTAACGACGGTTTTCAAAGCATTACAACGACGGTGGATCCCTGTCGTCTATTTCGTTTTTTGTAGTAGTGATTATTTAGTATACAAAAATATAGTTATATTATTTATAAGAAAAAAATAGGTTTATTATTGTCCATTATAAGTAAATATACGTAGATAGGTACATTATTTAGTATACAAAATTATAGATACATTATTTATAAGAAAAAATAGGTATACAAAATATATAGGTACATTATTTGTAGGTAAATTAATGTATCTAAAACAAATTAATTTCAAATCCATAACAATCATTAAATTTTAAATTTTGATATAAATAAAAGGAAATAACTAACCAATTAATATGAAATTAAAACAAAATATGATCATGTAGTTAGATTTGGAAAAACAAACCAAATTTTAATTATATATTTCGTTTACAAAATATAACCAATCATATTAATTTTAAAAAAAACATAATAGGTATATTGGAACCAATCAATTTCAAAAACATACAACACTAATTACACACCAAGTTTTAATTATATATAAAATAAATAAATAAAACTGACCCACAAAACTTATGCAAAATTGTGGCTCAATAAGAGGTTGAAATTTTCACGGTCCACTTTTTAGGGCTCAAGGAATTTTGGTGTTGTATATCGATGAAGTAGATGCTGTGTCCCTGGCGGTATATGAATTAGTATATTAAAATCGTTGTTTATTAGCGGTGCTTATTGTTCTGAGAGAGCAATAGAAGAACATTGAGAATGGCTAATAACTCCTGCTCTCACAAAGAAATTGTCGGTTCCCTCTTTTGAAAACAGCAATCTTAGTGCACCCATTTCATCGCCTTTTTCATATCATTTCATCATTGTTGTGCTATGATGAATATAAATATATAACAAATGAAGTTGATATATAGCCACTAGCGTAAAGATATAAATATGTAATTAAAAACAGTTTCCTAGAATACTAAGATCACTTCAATTCAGTACAGCTTTTCTAGACAGTGATGTTGAATTAATAGGAAGAAGAAGCCACTACTACAAAAAGTGAAAAAGACGACTAGAAAAAAACGACGGTAAAATAAAATACCGTCGTTGTGTTTAGAAAAACGATGGTAACAGAAAACCGTCGTGGATAAGTAACTTAAACATCTAAAAAATGGAGGTCCACTTGAATATTTTTTAAAACGACGCACCCAAATAAAAAAGTGTCATCTTATTAAAAAGGTTTTCTTCAGAGTTAAATTCTGACCCAAAAACAACGACAGCAGGTATGAAGCCACCGACGTAGAAAGTAAAGATGACGGTTCAACAAAACAGCCACTGTGTTAACTCATACATAAACACGACCAACTGTTCTTAGTCTGCGTCGTATAATATTACGGAATCCACGTCGGTAAATTACATAACAACGCCGTGTTAAATCAATGTACTACGGCAGTACCTACAACACTACTGTCATATAGAGTAGTAGAGAACCACGACAGCAGAAGGGTAGATAACGACGTCTAAATTAGAATATCCACGTCGTTTTTATTATATATCAAGACGTATTAATGTTGACACGACGACAGTCATAAAAAAGTAATAATCACGTCGGTTTGTTCAATTAGCGACGTATATTATTTATGTACCACGTCCTGAAGTTAAAATTACCGTCGTATTTATTCGATTTATACATCTGCCTTCTCTGTAAACCTCCGTCTTAATTTTTATTGCTTTTTAAGATTTTTTTTTTTTTTTTTATAATTTTGGTAGCCTACGACGGTAGATCAACAAAATGACAAGAACTGAGAAAAATCACGACGGTTTATATAGAAAACCGTCGTCACATGAAAATTAAAATGAGATCCCAAGAGGTATGAAATCTTACCATTGAGATCTTTGGATCCTGATCATAATCGAACCACCAAAGTGAGAAAGACAATATTTTAAATACACAAAATCCAAAACATTTGCCTCTAAACGAAACCAGAACTGAACTGACGACGACAAACTTTGAGAAAGACAATGTTTTGAACGTTAACGATGTGTGCATTTTGGTGTCTTTGAGATACACCAAAACACATACATCGTTAACATCCAAATTATTGTCCCCAGAGAGGTGAGAGAGAGCGATGATGTATGTGTGTTTGTGAGAGAGAAAGACGAGCCTCCAGAAGAAGTTGGAACCCTAAATGAAAACTGAAACTGAAAGAAAGCGTCAAATTTATACAATAAATCTTCAAAAACCACAGTGGTCCTTATATAAATACCGCCGTCTAATTGTACAAAACCACGACGGTTATTTATTCAATAACCACATCGGTTTTTTAGTTATAGCGACGTTAAAATAAGATTCCCACGTCGTAGTTTGCCGACATCTATTTCTTATACGAATGTTCTTTCTCTTTTAAGCCTACAACGGTAGATCAAGAAAATGAAAAAACCACCGTATTAATTAATTTAATACGACTGACAATATCAGTGAACCGCCGCATTGACTTTCATTAACCACGACGGTCTACTAAAACAAGGGGTCGTTGAATTTGAAATAACCACGTCGGTATATTACAAAACAACGTTGTGTTAAATGAATGTACCACGACACGAAAGATAAATTTATCGACTTATTATTTGAGAGTGTACTACGACGGTACCTACAACACTACTGTCGTATAGAGTAGTAGAGAACCACGACAGCAGAAGAGTAGATAACGACGTCTAAATTAGAATATCCACGTTGTATTTATTATATATCAAGACGTATTAATGTTGTACACGACAACGGTCGTAAATATAAGTAATAACCACGTTGGTTTGTTCAATTAGCGACATATAATATTTATTTACCACGTCCTGAAGTTAAAATTACAGTCGTATTTATTCGATTTATATGCCTGCCTTCTCTGTAAAATGCTGTCTTAATTTTTATTGTTTTTTAAGATTTTTTTATTTTTTATTTTGGTAGCCTACAACGGTAGATCAACAAAATGACCAGAACTGAGTTACGACGGTTTATATAGAAAACCGTCGTCACAGGAAAATTAAAATGAGATCCCAAGAGGTATGAAATCTTACCAGTGATCTTTGGATCCTAATCATAATCGAACCACCAAAGTGACTGTTAAGCTCCAGGAGACGATGTTGAAGGCCCCAAATTCCCCTTCAAATGGTTTCTAGTGGACACTTTAGCTTCTATTCATTTGAAATCTGAAATGTATTATGAGTAATCTCATTCGCAGGAGTTCAACAAGGGACTATTCAGATTTCAAATGGATAAGAAGCTAAAGTGTCCACTAGAACAGTGAGAGAGAGCATAGGGCCAGAAGAAGTTGGAACTGAAACTGAAAGAACGCGTGAAAAGCCAAAAATTTATACAAAATATCTTCAAAAACCACAGCGGTCTTTATATAAATACGACGTTTAATAGTAAACATGACCAAATTTTCTTAGTCAGCGTCATATAATTTCAAATGAATCCACGTCAGCATATTACAAAACTTCGCCGTATTAAGTCAATGTACCACGACGGTAAAGATAAATTTATCGACATTTTATTCAAAGTGTACTACGACGGTATCTATTACTCTACCGTCTGGGTAAGTTTCACTAACCACGTCGGTTTGTTCAATTAACGAAGTATAATTTTACTTTACCATGTCGTGAACTTAAAAATACCGCCGTATTTATTTGCTTTATACGTGTGACCTTATCTGTAACTCGACGTCTTAATTTTTATTGCTTTTCATATTTATTTATGGGTTTTTTTAGCCTACTACGGTAGATCAATAGAATGACAAGAATTGTAAAAACCATGACGGTTTATATAGAAAACCGTCTTAACAAGAAAATTAGAATGAAATTTTACCATTGGGAATTCTGTTCCTCATCATAATCGAATCACAAATGTGAGAGAGACAATTTTTTAGAACTTGACGATGTATGTGCCTTTGAGATACACAAAGGCACATACACGTCAAAATCCAAAAAATTTCCCTCTAAAATTTGACGACAACAGCCACACATCAACATCCAAAACATTTGCTTTTAGAAAGATAATTTTTTAGAAGTTGATGATATGTGCGTGTTTGTGTCTTTCAGATACACAAACGCGCACACACATCAACATCTAAACTATTGCCTCCAAAGAGGTGAGAACTAAAAGTTGGAACCCTAATTGAAAACTGATAGTTAAAGAATGCGTGAAAAACCCATATTTATTCAAATAATCTTCAATATCCACGTCGGTTCTATTACAGGTAGCGACGTCTAATTACATAATCCACGTTGATGCGTAATAAATTGAGGTCGTACAAATATAAATAACCATGTCATTTTCGTAAACTAAACTCATCGACTTTTAAAACAAATAATGTCGGTTATGCATAAAATGACGACGTGGTAACTTATAATATCACTTCTTCAAAAGTAAACTTTTGACGTGTAGTGCCCAGAGAACCACCTCGTTTTCGGAATACCAAAAGTCAACTGGCATTATTACTAACCACGTCGGTTTCTACTATTCTAACATCATGGTAATCACATACTAGGGCAGTTTATGTAAGAACCGTCGTCGTATTGATCGTTGGGACAATATAAAAACTTTTTCGTCACCTCACCTAAACTTTTATGTTATCTCTAACCGATAAAATTTTTCAGTTTCCTCTCAGTTTCACTCTCATTTCCAAAAGCTACGTGTCTGATTCTCTTCATCTTCCTCGTCTTCGTCTCCAAAACTCCAAAGTTTACTTCCGAAGAAAACTTTCTTTGCAAGCCAAAGGTATTTTCTCACTCTCTTTTTCTTTTTTCAATATCATTTGAAGTTTTTTTTTTTTTTTTTATAAAGAACGACTCAGGTATTTGAAAAGGACGAAATCTTTCACTGGTTTGAACAAAAACCACTAGTCCATCACTCTCAGGTCGTGTGAGGATGACGGTTTTGTCTTGTATTTGACGTTTTTATTCACACACCACGACGGTAATTAAATTCGTGCTATTTTAATAGCACAGTTGTACTTAATAACCGATGTGGTGTGAGAATAAATATGACATTATTAAGATAAAACCGTCGTCTTATTTGAAACGAACGTGGGAGAGAGAAATTTGGGCGATTTTTTATTTATCAAACAGGTACCGACGTAAACTTATTTAACCACGACAAATAGGTAGAAAAACCGTCGCCTGTATGATTATCCACATCGCAATGTAGGAGAACAACGCCTTTTTAAAAATATTCTTCGTCTGTTTCTTGCGAGAATCATCGTTTAAAATATACAAAGAAGCCACTTAGACAGAGTTAGATGACGCTTTTTCTACAAAGCGGACGTCTGAATATTTTAAAATGACACAATATTACAGAATACCGACGTAACAAATCCTACCCACGACTACTATTGTTAAAGGCTGACGTTAAAAATTATATTGAAGGCGTGGACAGGAAATAAACGATGTGGATTATATCTTCAACGTCGATTTCTGTAAGGCAAAGGTCGTGGTTAATTCCTTCACTACGTCACGAGGATCCAATTGTATGACGTTGTAATTCCTTACCATGTTAGTTTCTAATACATGTTGACGTGGTTAACTTATGATACGTTAAATAAATAAACAAACCGACGTCTAAATTGTAAAAGAAGATGCATACACAAAAGAACAGACGTTTAAAGAATATTACATGTCAATAATCACACAGGAACCGACGTAAAATTAATTAACCATGACAGACATGTGGAAAAACCGACGTTTATATGATTATACACGTCGCGACGGAGAAGAATAACGCCTTGTTAAAAATATTCCACGTTTGTTTCTTGCGAGAATGGTCGTTTAAATTGTTCAAAGAAGCCCCTTGGACAGAGTTAGACGACACTTTTTCTACAAAGCAGATGTATGAACATTTTAAAATGACATAATATTACTGAATACCAACGTAACAAATCCTACCCACGACTACTGTTCTTAAAAGCTGACGTTAAAAATTATATTGAAGGCGTGGACAAGAAAAGAAACGACGTGGATTATATTTTCAACGTCGGTTGTTGTAAAATAAAGGACGTGGTTAATTCATTCACTACCTCACGAGGATCCAATTGTATGACCAACCCCGGTCTTTTTGGTAGGTCAAAAGACCACTTGGCAGCCAATGATTGGACTTACAATAAGCAAAATCATGTGCCTTGGTTAAAAATCCCGTGCTAGAAATATTGGCCTATATGACTCGTCATCTTGACAAAGTATATGGATGCAAATTGTCACATCCCGGGATCGGCTCCGCCGTAGCACGATATTGTCCGCTTTGGGCCCCCCCTCTCTAGCCCTCACGGTTTTGTTTCTGGGAGCTCACGACCAACTTCCCAGTGGGTCACCCATCCTGGGATTGCTCTGGCCCCCAACTCGCTTAACTTCGGAGTTCCTATGACTCCGAAGCCAATGAGCTCCCAAAAGGCCTCGTGCTAGATGGATGCGGGCATGCACATATAAGGCACATCACCCCCCCTCCGTTGGTTGATGTGGGATCTTACACAAATACTGATTTGGCCTATATGACTAGTCATCTCGACTCGACAAAGAATATGGATGCAAATGCTGATTTTCCTAATGATGCCCATTATAAATGAATGTACAAATTACCTTGGTTTTGTAGCCTTATAAGCTGTTCAATGTACTTCAACTTTGTAGCAAATACCCAATGCCTAATTTCTTAAGATGAGCTAAGAGGAATTACATGAAAGTGTACATTTGGCAAGGAAAGCCAATTCTAAGAATCCTAAACCTAATAATCTCCCCCTTTGGCTTTCCTTGACAAAAACCACAATCTTACACACTCAGCACACAACATAAACCTATATCTAATCTTTGAAGAGATGATTGTAAATCACCTACAAGACAAACACCTGAAAGACCAAGAACAAGTCCATCATATCATAGAAAATATTCTCCCCTTTTTTGTCATGGAACGACAAATAAATAAACATACAAAAGTAAAACATAGGAAGTAATATTGTCTGCAAGTTACAATGGATAAGAGCCTTCATTTAAAAATAAGAAATCTACTCCCCCACTAAGGTCAACAATCACAAAAGTGCATCAGGCTAAAGAAAATATGAAATGTAGCACAAGCTGCAAAGAATTACAACCAAAGCAATGAGAATCATGTGAATGAAATTGAATTCAATGTGTGGACATTACACAAAAAGAGACTCCCCCTAAACCAAAGCGCTCCCTTAGAAAACATACTCCCCCTGAGTATAATATAACATAAAGGAATTAACCTTTGACATACTAACCCAGCAAACTCTCCATAAATAGCCAACAAACACAAAACTGCATCTGGCTAAAGAGAATAAGAAATGGAGCACAAGTTGCAAGGAATCATACCCAAAGAAATTAAAACCAAGTGGCTGAATTTAATTTCAATGTGTACACATTACACATAAAGAAACTCCCCCAAAAGACAGAGTTTAAGCAACACAATTATCAAACCAAGGGACAACCAATGAATTTTTCTTTACACACCATAGAGGAAAATCAAGACAAAGCACCAAGATTTCAAAATTTAAGGCATCAATCGTGGTCAAATTTGAAGAAAGCACCAAGCAAGACGAACCCTAAATTTTTGCTCAAAATTGAGGATATGTGAGAAAGAACACAAGACATAAGTCTCTAGGTTGTCCAAATAACACGACATAGCTTTCCAAAAAGCCCAAGAAGAATAGAGTGGACTAGTGAAACGGACTAGTCATGCATGTCTAGATTTGAGGTGGTATCAAAAGACCAACAACCTCATAATCACAACTAGCAAGAATGATAAAATCAACTAAGACAAGGCTTAGGAAGGCAACATTGATATATGAAAATGATAAAATCAACCAGCAAGAATGTTGCCAAAACACATGTATCTCAAAGAAACTCCCCCAAAATTTAACAACCACAAAATAAATTAGCCAACAATCCAAAACTCATATAGAACAATAGACTCGTAAGGCTTTCAAGAATTATGTTAGGCTAAATCATTAAATGTGGGAACACAACTTATCAAGATGACTGACCATAAACCAAAGTGGCATCATCCAAACACGACCATACATAAACACAACACCAGTGTTCAAACAGAGGATGTAAATGAGACATGGAGAAGACAAGTGAGCCTTTGTGATTTGTGTCATAACCAATGGTCGTAGGTCTTCGAGAGTGAAAATTCATTTCACCAAAAGGCACAAGATCCCTATTAAGCATATACAACATGACTTGACTGCCAGAGACATAGCTAAGGAATAATAAAATGATGAATGCTCAAGTACAGACCTTAGAAAGTAAAAAGTTGTGTTCGGAAGCATCGCTAAGTCTTAAGCCACAAAAAAAAAAAAGAGAACCATTCAATTCAGATGACTAGTGTAGATGACTAGTGTAGATGACTAGTCATGCAAAGCAACCATTCCCATAAAAAACCTTATGGAAAACAATTGGTTTTTCAAAACAAATGAAATACTAGTAGACAAACCATGTTACCAAATGACTAGCTTAGTCTTTCCAAACACTTCAACGTATTAAACATTTCAAAGACAAATAAAAAATGAAATGACGTATGCATGAAGAAATTTGAAAACACATATGCTCAGTCCATATAAGCACTCAAAATAAAGCTGAGAGATAGAATATAGAAGTGATCAATGCTCAGTTGCAGTGCATATTTAGGATATGGAGGATCAGAGACACAAAGAGGCAAGTAATGAAATGATTTCACTCTTAGAAAAGTAGTATCTTAAATTGACCTTTAAAACATAAACAATGCACACGATCATTATTTAATCTACAACAAAACACTTTGAAAAATTTATTTTTCATTGCACATCCCCAACTTAAGTGCTTAAATGGCTCAATTTTGCAGCTCTTTGCTCTAGATTCTTCAATCAAAACACCTTATAACTTCCTAGAGCAGTGACTACATTGGTCACACTTCTTCTTTATTTTTTTAAATATTATTTTTCATTTTTCTTTATGATTTGTGTGGACAAAATAACAAAGCTTAAGCAAAGATAGTCCAAGGCAAGTTAAAATACTTATCTCCCAAGAGATAAAGCCAACACCATTTAGACTTCTTTCAATGACTCTAAACAAGAAGGGGGATTATGCACATAACAACTGTGACATTAACACCATCCAATTTTCACACCATCAGATCCTTTTGAGAAACAAATCACAGACATTAGCAATTATTTTGATTATTTTTTATTTTATATATTTTTTAAAGTATGACATGAGATGACTAGTCAAAATATGATGAAGTCTAAGAACAGAAATACTAATCATTCCATTGGCAATGGATTTTCTCATAGCAACATGTTTTTGAAAATCCAGAGCATTGGTAAGTATATATGCCAGTAGTTTTTCAGAATGAACAAACTCCAAAGTTAAGACTTTGTTTTCCACAAGATCCCTAATGAAATGATATCTTATGTCAAAGTTCTTGGTTCTTGAGTGATGGACATGAATTTTTGAGATATCTATTTCACTCAGGTTATCACAATAGATGAGAAAGAATGATTGTTGAAAAGCATAGTCATCCAACATATGTTTCATCCAAAAGAACTCAGCCTTTGCTATGGACCAAAAATCATAATTATATTTCTCACAATGCCAAATAGCAAGGTTGTTGCCAACATAAAAGAATTTCCCATAAGCACGTTTCTTATAATCACTCCATCCAACCCAATATGTATCACTAAAGCCAACAAGATTAGCATTAGTGTCATAGGTATACAACAAGCCAACACATGTAGTATCACTTACATATTTAATGATCCTTTTGGCTACAAACAAATAAGACTCATTGGGATCACTTTGGACTTTCAACTTGAACAGGTGAATTTGGGATGTGAGGACAAATTATCAAGGGTTGATAGGTCAACCACAACATCCAGACTTTGAGAACTCTCAAATTGCCTAGAAAGCAAGAGTCCACCATCTAAAGCAATCTCAACTGAGGCAGCAACCTCATCAATGATCACAGTTATGAATCCCAAGATGGATTTGGTTTGACAATATGCATGCTATATGCACCGTTTGTAGAGGAGTAACCTAGAAAACTACCCTTGTCACTTTTAGAGTCAAACTTTGCTAAGCGCACTCTATTCTTCAAATTGTAGCATGTGCTACAAAAGACTCTAAAATGTGAGACAATAAGTTTCCTTCCTTTCCAAAGCTCATAGGGTATTCGCTTGGTGCTAGACCTCAAGAACACTCTATTTAAAATGTAGCAAACTGTATTTATAGCTTCAACCCAAAAATTCTTAGCAAGATTCTTGCTATTTAGCATGACCCTAGCCATCTCAACAGGTTTGATCCTCATTCCTCAGAAACATTTTTAAATTGAGAATCCTCAAATTCAGGCCATGATGAGTTCTAACTTGGACCACATGCAAATGACTAGTTATCTTCTCTGTTTGCAGAAGGTAACACATAGACTTGAATTTTTTGAAAGGTTTCAGATAATTTTTTTTTTAATTACGCAAGAAAGAGACCCATGTAAACCCAAAGAAGTCATCTACAATGACTAGAATGTATTTCTTGCCCCCAAGGGACAAGGTTTGGACAAGGCCAACAAGATAAATGTGAACAAGTTCAAAGAACATGAAATTTTGTTGATCACCCAAGATTCAAAGCACTGTGTGAGAGATGATTGAAAGACATGCATGCAATGACCACATTTTTTTTAAACGAAAAAAAAAAAAAACCTAATAAGACAAAAGAACAAGTAATGTGCATATGCATGACAATGTATCTAGACTCCATGAAGTACACATAAACAAGAGAATGGTCTAGATACATAACACGAACAAACTAGTCACCAACATGAGGAAGAACATGGTCTTCCTTCTTGACCCAAACTTGCTTCAGCTTTGAAATTTTATGAGACAAAGAGATCAACTTAGAAATTTTGACAACTTTATAAGGAAGATCATTTACTTGAGTTTGAAGTGAGTTTCCATTTACTTTCTTGCAATGAACAAAAGGCCTTTTCTCAAAATTCCGAAGCTCAAAACACTTTGGTCTTATGTGTCCTAATTTGCCACAATGATGACATGTAGGAATGAACCTTTTTGGTTTTTGGGAACCAAATTTTGCAAGTGAATAGTGTTTATCTCTTGTACAAACCACATACAATACAGTTGCTTACCCTTTAAAAGATGACACATGAGTCTTAAACTTACTTTCTTTAGAAACTTGAGACTCAATCCTAAGGATATGACACCTAGGTCGAATGTGTCCTATCACACCACAATGGTGGCATGTAGGCACAAATTTGGATAATTGAGGAGACAACTTTCCCTTAGAAATAACATTCATGGAATCGAAACCTAAGTTGAGATCATGAACAAATTTTGGAGCTTCTTGAGTTGACACATCTTAGACAAAGATTGTCTCAAATGATGAAGGTGTAGAAGACTCGTCTATATATCCTAAACCTCTTTTGTCACCAAACAATTTTCCCAAATTTAGCATTTTATCAATCTTTCCAGCACCAATGGTTAAACCTTGAATCTTTTCTTTTTCCAACTCAAGTTCATGTTCCAATCTTATTTTTTAAAATTGTAAAGCATCAAAAGATTCAGATTGTTTAACCATGTTGTTTTCAAGTGATTTTACCATCTCAAACAAGTTTTGCAACTCAATGTCTTTCTCAAACTTATCATCACCTTTTCATGCTCAACTAATGACTTTTCAAACTCAAACAAAATCAGTCTATGAAGAAACAAGGATTTATCATTTTCAAGTACATTCAACTTCTCAATCAAATCAGAATTTTCTTTTTCAAAAGTGCTAACTTTATGATACAATTCATACATGTTAACTTCATTCTCATACAAATGGTATGTAACCCTTCAAGTACACCCATTTGAATTGGAGACATTGCTTCACGGTTGCAACTTTTCACTCTTAAAATTATGATGAATATAATAGAACCATGCACTTACTTCAAATTCATACAAAATCAAAATTCATCGACTGGATGTTGGGGGATTGGAGAGCTGCACTGATGCATATCCTTGATTATGCATCTCTTCCTGCTTCTGCTTCCATCTGTCCATCTCCTTAAGCAACAAGCCCTTACTTTCCTCCTCCCCATTTCTGCCATCATCCTTCTGCTTATTGAATTTGTATCCCAAATTAAAACACATCTTTAATTTTTCTGATCACAATGGTTCATAGAAATCCAATGCCATGCATGGAAAGTTTAGATCTTCGCTTTTAATTATATATGTTTTTTTTTCCTTGCCTAGAGTGGCAAATAGTAGCTGTTTCGTTCTCTTAATTTGTCTGCTCTTGTGTGATGCCGGGGAATACAAGAAAAATCGTTTCTTTTTGTTTAGGACAAACAGATGTGGAATCATATCCTTGGAGTAAGTTAACTGACTAGCTTACAAGTGCTAAATTTAAGCTTCTCACGCTGATCATCATCAACATTTCAACTAAGCCGCCACGCAATCCGCAATAGTGTTCATTCAAGTGCTAGACAGGCAGAAGTACAGTTGGAAATAAAATAAAATAAAAAAACAAATAAACAATAACAACAGATCACTTGATTTTAATTAATACTAATCAATAAATTAACAACTCAGGAAATTTATGTTTCAGCATCTCAGGAAACAAGCACAAGTCCAAGAAATATGAAAACAACTCAGGAAAAATAGGTTGAAAAATTATGTTTCAGCATCCATTATAGCGCCAAGGAAAGAAGCAAAGCATATTGTTTAGATTTTCGAGTTGCTTGAGCAACAAGCAAAAATGACTTCTCATAAGATTTATATTTACATTTTTATTTGTATTTCTAGAATATATATTCTATTAGGATATTCTTTTTTATATTATTTTATGATTAGAATTTTTAATATTTTCTTGTCAGTTAAGTTTACTATTTACGCAACCTTGTGGCGTTGTATTTGTAATCTTTTATTATATGATTAATTAAGTTCAGAGACTTTTCTTTATTTTCTGGTGGATATCATATGCTCCAGTTTGTCCTTCCAGTTTAGAGTTTAGACACATATTTTTGTTTATTGTGTTTCTAGCTACGTCAGGTTATGAGTTACATGTTTGGAACATGATCGTCCCTTATATTTGTGAAGCTCAGGTCGACTCTGAAAATATTTTCTAATAACAACTTCGCTGTGAAAGTTTTAGAGAGAGATCTTTCTTCTCCTCATGATCGCCGATCCCTTTCTTGGGTATGAGCGAAGGTGTTCCTTCTTTTAACCATCTTTCAAGATTTGGTTCTTTGTGTCTCCTATGTTGGTTGGCCCAATGGCAGTAGATTTGGTTCTTTGTGACTACGATTTATGAAAATGTACCTTTTGACCAAAGATTATGATGAAAGTCTATTCAGATATTCTAGTGTTGTAGTAGCCTTATTAGTAGTCTAAATAAACAATAAACAAAGTTTGTTTCCATGCAAGCGTTAATTACATTTTTTTTATTGCATAATTCTAATTTAGGAGTATAATTAGAAAAATAAACAAATTTTGTTTCCAATTCCCTTATAAACCAAATATGAGAAAGAAAATAAAATGATTTCCAAAAAAAAAGTTCTTCCATGTCCTTTCCGGTCAAAAAAGATATATAGATTAATTTTCAATCAACTTCTTTCCGTTAAAACGGGTGAAATTACTTGAGAAATGCTAATTTTTTAACATATTAAATGCATAAATTTATGCATGAGTGGAATACACGTGACACAAAATGAATAGGAAGGAAAGAAGAGGAATGAAGAAGGGAATATAGTTAGCACTCATGTTAGAGCATCTGCAATTGGCTCTTCAAACCAACTCCTTAGACATATTTTAGGGAGGATTTGGAAAAATACAACTCCAACCACTTCCTATCCATCTCCTAAAATAGAGATACTTCTAGTGTAGGAGCTCCTAAATCCAAGAGGAGAAAAATGACTCCTAGTGGCTCCCAATTTGGGATTGCTATCACTTTTTAAAAATAGTTGCTTATGTTGTACTTTGAAAATAATTAGCTGTAAAGTAAAGCAGCTCCATGTTTGGTAAACAATATTTTTAAAGTGTTGTTAGTACAAAAAACAGTGTCAAAACTTTTTGGTAAATTTTAATATAAAATTTTGTAACTGTGAATAATGACTAAAATAGACATGATATTGAAAGTGTTATGGGCTATTCATGTGATGGTAGTGGTGGTGGTAGAGCTGGTGGTGGTTGTGGTAGTGGTGGGGACGACGGTTGTGGATGTAAAGGTAGTTTCATTTTTAAAAATTAATGATGATATTTTGGGAATTAAAAAAATTCATTAAATGCTCATCTCTACTTCTTTTGAAGGCAGCTTTGAAAAACAACTCATAGTCTGCTTTTAAAAACTGTTGTCAAAAGGCAACTACTTTTAAAATAATCATTTTATTTATCTTTTACTAAACACCTTAAACTGCTTAACTTTAAAGTTAAGCAGATTTTTGGCGAAAAAATAAAAAGCAATCACAAATAAGACCTTAATGATACTTTGTTTTATGTATATTTTAAACTTTAAATTAATGTTAATTATTTTTTAATCTTTTTTTCTTTTATAAAGATGGACCAATTATGTTGAATTTAAAAATAATTATAGCATTTATGACTCCTTAAACTAAAAAGTATGATTGAAGTTCAAAAAGAACTCCTAAAATAACTTTTGTATGTTTTTTACTAAATTTTAATTAAAAAATAAAGAGAATAAGTGTAAATGCTATTGCTCTTGGATATGAGTATGAAAAGATAATTGTAAATGCTATTGCTATTGGATATAAGTATGAAAAAGACAAGTTTGATTGATGAGTTCTTAAAGGGGCAAGAAGCTATCTTTGACTTCACTTCTTTCAAAGCTCCACCAACAATAAAATAAACTATAATAATTATCACTAGTGCAAGTCCAAGAAAGCTGCACCATCCTCCTTTCCACCAACTCCATACAAAGCTTGCCAGCCAAACCCCCACCCCCTACCCTTCAATGGCCCCATGGCACATCTCTCAAACTTTTGACCCTTGAAATGCTCTTACAAAACGAGCATTGATTGGCACCGTTGTCTTCTCCAAACACCAAAATAAAATAAAATATAAGAAGACAGTTGGAATTGCACAAAATTGAGAAAATTTTATGTTACTTATTAAGCAAAAGAAATAATAGAAAAATTGTCCTTTACCTGTTTTGCTTAATAAAAGAAAAAAAAATGTATTATAAAGGCGACACCCCATAATCTCATAAGCCTTTTGTATTATACATGTGGTTCTGTGATTCTGTGCGGCCCTGTCCATTTTTGGACAATCACCAATGCCTGCCTTGATGAGAACCACTTCCTCCTCCACCTTTGTTCTTTGCAATGAAAGAATTCTTTGGTTTTGGTATCTCATGGATGTCCATTACTTGAATTGTCCTCTGCTTTTTGGCTTCACAAAAGACAGCACAAGCACATTCCAATCAGCACAAAGCCCAATTTAATCAACAAAAGCTAAACAATAAACCAAGAAGTTGAAAGTTATGAAGCAAACCATTTTCAGCTTCTTTGTAATTCGCCTGTAGTCGTTTTCTTGCAGAAGCCAATCTATCATTGTCAAAATTGCTTTCCTTCTGTTCTCTCTGTCTCTGCAAAACCAATTGGGTGACAAAGAAGAATTCAGTGGAAATAATTTACTTCGACGTACAGTTTTAAGAATTCACGTTATGATGCAGCACTGAGATAACTTACACTTGCACTCAACTAAGCTATAAACAGAATTAATTGGCTTAGTTGAGTTCAGTTTCTTATATTTTGGATGCATAAGCTTCAAAATTTATATTATCTCCCTCCAATTTTCAGCAACCAAACATAGAATTTGGTATCCGTACATTTTGAGGAGCAGAAGCAGACATAGGGGTTGATTGTGCTGGTTTTGGTGGAGCTTCTCTCCTAGGAACTGCCTTTGGCTTGCGTTCTGGTTCTGAATTGTTCTTGTCTGACCCAGAACTCCCATCTGTGTGAACAACAATAATAATAACATCAAATTAAAAACAATAAACAGGCCGACATTAATTAAACTCTAAATGAGTAAATTTTCAGATAAGCTGAAATGGAAGTCTGGAATCTGATTCTATACTTACTGTGAGGATTTGGAGAATACGCAAAATCAGGAACCTGAAAAACAGAAAGAACAGAATATTAGAAAGCAAGAATAAAAGAGAGAATTTCCACAACTTTACCATAAACAAAGATTTCTTTGACCTGGTGAAGACCATTTTGGGGAATTTTCTGCTGGGGTGAGTCTTCATCAACTGCCAATAACATACATTAGCATCCACAGTCCATCATTTTAATTTTTTCCAAGAGGAGAAATTAAATTTATTAGGAAGGAATAAGGATCTTAATTTTACCCATGGCCGAAGAAGATGGCAGTTCTCCATGTAACTTCACCCATTCATCCACAATACCTTTCCATTTCCTGTAAAACAACAACCAAATGAAACAGAATCTTCTTTTTTTCTCACTGTCCAAGGTCAAGAATTCCACAACCAAGAAGTCAACAGCTATGAAACATGTTCATACCTGACAACTTGCTTTGCCAATCTCCTAACAACATCACTTGGATGCTGCTTCCGCAATTGACTCACATGCCTTCCAATATCAGCCTCCTGGAAATCCCAAACAACTAAAAAATCACAAATTTGATGGAAGTTTGTTTTCTCTTTATTAACTGAGGAGGGGGATTTGAAATTGGAACCTCTTCCAACATCAGAAAAGGAAAAAGATAATACCACAAATCAAGAGATCGTTGGTGTAAGAAGTTTGTTTCTGTTTGTAAAAACAAATATAAGAACCTCATAATTACCTTGAGTTCTTGGAATGATATTTCCATATCTGCTAGACTTTGAAGCAACTCAACCAAAGAATCCTCAGACTGACACGAACAAAGTTGCACAAACATCAATATAAAAGAAAAGAAAAAACAAGACACAACCTAACCAAAAAAGGAACTGAATTGAAGATTGACAGAAAAAGAAATTCACCTGATGTGGATCCTCAAGCTGCTTCTTGATTTCTAGAATGTTCTTGTGCTCATCATCGAACAACCCTCCGTATGAATCCAACCCCTCCTTGTCCTCCTCCTCATCGTCATCTCTATCAACGAACTGCGGCATGTACGGTGAAACTCCTTTGGGTTGGTTCCCATTGGTCCCATCAGTATCACAGTTTGGGCACCGAGGCGGAATGCAATTTGTGGCGTAGAGGCGCTCGACAATGCCATCCCTCCGGTGCTTAAGCTCGGTGCCATAATCAGCCGAAGCTACAGCAATGGCGGTGTCAATGAACGTCCACACATCCACTCCCGAGGTTTCTAAGATGGTCCGCAAGTCGTCATGGTCCATGGCGTCCGCCTTGCAGTCAACTACAAACGCTGTCGTTCTGATGATGGATTGTTCTCAGATTCTGAGATTGCATCACCGGATCATGAATGCAGTTATAAAAGCCCAAGCCTCCTCAACAAAGTATAGAAAGGCACAGATCTGTCTCAGAGTCGCAGATTCACCAGTCCAAGCTCCAAAAAGGAATTCCCAGGCAGAAAGACTAAGAAAAATATCAAGTTTTCCAAGCAAATATCAGAGAATGCTGAATTGGATTTCTGGGGTTGTGGGGAATTAGATATCCGTTGAATTTGTTGGACAATCGGACATGTGATGTGTATATTCTATAAGAACCCTAAACACTGGCAGAAAAACTCCATATTCTTCCCTCTTTCAAATCCTCCCGAGCAATGTTCAATCCAAAGTTCTTACACTTTATATCGTTCACGAACTGCTGAAAGAAAAAGAAAAAACAAACAA
The DNA here is from genome assembly GCA_020521455.1 of Prunus kanzakura. NCBI lineage: Eukaryota > Viridiplantae > Streptophyta > Magnoliopsida > Rosales > Rosaceae > Prunus > Prunus kanzakura. The sequence goes on from BPUM01000811.1 coordinate 1,513,918, forward strand.
GACTAGATTTTAGCCCCAAAAAGAGACAAATCCATACACCAGGAAAATCCATTTTTACGGAGCATCCCAGTTCAAGTAGTGCTATAGAAAAAAGTGCATGCAGAGCAGCCAAAAGAAAAAAAGCTTACTGAACTAATGAGCAAGACAAAAGAATAAATCATCCAATTAATAGAGAACAATATGACAAATCCTAAAACCTTCCAAAAAATTTTAAAAAAAAATTACGTCAACACACAAATTAACAATACTCTAAACAGTGACCTTGAACAATGTTTAAACAGAATTTAATTATTCAGAAAACGCCTAAATTAGAACAAATCCCTAATTTATAAACAACAAAAGGATTAGAATCCTGCATTCAGAGAAATTTAAAACAAACAATAGATTGATGAGAGGGAAAATAATATAAGTTTATGCGAAAAGTCAGAGAAGGTAAGAAGAAAATCATAGAATTAGGGAAAAGCCCGATTAAACAGAGAGACAATCAGATCTCAGCGAAGAAAGAGAAGGATACATACCTTAGAGAACGAGCGAAGAGGATGAACGGAGGAGGATGTTGCTCTGGAGCTCTGGTCTTAGGGGCTGTCTTTACTTCTTTTTTGGGGTGTATTTTTCTTTTACAAAACAATTAAATCACACGAAGTTTCTACGGTACGATGCGAATTGCGAATCCACTTTTGGCCTTTGGATCAACTAATTAAATCCAATGGTCGTCAGTAAGTCTCAAGAATAAAAATAAAATACAAAAGAACAAAACATGGCAAAACCAGTCTCTCTGAGGAAAAAAAATATCAGATTTTCCGGGAAAAGTATCAAAATTTTCCGAGAAAAGTTACCTGGGGTTGTGGGGGAATTGGTTGATTCCTTCTTTCAATGCCCAATTAAATTAGAGATGCGTTGAATTTTCTTTGGAGAATTGGAAAAAGTGAGGGGTATATTCCAAATTCCAAAACAAAGTTGGATTGGGTTGGGTTTTGGTATGGGTTTATTTTTTTAAAATTATATATTTTGGTTTTTAAGCGTAAACACACACAGAAAGCAAGCACATTGGTTTTGGTTAGGTTTTGGTGCTTTGGATATTGTTGGGGCTTTTGGTCAGCTGTGTCATAAATAAGACGGTTATTTGTTTGTTGTGGTTTGGGAGATGAACGGACAGAAAAAGAGAGCGTTAAAAATTGGAATCAATCAATGATAATAAGTGGGGTTACTTTATTTCAGAGCGTGATGCGTAAATCATTGGTGGGAATATTGTGCGCGTGTTGTGGGTGGGTTATGCGTATGGGAATGAATGCGTCGAATATCCTCACGAGAAAGAAATTATGACTATCATCCGAATGAATAATACATTGGATTTGCAAACGCAATCCGAATCTAATACTCTATGAATCGGACTTATTTTCTTTGTAAGGATAACTTTTTTTATAATTTAAAAAAAAAAGATTAATTCCGTTATTGTGTTAACATGTATATTCAGAATTTCAGATTGCATATCAAATAATTGCACAATAAAAGTCTTAGGTCCAAACTTTGATACAAATATTTAAATCAACGTTTGGCTAACATTTGTGCGTTTATCTTAGGCAATACAGGAATATGTACGAATTGATGTGATGTACACGATGCAAACTTGTTACTTAAATAGACATCAGATATACCAGTTTGTTTGAACACTTGCAATTTAAATGTAAAAGAAATGCCTGAATTCGAGAGTTGTAATAATCTGAAATTAATTGGGTCACACAACTCGAGGACCCAACCCATTGTCTTTAATTAAATAAATGTTAATTAATCAATCATTTTGCCCAAAACCAAGTCAATGCCAAGGCCAAGCCCAGATGGCCAAGTCCACTTGGCCCAGCAATAAAATGGTTGAATAAATCTTTCATTGGGTTAACGACAAAAGACACTCTGCAAGTTTGGGGTCGTTCTCAATTTGGACCCCAGGGTATCAATTTTATCAATTTACACTTTTACGTTTTTCAATATCGTCCAATTTCATCCTTCTGTTAAGTTGACCACACGGACAATCGTTAAATGCTAATGTGGCACCCTTGGGACCCACCCCACAAGCGATTTGACCATTCCGCGTATGACAATTGAGGTTTCAACAATTTAAAAAAAAAAAAAAAACCAAAATCGCGCCCAATTTGGGCACACGTTGCAAAGCTGGAGTTCGAACAAAAAGTTGTCATCAACCTCAGTTTAACCTAAATCCTAAAACTCCATTGCTTAGAGCTCAGAGCTATGATTTCGAAGAAGTGAGCCGCCCAAAAGGTTTATTCGACTATATTGGCTCATTAACCCAGAAAACGAAACAAAAATGGAGCATAAGGCGACGGTGTGTTGGTGTGGTAAGAATGCGAGAATCCGAACCTCATGGACAATTTCGAATCCTGGGAGGCAATTCACTATGTGTGCAAAGGTAAAAACTGGATTTAATGTAAAATATTAGATTTTGAATTGTAGCAGGTGCAAATATGAATTTACATAGTGGGTTTTGTGCAAGGTAGAGGAGGTTGTGATTTATGGGTTTGGTATGATTGTGAAAGGTCTAAAGTTGTGATTCCGGGCCTGCTAAAATCGCGGGATAAGTTGGAGAATTCACTAGCAAAGGCAAGACGCAGAGAGAAGGTTCTTTGGGTAGTATTGGTGGTGTCATGGATACTTATTGCAAGGTTCTTATATGGAGGGAATGGTGGATCAGATGGACTAAAGCTGAAGACTTTGGAATTTGCATGAAAGGGAGTGTTTTAGGGATGCACTGTGCTTTTGGTATGGAAAGCACTCTGATTTTGGTTATGTAATGGGAATGAACATTATGGCTATGTAATCTGCATACAATGTGATGTTTTGGTAATGCAATGATGTAATGTAATCAGACTTTTGATATGTACAAAATCAACCTCTTCATTCCAACAACTTGTTTCAACATACAAATTCATTTCCACTTGTAGCATAACAACAAAATAGGCCACAAAATAACATTTACAACCTTTCAAAATAATATAACCTGTCTTACAAAATAACACAAGCTATCTTCCCAAAATAAGGCAACTTGTCTTCCAAAATAACATAACCCGGTAAAACTGTCTTGTGATAACAAAATAACCTAACCTAACCAGCTAATAGAAGTCTGTGATTTCAAAATAACAACAAAGACAAGTGTGCATTTCAAAAAGACTAATGGCAAGACCATCATCATTCCTTGCTCAAGTCTAATGCTCCCACAACCATAGGTCGTTTCCTCAATACATATGAATTGTCAGTTGAAGCTTCAGATGATGCAAGAGGGACATATGTTGATGCAGGTGGGGCAGATGTTGAGGATGGAGCAGCTAAATCACTTGGTGGTACATTTGAACTTCCAGCTGCAATGGTGCCTTTTCTCTTCCATTTTCCTTTCTACACAACTCTTGCAGGCTTAGCTCGCCTTGTTCTTGTACTAGGACCAACTTCACTTGTTTGAGTAGTTTGTTGGGTTGAGGCAAAAAATAATAAACTGTTAGTTGCAGGATATACAAAAAACATAAAAATTAATAAAAGTAACCAATGTTCATCCTTAGATGTTTACCTCAGCCTTTCTCTTTTTGAGTTTTGTTTTGGGGGGTAGATTCCTATGACAAGTCCTTTTATTATAGCTCTTTCTTCCACATTCGCCACACTTCAGTGAGTCTTGAACTTGTGAAACAACATTGGCCTTCCTGCTTGACTCACCCTCATGTTGAGTCTTGCTACCTACCTCTCCTGCTTCCTACCTTCTAGCCTTTCTTGGCCTTCCAGGTTGTTTGGAGGATGAAGGAGACACACATGGTGGCATATTAGTTCTATCCCACAACTCCATCCCATTCATAGGTAGTATGAGGTTTTCGTATGCCTTAAAATATGTCTCAGTGTGATAATATGCATGCACAAAATCCATTATGTTCAGGCCCCTATTGTAATTTATAGTTGCCACTCCATGAACACAAGGCCAACCAGTCAAATCTCATTCTCTGCAAGAACAAGTCATCAAATCCAAGTCCACAATATAATGTGAAATCCCACCAGTGCCAACTTGAAATTTGCCTTCACCTGACCACATAGTGACATAACCACCTGCTTTTGCCTTATTTATATCTACCTTCTTAAAAATCTCAGGGCAAATTGCCTTTGTCCATTTCTTCATTTTGTCCATTCTGCCTTGTATCCTCATTATCAACTTACATGTAATTATCTTAAGCATGGTCAATATTGGCTTATCTCTGCATGCCAATATGAATGAGTTGAATGACTCACACAGATTGTTTAAAAGCATATCACACTTTACATGAGTGCTGAAGTGTGATCGAGACCAATGCCTGGGAGGTTTTTTTGGTTGAGTCAGCCAATCATAAGCATCCTTATCAAGGTTTTTCAGCTCTTCCATCTGTCTTGTAAAGTGTGGAATAGTTGTTGCTTTTGAAGCTCCCCAAAATTTGTCAAACAAAGCTTTCCCTTTGAATTGTAATGTGAAGTTGGTGAAAAGATGTCTTGCCCAAAACCTATGTTCACTATTAGGAACAACTTGCTCAAAAGCAGGTAATAACCCTTTTTGCTTATCTGATATGAAAGTGTATCCAAACTGGTTAACAATCTCTACATGCTTTACTAGCAATTCCAGAAACCAAACCCATAAGTCCTTGCACTCAGACTGAACCACTGCATACGCAATCACCCATGTTTCATTATTAGAATCTATACCAACTGTTGCTAACAATTGCCCTCCATATACACCCTTCAAGAAGCAGCCATCTAATCCAATAATGGGTCTACATCCAGCAATAAACCCTGCTTTACATGCATCTAGACACACATACAACCTTTGAAACACTAGATGACCCAATTGTTCATTAAAATCACATTGAACTTTGGTTGTTGTTCCTGGATTGGTCTTCCTTAACTCTTCATAATAATCCCAAATTCTGGAGTATTGTTCTGTGTATTCTCCCTTAATCTACCTCAATGACCTCTTTGTTGCCCTATAAACTTGTTGCCTAGAAACTCCAGTGTTTTAATCTTTCTCCACAGTCTCCATGAATGAGCTAACTGACCAACTTGGTTTGGTCTTCAATGTTTCCATATATTTGGCACTGATCCAACTAGACTTGATAGTAAGGTTCTCCCAAACAATACCACAAGTGTGTTCACCCTCATATTTCTTAACCTGCAGGGTCTTCTCATGCTGCATTTTAGAAGCATATATCTCTCATGAACAATCTGAATCTGTATAAACTACCTTTAGCTTGAAAGCCTCACTTCTCACAAATACAACTTCTTTGACAGCAGCTTTAAAAACTTTACAATCACTGAACTTCATCCCAATCTCAAACTATGGATCTCCTATCTCAGTTGCCGGATTAAACTCTGGCCATCTATCCTTCATTGAAGTGTCATCATCAGAGTCATATTTAGGCTGCTTATTATCGGAATCATACTCCTCTGAATCCAGTTCAACATCTGCACCCCAATCCCAAGATTCAACCCCAGCATTTGTTGAGTCTGGCTGTTTTCCTTTTGCCCCATCTCCAACCCACTCAGTATGTTTGTCCACCCATTCATCAAAATCAAGATCATCATCATTATCATCATAACTGAAGTTAAGGTCTGCAAAATCAGAGTCGAGACTGTCTGCTGACTCCTCATCATCACAGATTGTGGTCCTTTTCCTTGCTTTTCTTGTCTTCATTAGATGACATCTTGATAACTTGCTCATTTCTACAGTTGCTTCAACAACTTCATTCTCAACTAGTCCCTCAGTTATTGCATTGGACCTTTGGTCTTCTTTATCTTGTGTCTTATTTACAGTTTTGCACCTCTTTTTACCAAAAGCTCTTGGCCTCTTTTTCCCAAAAATAAAAGTGACTTTACTTTTCCCTTTGTCTACAAGGGCAAAAGATTCCCTCCCTACTGATTTTTCTTTGTTTGTTTGCACTGCAGAGATTCCCTCTCTACTGATTTTTCAGAAACACCATATCTGCATAAGATTCCCTTGCCTTTTGTGTACCCCCACCACTTTATTCCTCATTTGGGTCTTCATTAAGCTCTTCTATCACAACACTTGTTTTTGTTTTTTTTTCTGTTGTCTCAATTGTTTGCCTTTCCCACCAATAGGGACAATAGCCCCATAATTGTCATCAAGCTTCTCAATCACAACTCCTCTGTTATGCACAATATTATCTTATAGATCAACAAACACATTTGATCCTGCTTGACTACAAAACCAATCCTCATTACTATCAACCCCATGATGTAGGAAAATGTCTATTAGCCTTATCTCTTGGACAAATACAAGCATGTCTATGACATCTTGATCATCATTAAGCTTTGTTAGGCCACCATTGCTATAGGTAGGGATACTGTACTAGTAACTAATCATTGTAGCCTAACTCCCTTACCATATTGTCTATCTCAGTCATTGACAATCTATTCTATTCATAATAACCAAACCAAGCTACATTGCCACAAGCATAATAGTTACCACAGATTTGACCACCATGTTACATTCGAATAGAAAATAATTCAGGATCACCTACATATTACATGTCCCAAACAAGGGTTATTTTCAGTTAAAACCTTACAAAAAACACAGTATTCACACATTACACAAAAAGCTAAACACAACATTCAATTATTTTCAGTTTAGGACCATTATAGAAAAGGCTAAGTTTTTATTAAACAACCATTTTCACACCCTTCCACCTAACACTTTCGCCTTATTAAAGGCAGATATTGCCAGCATATGTTTAGCTTGAAGGACCACCTATATTCGAAATCTGCAGAAAGACCACCTATATTCGACAAAATTTGTCATACTTGTCCCACTATTCCACGCAGATTATAAAACACACCATTCAAAGCACAATAACCCATACGATCTCTAACCCATTCACCACACATAACCGAAATCGCAAAAATTTTAAGCAACTTACCATATGAGGGATGCGAAGTGCTTGGAGCCCTGAAATCCCAACTCATTTCTTCTCAGTTCTTTCAAAATTGCAGCGCCTAGATTTCTCTGAACTCTCAACTATGGAGTTTTAGGATTTAGGTTAAACTGAGGTTGAGGACGACTTTTTGGGGATTTTTGTTCGACCTCCGGCTTTGCAACTAAAGCTATCAATCGCACTGTCTAACTGCGGCATGCGAACATTGTCCATTTGTGATATCCTTCATTTTTTTAACTATTTAATACCTATTCTCTTCATGCTTTGTAGATGGTTGGACTCTGCAACACCCAAATAGCGAAGTTCCAGGCAATGAGCAATGAGATATGCAAAAAAAAAGGCATCCCTTGAGCTCAGGGGAAAGCATGTCAAGGAATGTGAAGCCGAGCTTGAAGGGCAGAATGAGGAGCTGTGCAGCCTGAGAAACGATTAAGACACCACATTATTTGAAGTTGATCATCTCAAGAAGAAACTGGAAGTACGCGACAGGGACCTTGAGTTTCAAGCGAACAACAAACATATTAAGGTAGAGGCGGAGAGGCAGTTCATACACGGTTGGGTTCAAGGCCAGCAACTCCCTGAGCATCGATTCGTGGCAGGTCCAAACGATTATGATGACGAGTTAGGATTTGAGCCTGCCGACTATCAGCTATTTGAGGGCATGCATCCTATTGACCGCCATCCGATAGATTATCGCCCCCATTGCCATCTGCTTTAGCAACTTTTCCTGGGTCAGAGGCTTTTCTTGGCCCATTGGGACCGATACCTTTGGCGTCAATCCTAACGCTGTGTCATATGTTGCTAGCACATGACCGATCCTTGGATTTACGAGTTTCACGTCATCCACTAGGTTTTCTACTTATGTGGGACCTACTTTGGAGGCTACTCTCGATCCCCCTGATGATATCCTTAGATTAACGGTTTCACGTCGTTCTACTTCGGAATTTTTATCTTTGTTCATACTTGTTTGGTTTCGACTTTATCTTTGTCCTTTAATTCATGTACTTAATTAATTAGCTCATGCACTTTGTGTCTTCGGTATATTCCCCGACAAAATTTTGGATTCGTTTCAGCGAACTTTATAAGATATCCTTCCCGTTTGAATTTATCCCGAGGATTTATTTTTCAAACCCGACCATGGGATAACACCTTCCTACCAAACTCATGGTTCTTCCCGCTCAAATTACCACTTTCAAATTCAAAACTAACCATAAACCCTAAATTCAAATGGAACAAAACCAACTTTGAAATAACCCTTGAGATATCCATTTTGATGTAACAAAATCTCATAATGAAATTGGAACAAAATTACATCGAAATATATGTCAAGTAACAAGCCATTTGAGAGAAAGTACACATCTATAACATGAAACTCAATATAATCAATGAACAAGTTTTGTTCATACCAATTTTCAGAGAGTTATAAGGTTTCCTTTTGCTGACCTTTGGATATGTTATAAAGAGGAGAATTTGGAGTAACTATCACGAAGAAACATAGCGTTTTGAGCTTCTGAAATGAGTGTTTTGGACTGAAACCGAGGGAAGGAACTAGGGTCAAAGCCTATAAACAAGTTCCACTCTAAACGTTCCCAAGCTGGCTATAGAAGTCCAATCAACCTAAACTTTTGATATGTTATAATAGACAGAATTTTGAACAACTTTGATGAAGGAACCAAAGTCATTTGAGTACAGGAAATCACATAAACATATTGAAACCGATTGAGCTAAAATTGGAGCATGTTATAGGAATCATGTAAATGAACAACTTTTATGCAGGAAGTTTTCTCATTTGAGCTTTCGAAATTTGAGTTCTCGGTTGCTCCAACGAAGTGACTAATTTTGGATTTTGAAAAGGAACAAAAGAAGAATGAGGATGAAAATAAGTTGAATGAGGAAGAAAGTGATGATACAATGAATGAGGAAGAAGAGAGTAAATTCATTATTGAAGAATCTTAAGCTAGGTGAGTCATCAATTTAGAAGAGAACGATGATACAATGAATGGGGAGGAAGAGAATAAATTCATGATTGAAGAGTCTTAGGCTAGATGAGTCATCAATTTAGAAGAGAGTGATGATACAATGAATGGGGAGGAAGAAAATAAATTCATGATTGAAGAATCTTAGGCTAAGTGAGTAATCAGTTTAGAATAGGTGACTCATCCTTTATGAATTGAAGAATAGAGGGAAGGGGGAAAGATTGGGATCCCAAAATAAAAGAAAAATTAATTAATTTTAAAAGCTATAAAAATAAGACGGCGGTTTACAGAGAAGGCAGACGTATAAATTGAAAAAATACGACGGTAATTTGAACTTAGGACGTGGTAAATAAAAACGACAGTAGTGTTGTAGGTACCGTCATAGTATACTCCAAAATAATTAGTCGGCGGTTTACAGAGAATACACCGTCGTAGTATACAGACGTGGATTCCATTATATTATACGACGCGGATTAAGAACAGTTGGTCGTGTTTAGTTAGGAGTTAACACGGCAGGTTTTTTGGTGAACTGTCGTCTTTATTTTCTACGTCGGTGGATTCATACCTGCTGTCATTGTTTTTTGGTCAGATTTTAACTCTGAAGAAGTCCTTTTTTAAAAACGACGCTTTTTTATTTGTATGCGTCGTCTTTTAAAAATATTCAACAGTAAAGAACTTATCCACGACAGTTTTTTTTAATACCGTCGTCGATTTAAATACAACGACGGTTTTATGTTATGCCGTCGTCTTTTTCTGGTTGTCTTTTTCCATTTTTGTAGTAGTGGGAGGAGAGTAGGCTGCTACCCTCCACGTTTTAGATTCCTTTTTTTTTCTTTTCTTTTTTTCTTTTTTCCCTACAAGGGTATTTCTTTGTAATTTTCACACATAAGGGTATATTGGTCATTTTGGCACAAAATTCAGAAATGATTTCCTATGACCAAAATACAACTATGTGTGAAAATTACAACAAAAAAAAAACCCTTGTAGGCAAAAAAGAAAAGAAAAAGGAATCAGAAACATGGAGGACAGCAATCCAATCTCCTCCCATTCTTTCCCCCTTCCCTCTATTCCTCAATTCACAAAGGATGAGTCACCTATTCTAAATTAATGACTCACCTAGCCTAAGATTCTTCAATAACCATGAATTTATTATCTTCTTCCGCATTCATTGTATCATCACTCTCTTCCTCATTCATCTTATTTTCATCCTCCTTCTTCTTTTGTTCCTCTTCAAAATTCAAAATTCGTCACATCCTTGGAGCAGCTGAGAACTCAAATTTCGAAAGCTCAAATTAGAAAAGTTCCTTCATAAAAGTTGTTCATTTACGTGATTCCTATAACATGCTCCGGTTTCAGCTCAATTTGACAGGCCCAGATTTTGAAAAGTTGCTATGATCATAGTATGTTTACCATTTCCTATGAAAATTCAAGTTCATGAAGTTTTCAAACACATATTCAAAACAAGGCATGCATCAAAATTAGAACAATTCCAGCAGCATAGTCTCTACTTCGAAATTTCACAAAAAATTCAATGTAAATTCAAATGGAACAAAAACAACTTTGAAATAACCTTTGAGATATCCATTTTGATGTAACAAAATCCCATAATGAAATTGGAACAAAAGCTCATCGAAATAATCTAGAACTTCACAAAAACACACTTCGAAAGGGATATATGTCATTGAGGCATTCTAACCAACACTTGATTTACAACTAGTACTCAAAGAGACAATATGAAGATGAGCTTCATACCTTCAAAGAATCATTTACTTAAGATGATAGTGGCTAATTTGATCAATGGAATGACAAGTAACAAGCCATTTGAGAGAAAGTACACATCTATGACAAGAAATTTAATATAATCAATGAAAATAAGTTTTGTTCATACCAACTTTCAGAGATTTATAATGGTTGTGTTTTATTGACCTTTGGATATGGTATAAAGAGGAGAATTTGGAGTAACTATCATGAAGAAACCATAGTGCTTTCGAAATGAGTGTTTTGAACTGAAATTGAGGGAGGAACTAGGGTTGAAGACTATGAACAAGTTCCACTCTAAACGTTCTCAAGTTGGCTATAGAAGTCCAATCAACCTAAACTTTTGATATGTTATAGTAGACAGCATTTCGAACAACTTTTATGAAGGAACAAAAGTCATTTGAGTACAGGAAATCATAGAAACATATTGAAACCGAGCATGCTATTGTGAAATCAGGAAATGGTAAACATACTGTGATCATACCTACTTTGCGAAGTCTGTACTAGTCGGATTGAGCTGAAATTGGAGAATGTTATAGGAATAACGTAAATGAACAAATTTTATGAAGGACGTTTTCTCATTTGAGCTTCTGAAATTTGAGTTCTCGGCTGCTCCAAGGAAGTGACGAATTTTGGATTTTGAAGAGGAACAAAAGAAGAATTAGGTTGAAAATAAGGTGAGTGAGGAAGAGAGTGACGATACAATGAATGAGGAGGAAGAGAATAAATTCATAATTGAATAATCTTAGGCTAGGTGAGTCTTTAATTTAGAAGAAAGTGATGATACAATGAATGGGGAAGAAGAGAATAAATTCATGATTGAAGAATCTTAGGCTAGGTGAGTCATCAATTTAGAATAGGTGACTCATCCTTTGTGAATTGAAGAATAGAGGGAAGGGGGAAAGAATGTGAGGAGAGTGGGCTGCTGCCCTCCATGTTTCAGATTCCTTTTTTTTTTTCTTTTTTTTTTTTTTTTTTGTCTACAAGGGTATTTTTGTAATTTTCACACGTAGGGGTATTTTGGTCATTTTGGCATGATACTCCCAATTTTCACACATAGAAAATTCATCCTCAAATTTAAGTACGATACTCCTCGTACAGATTGGGTTGTCTGATACTCCCAATTCCACAAGTATTCTTTTTCCTCTGAATCTTTATATCCCTAAAATTCTCCATATGTATCATGATTTCTTTAATCCGATCACATGATCTCTTTAATCCGATCACTTAATGTACAACTTATATTTTAGATTTAAAATACTATCTATCTCAAGACACAAGAATGTACACTATAATACTTGGCAAGTTCCGAATTCATTCATAGCACCTACTAATCTTCAAGAGCCTTATATTGTCAAGCACTTAGTCATGTCCAACTTAACTGGAAGAAAGAATTACATTCATGCATATTTTTATTTTCAATACTCATCACCGGGAATTATCGCAGATATTTCAAAACCTATTTAATCTGTAAATACTATCAACATGTTCTTATACCTCGAGGGCTGAACTTTCAACTTTGATACAAAATATCTTATAAGTGATCACCAATGTTTTCAAAATGATTTGATTATAGCGCCCACATTAAGTTGTTTCCCTATCTCGAAAAACCAAGCACAGATCCTCTGAAGTTACCTTGTAATCCCATTTCATAATCACTTAAAAAGAAATTTGTAAGCATTCCTTCTACCACAAAGCTTATAATCCTTTGTAAGATCCATTTTGTAACTTTAATCAACTAGAATCTTTCAAACATAATGTCATCAATATCAATATTCCTTTCTTAAATATCTATAAGAAATTTCAACTTAGCATTATTAATCCCAAGAATTTTCTTTTCCACATGCATATTTGTTTATGGATCATCTCCCCAAATCTAAAAAAAATTCAATCCTTTATGAAGAATCATAACAATACCATCCACACAGAACTAAAGTCACTTAATCAACCAAATTTGAAATCATATTCCTAAGTAACTAATCACAAAAACTTCAATCTTTTCTCCAATTGCATCCGAGTTATCTTAATGATTTCATTATAGACATCCCCCAATTTATATACTTCTTACAACCATAAAATCATCCATTTACATAAATGAATCTCCAAAAGTATTAATCAGACTTCGTCTTCAAAGCCTAATTGTTTCACACAACACATTTACTCCTTAATCATCAACACAACTTTCTATATTTAACACCGATTTTACTCAGCTAGAACTACAACTTTCTATGCTTAGTAATAATTCTCAAATAAAATCTCCAAATCATACCCAAAATCTATCAAAATTTTCTTCAAAATTTTCTTTCATTCTCCATGCTAAGTAACACCATAATCAAACTTTATAGACTAACTCACTATATACTATAATTTAGCTAATTCAAGGAAGCTACGAATCTCGGTCACTATAGTAGACTAACTTAAATTCATCACTGCTTCCATTTTGTAAGTATCCATTGAACCTCCATCCTTCCAAATCATACGTCCAAGAAACTTGATTAAAAACCTCTATGAGACTCATGACGTATCAACACTATAATTTCAACATTCTAATTCAATTCTCACAATTAACATCATTCACTTTCGATGTAATAACTATCAATCGTTTCACCTTAATCACTTGTAATCGAATCTAATTACACATTATATCTTCAAGTCCTTATATAATTAGAGCTCCTCATAAGTACCATATATTGAGAACGGTGAACTTTATTAATATCTCTCCTCAGAATCGTCCAACAATGGTACACACAATCTTGATATCTCAAACCACCATATATTCCAACAATGCTACTATCCTTAATTTTCAATAAACCTTTGGCTTTAAACATATTCAACATAATCAATTAACATTTCAACTCCTCAACTTATTCCTCGTACATTGCTTGTCCTCAAGCAAAGCAAATCTAGAAAACAAACACAAAAACTAACAAACTAAAAACTTTAAATAAAATCTAACTAAACAAAATTTCCATTCAAGTTGCAATCCATAGAAAATGTTAAAAACCAAAACGTCTTTTCAAAAGTTCCAACCAATCCCACTACAGAGTCTAAGCCATTTAGAGTCAATTAGAAAAGAATTCACAAGCTTCCTTCAGTGTAAAGTGAACCATCATAGTTAAGGAGACTCGACTAAAACCCTTACATGTTATCCCTCTTATTCATACTTCACATACTTATAGAATGGTTCTCTCTCTTTTCTTTTCAATATTTTTTTTAGCAGCAGTAGTGGTCGTGCAATGTCGATTCTCTTAAGCTTTCGATCCAACCCGTGTAGCGAGCTTTAGGTCAATGACTCCCAAACCACTAAGGCTTTAGGGCACTAGGTGCAGAACACCCCTAAGGACTTATTAACTCGAGCTGAAAAGGCTACAAAACCAACTAACCATCCTGCCCCATGCCAAAACTCTACCATTTGACACGAGAATCACTTCTGATTAGGCAGGACTGGCCCGGTTACTAGGCAAAGCTTCGGGTGAGACAATTATTACTTTATAACACATACTAACTTTATTTTATAATGAACAAAAATTAAAACACACTTAGACAAAAGGTACGTACTTCAATCTCACTCCCCACAAACCATGTTGGTGTGATGTGCAATTTTCAAAGTATAATTCATGAATTAGTGTCTAAGCAACGATAAATAGAAAAGACTCTACTGTGGGATTGATCTTCACCATGTCCATTTGTTCTAATGTTTAAAATAATCTACGGATATTAACTTAAAAACGAAAATTTTAGACTAGATTCAAAACATAAAAAAACCTAAAATTTACACTCCCACCCCCAAACTTAAATCACACATTGTCTTCAAGGTGTGGAAAAGAAAATAAAGAAGTTCATAAAAATAGTAAAGCCAAAAATAAAACATTAAAAAAAAATGAGTGCAAAAATAAAGGACAAGACCTAAGAAAAATTAAAATAGAAAAATAATAAAGAGAAGAGCATAACACACTCAGATAGACGGCAATTGTTGATGACAACAAATGCTCCTACTGCTGGGCCAAGAGTTCGCATGCCACAGCCCATTGAGGTAATTGACGCTCTTGGAAGTGGTGGTCGTGAGCCCACTTGGATGAAATAGGCACATCATTTGAATGACAATAGAGAAGGATGTTAACGAGTGGGTCCATGTCATGGAACAAAGGACAAAGGGGTCCCAAAGCCCAAGTGAATATGTTGGTGGATCAAGATGATCAAGATGAGCCCAATCTAAGGTATAGCTTTAAGACTCTAGTTAATGTCGCATATTTAAGTAATAGTGATTGGTGGTTAGATTCTGGGGCAAAGGTACATGTCTGTTTTGACAAACGATTTTTCAAAAATTACCAGAACTCAAGTGGAGGAAGTGTAACCCTAGGAAATGACACCGTCGCACAAGTACGTGGAATAGGAGAAGTGGAATTCAAGATGACATCTGGGAAGGCTCTAACTCTCAAGGATGTGCGACATGTTCCTGACGTAAGGAGAAACCTTATCAGTGGATCGTCCTTAGTAAAACAAGGATACAAAATTGTAATGGAGTCGAATAGGATCGTTATTACTAGAAACAATGTCTTTATCAGAAGAGGATATGTTTGTGATGGATTGTTCAAAATAAATGCAGTTTTTGAAGATAATAAAATTTCTCCTCAAGTCTTTAATATTGAATCTTGTAATGTATGGCATGGAAGGTTAGGACATGTAAGTTTAAGCAAAATCAAAAAATTAATGGATCTTGAGCTAATCCCTAAGTCTAACGTAGACCTTAAGCACAAATGTGAAGTCTGTGTTCAAGCCAAACAAACTAGGAATTCCTTCAAACCTGTAGAGAGAAACACCCAAATCTTAGAGCTCATACATAGTGATGTGTGTGATTCATATAGGTCTCCTACTAGAGGTGGAAACAAGTACTTTGTGACCTTTATTGATGACTTCTCTAGGTATTGCCATATTTATCTTATTAAGACAAAAGATGAGGTGTTTAATAAACTCAAGATTTATAAAAGTGAGGTAGAAAATCAATTGGAGAAAAAAATTAAAAGATTTAGATCTGACAGAGGTGGAGAGTATACCTCAAGAGCTTAGAGTGTTTTGTGAAGAACATGAAATTATACATGAAGTTACTCCACCATATTCACCCCAATCTAATGGAGTGGCTGAAAGGAAAAACAGAACTTTGATGGATATGGTAAATTCTATGCTTCTTAGTAGTGGACTACCTGAGAATTTGTAGGGGGAAGCAATGTTAACTGCCTGCTTTATACTTAATAGGATAACATTGAAGGATAATGAGAAAACTCCTTATGAGTTATGGAAAGGAAGATCACCTAACCTTAGAATCCCAAAAGTGTGGGGGTGTTTAGCTAAGGTACTCATACCCGATCCTAAGAGAAAGAAAATAGGTCCTAAGACTATAGACGCAGTTTTCCTCGATTATGCAAAAAATAGCAGTGCTAATAGGTTCTTGGTGTTTAATTCTGAAGTAAAGGAGGTTGCAAACAATACAGTTATGGAAGCTAGAGATGCTACATTCTTTGAAGATATTTTCCCGTACAAGACAAGAATTTCTAAGGAAGTACAAATAAGCGAGAAGCCTTCTAGCTCAACTAGGATCGAAAGTTTAGAATCTCAAGAACTCAGAAGAAGCAAAAGAGCAAGAGTTGAGAAGAATTTTGGAGATGATTTCTATACTTTTCTAGTGGAAGGAGATCCCACAACTTATAAGGAAGCTGTTATGTCTGTGGATGCACCATTTTGGAAAGAGGCTATAAATGATGAGTTTCAATCTATAATCCAAAACAATACATGGATGTTAACAGATTTTCCTGCTGGAAATAAGGTGACAGGGTGCAAGTGGGTATTTAGGAAAAAGTTGAAACCAGATGGAAGTATTGATAAGTACAAAGCAAGATTAGTAGCTAAGGGTTTTACGCAAAAGAAAGGGATATATTATTTTGATACTTACTCACCTGTTTCTAGGATTACCACCATAAGGACTTTAATAGCTTTAGCATCTGTGCATAATTTAGTGATTCATCAAATGGATGTAAAAACGGCATTTCTAAATGGAGACTTAGATGAAGAGATTTATATGGAGCAACCAGAAGGATTCATAGTTAAGGAGGTGTGCAAGTTGGTTAAATCTTTATATGGCCTAAAGCAAGCTCCTAAACAATGGCATGAGAAATTTGACAATGTGATTCTAGATTATGATGTTAAGTTTAATGGTCATGATAAATGCGTTTATTATAAAGAGAATAATGGAGAACATGTAATCTTGTGCCTTTATGTTGATGACATTTTGATCTTTGGGAAGAATTTAGAGATTGTAAATGATGTGAAGTCATATTTATCTAGGAATTTTGACATGAAAGATATGGGAGAAGCACATATAATCTTAGGAATGAAAATTGAGAAGACAACACTAGGAATTTCTCTAAGTCAATCTAGTACTATTGAGAAGATGTTGAAGAAGTTCAATTACTTTGAGTGTAAGCCCACACCAACACCTTATGATCCCAATGTTCATTTAAAGAAAAATCAAGGTGAACCGTTTTCTCAACTGAAGTACTCCCAGATGATAGGTTCTTTATTGTACATTGCAAATAAGACTAGGCCAGACATTGCTTATGTTGTTGGAAGATTAAGTAGGTATACACATAACCCAAGCAAGGAACATTGGAATGCTTTGGAAAGAGTTTTCAAGTACCTAAGAGGAACAATGGATTATTCACTGTGCTATAAAGGATTTCCAAATGTGGTAGAGGGATATAGTGATGCAAATTGGATAACAGACAATGAAGAAGTGAAGTCTACTAGTGGTTACATTTTCCTACAGGGTGGAGCTGCAATTTCATGGGGTTTGAAGAAGCAAACAATTATTTCTAGAAGTACTATGGAGTCTGAACTCATAGCTTTGGATATTACTTGCATTGAGGCTAAACGGATTAAGAGTTTATTAATGGATATGCCTTTGGTGGAGAAACCATTCCCTGCTTTATCTATTCATTGTGACTGCAAGGCTACAATAGACTTGGTGAAACAATCTCATACAAATAGGAAAATGAGCAGGCACATACATGTGAGACATAAATCTTTGAAGAGCCTATTAAGTAAGAACATTGTGTCTTTGGACTATGTGAAGTCGGAGAATAATATTGCTGACCAATTGACTAATGGTCTTTCTAGGAGCAGAGTCCTAGAAATGTCGAGGGGGATGGGTTTAAGCCCATAAGGGAGTCACCTAGGGAGGTAACCCAACTTCTGTGATTGGCGATCCCATGAAGGAAGTTCAATGGGTAGAAACAATCCATACTGCGTGACTCATTGAGCACTGTTTATATCATGTGGAGGCATCCTAGAGATGTCCTCATGCTCATCCCTATGACATCAGTGCTATATAATGTGATGTTAGGAAGGGAGTTATCCCTGAATGAGTTTTGAGGCGGGCAATCTCCCGTAGCATGCAGGTCACATGTACTCTTGGAGAACTCACCTAAGTGAGAGACGTCGTGAGGCCGCGATTGTGAGAATTGGGCTATTCTCTAGCAACTCTCATGAGAATCAAGATTAGCGCATGGCCATAAATAGCGCTACCCCACTTCCAAGCCTCATCCAATACTATGTATGGGATATGTTGAAGTTTGGTCAAAGGTGCCGAGTTCAATACTGTGTACACTCAGGTTTCTCAAATGAAAACTATCATCACTAAGTGAAGGTTCAAGCCCGGAAGGCACCTACACCTATTGCATAGTATTATGTTGCCCATATGTATATTTTCTTTATATTTTACTATTTTAAAATTTTAAAACCCTTTGTGGGGGATTGTTACTCTTTGAAAGGATTTTAAATTTTAACGTTTATTTTCAGTTTTAATTTTTGGCTGTTTTCTTTTATTTATTATGGGAGTTACAATTTATTTAATTTTCAGTTTTTATTTTCTATTCATTGCACCAACTTTTCTAGTTAAATGTGTTTGGAGGTTACGAGTATTGGATGCCTATAAAAGGCCACTCCTCCTTCACATTTTAACACACCACAATCATATTTCTCTATTCTCATACTTTCATATATTCCCTACTTTCATATTATTTTTGGGCAACGGTTCTGTGGCTTGGAAATCTCTATCCGACTGTGAACGTGCTCATAGCAGACCTTAAGCCTGTGTATTGGGGTCGTATCTTGGAGTCTTGTAGACCGTCATTACTTGTACGTAGGGAGGCTACAAAGGCTTTAGGACAATGTCTTTGACGTGCTTTCACTATACCAGGCTTGCTTTCTTAATCTTAACTTTTTATTTATTTATTTTTTTGTCTCTTTATTCTACTTTACTGTTTAAGCTTTATTTTATATATATTATTTGAATACGTATTTTATAGAAAAAGGGAAAAACCACAATTTTTAATAACATTGGATTGATTACTATAACAATTAATTTAATCGAGATTGGGATTATTTAGAAGGTTGATTACTATGAATATGAAATCAAACATATAACTTTTTTTTTTTTTTAATCGAGACAAGGATTGATTCTCTATGTTTGAAAAACCAAGAACTTGTACACTAAACAAAAAAATTCAACTTCTACATATCATGAAGATAAAACCTAACAAAGAAAATTGCACAAATAATACTTTGATTTAGTGTATATTATATAAGTTTCCAATACACAAGGCTTTGCTCACCTCCATCCATAGGGCTTGAACAAAAGGTATAATCGATTGGTTTTCTTCGCTGAAATTTCCTAACAAAGAATAGGAGGGAGGAAAATTGGGTTTTGCACACGTTTGAGAATTGATGGTGGAGAAGATGCAGAGATTATGAGGGAGGAGAGTGGGTATTGTTGGGTTTTGCAAGGAAGGAATTGATGCTGCAATTGGAGAAGAGGAGAAGACGCTCGCAGGGAGAAGACAAAGACGCTCGAAGGCCAAGAATCTTTAAAAATTGGTGAAATTTTCTTACTTACCACTTCTGTTCATTTTCATCCACAAAACCGTTAAGTTTGATGATGTGACATGTACATTTTATATGAAAAACAAAATTAAAACTTTTTGAAACTTTTTTTAGGGGTTTAAAAAAAATCCTGATTTTGTGCTTTCAAGACAGAGGGTGCAATATTAATCAAACCCCCCACTATCACAGCCACAACCTCCACCGTCAAACCCATCACCCAGTCAAACCATCGCCACCGTAAGAAGCACCAGCAAACCTCATCCTCCACCCAATCAACCCCATCTACACTATCAACGTCACCACCATCCACACCACCCGCACTAAATCCAACTACCACCATCCAATCGAACCCACCAGTAACTCCACCCATACCAAATCAAGCCACCATCGTCAAACCCAACCAACCTACTGACTATCGACTAGTGAAATCGAAGGGAGATCCGAGAGAGAGAGAGAGAGAGAGAGAGAGAGAGAGAGAGAGAGAGAGAGAGAGAGAGAGAGAGAGAGAGAGGAGGTAGACAGTTCGAGGAAGGTCTGCTGGGTGCTTTGGGGATGAGGGTGACTAGGAAGAGAAGAGTGGAAGATGGAGGTAGGGGATGGTGAGTTGACAGGAAGGGAAGAAAAGGAATATGGGGTTTGTTAACCCTAAAATTTTTAAAAACATTTTTTTTTATTTAATTTGGATTTTAAAGTTTTTTAATAGCTAAAATTACTAAAATCCACATTGCACGTCAGCACAGTTAATGGTTTTGTTGATGGAAGTGTTAAAGTGAGAAAACTTTAGCAATTTTTAGAGATTCTGGGGGTTAAGTGAGAAAATTTCAATTTCAGTGGGTAAATTGTTGATGGAAGTGGTAAAGCGAGAAAATTTTAGCAATTTTTAGAGATTCTAGGGTTTAAGGGAGAAAATTTCAATTTCAATGGGTAAAATGAGACCAAGCACCCATTTCAAGGTGTAAAATAGTAATTAATCCAATTTTCTTTATTGAGTCGGATCTGATTTTTTTAAAACTTGTTTTTAAGATTAATATAACATCCTTACTATTTTTTTGGTTTTGATTTGTGTGAGTTTGGAGCCTCTAGGGCACGTAGGCCCAAATCGGTTCAGATAATTAGCGTTTACAATGGAAAGAGGCAGACAACACTCCCACAACTTGAAAGGCAAAAGGCTATGACCCAACGAAACTAACGCATGAGGTCCACCTTTTACTTAGTAAGTTTGGGAAGACCCACACTTATAAAGAGTAGAAATTTTCTCTACTTTTTCAATGTGGGACTCGAGTTAATGAGTTTCATTCAAACTTCCAACAAAAGCCTCATCCTTTCAAAATATCAACCAAACCGAAAATCGTGTAACTAGTTAGTTAACATAATAATCAATTCATTTTTGTTGGATGAACTATGTTTGTCTGCACAATTTCGAAGATCAAACAGTCTCCAATTTACTCATTGTTTTTATAAGGATGATCGTTGAGAAGGTATGTAAATGGTGAATTGTTTTGATCATTGACCTACATTGTAGAGTGGCGAATGTGCACATTGTTTTTAAAATGTGTATATTGTGCATTAATCAGGCTCGACCCATAGGTTGTGTGGGCTGGGCGACGACACTGCAGGGCCCCAAAAAAATAGGTCCTTCTATAACACATTTTAGCCCAAGAGATATAGTAGCAAAAACGGCCTTTTATGTATGTAACTTATGCTTTTTGGGCTTTATTCCAAAATATTTTTGCCCTTTTTCTTTACTTTTCATATAGTGAGCCTCTTTTACATAAACTAACAAACTTAACACCTACGCTTGAAATTTTTTATTTTAAATTTTGTTCAAAATAAGGTAAACATAATATAAAAGGCCTCAATTTTTATTTTTACCTAGGACCTCCAAAATCAATGAAACAACCTTGGCATTAATGTTCGGTTTTTCATGTGAATGACCCATTGCTGGTCAACGAGCCGTGTAATTTTTGTCATTCCCAGTCGATGGGTACATGTTCTTTCGTATAGAAATTGGGCCGAGGATGATGTACTGATTTCTTCAGAATTTAAATTCTTTTCTCATAAATGAAAAAAATAATAATAATCAGACAAAAGACATTAGTGCATATGGTGTTATTCAGATTAAAAGAATAGATGAAACTCTAGTGTCCGTAGATAATTACAAACAGACAATATAAAAAGATTCAAAGAATTACATAAAATAATATAAAACAAAATTCTACATTGACCGATAATTTTTCCTTTCCCTTCTGGTTTGAGACCTCTTATGCAATCCACGAAGTTGTTCTTCCCACACCTCCCTTTGAAACATGGATCTCTTTACCTCCATACAAAATCCCTCGACCCCTAACCCTACTGATGAACCAGGCAAACCCAACTGGTAATCATACATTTCGCGTGAAATCGGGTCAGAAAGTGTTTCATAAGCCTTTTGAAGCTCAATGAATTTTCTTGTAGACTCCTCTTTTGCTGAGGGAGGGCAAACATCAGGGTGGAGTTTGCGAGCCATGCTTCTATAGGCTTTCTTTATGTCGTGCAAGCCTACGTTGTTCTCAGAACCAAGAGAAAGTACCTCATAAAAGTTGGCCTTCTTTTTGTGCATTGCTAATCCATCAGCTCTGCAGGAAATGGTTTGAAGTTTAAAACTATGAGCTCTTTGCTTTGGCCTTGCTTTCTGCAGCGTTGGAGCCATTTTTGCTACCTTAGGGTTGATGCTTTGCAATGGCAAAGACATTTCCATGTTTCTGTTTCTGTTTGAGAGAGAGAGAGAGAGTGAATTAATGAAGAGTTGACAGCTTAGGTAGGAATATATTTATAGTGTAATAGCTGCCTCCTCTACATTTTTAAGTGTAGACACGAAACGGGTTTAGATTTTTTTTTTTCCTTATTAAGATCGTTGAATGAAAACTTTGGCAGCAAGTTTATGTCATTGTATTTGTGTGGTGTTTCCTCGCAATTGTAGCTTGCTGTAGTATTTGACCATATTCTATCGATAATGCTTATAATATGTTTGTCTGTCCTCAGAAATTATTCAATTCAATGGACCGTCGCCTTAGTGTACAGATTAACATTAGGGGTGAGAATCGAGCATGTTTATCGTGTTTGTGTCGTATCATTTGGGACTAATGTATATCTTTAGTTGGTTGAACACTAATTAACTTTAACCCTATTGTTGATTGTGTTACTCATGAGTTGATCGTATCAAGTAATCACCAATATGAACCGTTAACTTCATTTTAATTAAGTTCAAGTTGTGTTATCGTATCGGGTTAAAAGTCTTCATCATGTATTAAAATTAGAATAATAATAATAAACGTGTTTTTTTAGAAGAAAATTGACATTTTTCTGTTTAACAAATATACACTAATTGCTTCATATATACAAGACAACGCTAAAACCAAATTTACCAAAGATTTATATTTGAAAACAAGTGGCGAAGACCATAGATAAACGGTTACAATTTTTTTATTTCTTTTGGTCCAATCCTTCTGATTGTTTATAGCTGTCTCCACTCCTTTTTCTTTTCTCTGCTTCTCTTGTTTGCTTGCCAAGCAAGCAATATAAAACTTCCAATGGGGAGAGAAAATATATGGTCAATTAAACCAGAATTAATCTCATCATTAACAACGCCCTTTATATTCAAATTGATTAGCCGTTGAATTTTTTATAGGATTCAATTTTCGTACAGATATTGTTGCACTGTTTCTGCCGGCCTGGCATATTTCTCAATATTTAAGTTTTCTCAGTGTCCTTTGATTAACTTTTTAAATTCCCATGATTACAAAAATAAATAAATAAATAGTAATTTGCCATGAATATTCGTACGGAAATAAATCTTCTGCCAAAAAAAAAAAGTAATCAACTTTAATTAAGTATTATTAATTATAAGCCGTTCAACATTTAAATTTCCTTTTTGACTAGATACTTAGCCGCCGGGAATGGATACAATGGACCAAAACTAAAATGAATTAGATTTCGTTGTAATTATTTAACTTAAATTCCTTGTTTTTGGTAACAATTTTTAATTAATTAGGAATCCATTGTAATTTATGCAATGCCTATGGACCTCTCTGTCTGTCCTGTACTCAGCAAGTCTCTATCTATTCGACCAAAACCCAAAACACAGATAAGACTTGATAATTTTTTTTTGTTTTCTAGGCATAAAACCATAACTGTTCCACAAGAAAGTCCAATTAATCATCACATGGTGGTGGTGGTGGTGGTGGTTGTGGTATATAAGATTATCAACAAAAGGTATTTGTTTATGTTTCGGTAGACTTTTGTTTTCTTTTAATTTTATACAAGCAGTATTAGGAGAGAGAAGAATCGAACCTAGAATTTCGGATGTAAAGGTGTTTCTTTCTTTTCGCATGCTCAAACAATAGGTAAATCCCCTTAACCACTTAAGCTACAAGCCTACAATCCCTTTGCAACTGATACGGTGGCTTAAACGATTTATATTTCAATATTCAAATGTATATTGCCAGTCACCCATGAAGGGCGAAATTGTTAATGGGCCGGCTTCCCTTGGGTTCCAACTGCCAACAGATTACGGTGTGAATGCGTTGAAGCAGGAATATTCTCAGTCGAGCAATAGAAAATCTGTACAACGCTCTAGCTGTTATCTTCTTTTCCCGCATGAAAGAGAAGTTGCTCTGTTACCAACAAATTTTTAATAAGCTTCCGGTGATACAAATGTATAGTTTGGGGCGGCAATTACCTATTTTTCTCTAGCGACACATATTCCATAAGAATTGTCCTGAAGAGTTCCAGATTCCATATTATGGGTTTGATTTTTTTTAGGACTATTTTTTAAAAAGACATATGGGTTTGATTTCTAAGTTTGATTAATGTATTTATTTATTTATTTTATACTTGGGTAATTCAAAGAAGGAGGAGAGGGCAAAAGAGAGAAAGATGGAGAGAGTTTTATGGTTTTTTAATTTTATTTTTTTAAGATTAATAATTTTTCATAATTTATTTTATTATTTTTATATAATTTATGGGGCCTATCTACTCTCACGTCAGCAAATAACAGATTTGTGGACGGAAAGACTAATGATAGGTATGAAAGTGGTACGAAAATAAACTGTGTATGCGACTGAGACGAAGAAAAAAACTTGATTTATCGAACTTTAAAAGTCGGTAAACTTTACCATAGTAAAGTGAAAATTACCCTAAATAATAAGTGTACCAAATCTTCGTCCCAGAAAACATGCATCAATTCTGCAAAGAACCAGATCGACAGAGCTTTTATTGAAGGCATGCAATTAAGAAAAGATTTAAAATACAATACCGTAGGGCCTTTGGTTCAACTGGGTCATCAGATATGAGGCCCAGAAACTTGCTGTGAAAAAATTCGCTTGAAATAGGCATGTAATTAAGAAAGAAATCACTATAGAAAGAAAGACCAGAAAACCTGAGAAAGACGTGTTACAAATTAAACCACAGTATAATTTTTGTACACAAAATGTGTTTCATGACAACACTTTTCTTGAATCAGCTTGTGTTTGTGCCTAATAAATCACGGCCGTGAATTGGCCGGGGGAACTTCTCTTCTCGGCCTCAAACTGAAACGCAGTGTTTTGTCAGGGTGTTTGACGTTCCAGAGAAACAAGGAAAAATCACCAAGGCATGGTTATCTCGGCCAAGGTTATAGGCCGAGGCCGAGATCGAGCAAGGTCACGGCCAAAGGCATTAAAGTCAGATCATCACGTGACAGCAAGGTCCCACGCTCCATTTAATGAAGCAAGGTCTCTGTTTATTGCAGCAAACCCACTGACCAAGAATAAACATTTAATGCGCGAGGGAAGGTGGGAAGTGATTGGAGTCAGGATTTGGTGACAGAGATCAGAGTGATTAGACGCCAACATTCTCACAAAGCTCTTTGCAGCTTGAGAGATTAGGTAATTGGCTATCAGAGCAATAAATGCGTCTCCACGGCCAGAAGCGCAGAGCCCACGATCAGGGCGGCGGCCGAGATTCACCGGGATTCATGGAGTCACACCACCATACTTCACGATCCCAAATGTCGATTAGACTGCCCACTTGGCATAATCAGGCTCCACCATGCAGATTTTCAGCCTCGATTACCCCTCCAGGAGCTTTGCCTATAAATACAAGACTCAGGACTACGTTCAAAGGGTTCAAACACCAAACAAAAGCCTCCCACGGAGCAACTTATATTTTCCTGTAATGCACTTTCAATATCTTTACTTGCTTTTCTAGGAGTAGTGTTAGTTTGTAAGGAAAATCCATTCATCAATATATCAAACGACCCTTGATTTTCAAGGCGCCGGAGCACCACCCTTGCTGTTCGCTCATTCACCCCATATATCATACGACCGCTGCTCATCGAGTAGCGCGCCGGAGCACCGCCCCAAAACCCACCAAACACCACCACTCAACGGCCTTGTAGTTCAGGCCGTGAACCTTACAGCCGAGACTAGTTCCTCTCTCGGCTACAATCGTTTGATTAGAAGACGAGTTCAGACAGGCGCACTATCTAAACACTATCGCCCACCTCAAACATCTCGACGCACGGTAGATCGTGCTGGCACGCCCGCGCACAAACGCACCCCGTCCAAAAGCAGGAAACCGCGTGTTAACGCAAATCCCCTCGGCCCGGAACTCCAGGCCGTGAGATTTGCGCGGCAGACAGCTTGAAGCAAAAAAAAAAAGGGATGAAAAGTTCACGGGATTCTATATGCTTCACCAAGGTTTGTGGAGTCCAGAACATTCCGAAAAGCACAAGCATCTGTCCTGCACTTTCTTTTATCCACTTTACCCATATAACCACAATCTTCGAAAAGCACTTTTTGAAAAAGTTCTGCTCGAAGCTACATCACCCATGGTGTTGTTGAAAAACTAAAAGCTGAGTTTGCTGTAGAATGAGTAAAAGGAATGCGATACTGATTCATTGACTTGAAGTCTAATTAAATACAAATGCAAATAACAGAAAGCTAGAAAATAAAGCAACCTCTAATCCCACGACTAATAACTCCTAATAATCTGGGATTTTCCTAAGGAATAGGTAAAAGCAACAGACTTCCTAACAAATAGGAATTTATTGAAACACAAACGACTATCTTAACACCCTCCCTTAAACTGAATGCCATCTATGCAATCAGTTTAAAAAGGAACTTGAACAAACTCCAAGTAATCCACGCAACTTCTCAGATGCTTCCAGCTTTAGAGGTTTGGTCAGGATATCTGCAACTTGGTCTTCACTTCGACAATAAACCAAATCAATGGTATTTTCAGTTACAAGATCACGAAGAAAATGATACCTCACATCTATATGCTTGCTTCTTCCATGTAAAACTGGGTTCCTGGAGAGTTTAATAGTTGAACTATTATCACGATGAATCACAGTAGGCCCATGTTGATAAAACTGTAGCTCTTCAAGAATCCTTCTCAACCAAATTGCTTGACACGCAGAGGTTGCTGCAGATACGAACTCTGCTTCAGTTGTGGACAAAGTTACAACCTGTTGCTTCTTTGATGCCCATGATATGGCACCTGAACCCATCATAAACACATGGCCTGTTGTACTCCGCCCATCATCCAAATCACCAGCATAATCACTGTCAGTGAAACCAGTCAAAATAGGTCCACCATTTTTCTTGTAAAAAATACCAAAATCTGTTGTTCCTTTCAAGTAACGAAACACTCTTTTAGCAGCTCTGAGATGCAGCTCCGTTGGTCTTTCCATATACCTGCTAATTAGACACACTGCATACATAATATCAGGCCAAGTGGCTGTCAAGTACATTAAACTTCCAACAATTTGTTTGAAGTAAGTACTATCAATCCTCTCTCCATCAAGATCTCTCGAGAGCTTTAATCCCGGTTCAGTTGGAGTCCCAACTGGATTACAATTCTCCATGTGAAACCTCTCCAAAACCTCTTGAGCATATTTCTTTTGCCCAATAAAAAACCCAGTAGCTGTTTGTACTACTTCTATACCAAGATAATATTTCATCTTTCCCAAATCAGTCATGTCAAAATCAGCCATCATAGAATTCTTAAAATCAACAAACATAGCTTCATCATTGCCCGTAAAAATAAGATCATCAACATATAAGCAAACTATCAGGATTTTACCTTCTGCTCCAGACTTGATGAATAGAGTGTGCTCATATGGACATTTGTTGAAACCTGCCTTTTCAAAGTATGCTTCTATACAACTGTACCAGGCTTGAGGTGCCTGTTTCAGGCCATATAAAGCCTTCTTTAATCTGTAAACCTTATGTTCATTACCTTTTATCACATAACCAAGAGGCTGCTCAATGTAGACTTGCTCAAGTAGTTCACCATTAAGGAAGGCCGATTTCACATCAAGCTGGAAGATGGGCCATGAGTTTTGTGCTACTAATGAGACTACCAACCGAATTGTATCCTGTCTTGCAACAAGAGCAAAAACCTCTTGATAATCAACTCCATGCTCTTGATTGTAGCCTTTCACAACCAACCTTGCTTTGAACTTGTCAATTTCTCCCTTTTCATTCAGCTTCGTCTTATAAACCCACTTTACACCAATGGTTTTTTGCCCTTCAGGAAGATTGGTTAGCTCCCAAGTCTCATTTTTCTCTATAGCTTGAATCTCTGCATCCATGGCTTTTTTCCACTTTTCTTCTTTCACTGCTTCTGCAAACAATATAGGATCGGAGCCTTCAAATAATAATCAGTCGAGATGTTATGTTTGATGAAGAAAACACATGGGATTGGAGCAGCACCGAACAACATCAAATTTTAATTGATCTTGAGGAAGCTGGCGGGGAAATTGTGATTCAGACCCCTGACTTTCACGAAGAGGTTGCAGTGGCTGTATAATTTCCCCGCCAGCTTCCTCAAGATCAATTAAAATTTGCTGTTGTTCGGTGCTACTCCAATTCCATGTGTTTTCTTCATCAAACAGAACATCTTGACTGATTATTATTTTCTTGGTAATGGGATTATATAACCTGTATGCTTTGGATTCTTCACTAACCCCAATAAAGACACACTTCACACTTTTATCATCAAGCTTTGTTCTCTTTTCATCTAGAACATGCGCATACGCTATACACCCAAAAATTCTGAAGTGATCAACTGAGGGCCCGACTTCACTCCAAGCTTCTTGTGGTGTTATGTTTTTTACAGCAAGGGTAGGGCTTCGGTTGAGTACATGAACACTCCAATTGACTGCTTCTGGCCAAAAAGTCTTCATAATACCTTTTTTTACCAACATGCTTCACACCATGTTCATAATCGTCTAATTCTTTCTTTCTGCAACGCCGTTTTGCTGTGGTGTGTATGCAGCGGTAAGATGCCTCCGTATTCCATGCAATTCACAAAAACTTGCAAAGTTATGTGAGTTAAATTCACCACCACGATCTGTGCAAAGGATCTGAATGTACTTGCCATATTCTTTTTCAACTCGAGCCTTAAAGCTTTTAAAAACAACAAAAGCTTCAGATTTCTCTTGCAAGAAATAAATCCATGTTTTTCGACTATAATCATCAATGAAGGTGATGAAATACCTTTTGTTTCCATTCGATGTTGGATTGATTGGACCACAAATGTCCAAATGAACCAACTGTAGGATTTGCTCAGCTCTCCATGCTTTTCCTTGCGGGAAAGACTCACGATGTTGTTTACCAACAATGCAATCTTCACACATTTCTGTGGGACAATTAATCTTAGGCAATCCTTCCACCATGTTCTTCTCATGTAGGGTTTTCAAGCCTTTGAAGCTCAAATGACCATAACGAAGATGTCATAGCCATGTTGGATCTTGCACTCTTGTTGAGAGACACTTCTGGGCATCATACTGAATGTGCAGAGGGAACATACGATTTGCTGTCATTTTTGCTTCTGCTATGAGGCCCTTCTCTGGATGATGAATTTGACACCAGCTTTGTTGGATGATGATGATATAACCCCTCTCTTGCAGTTGGCCCATACTGATGAGATTGCTTTTCAAATCTGGGATATAAAACACACTAGAAATTGTCTGCACAGTGTTGTTTTTCATATGGAATTTGATATCCCCTTTTCCCATGACAGAAATGCAAGAGTCGTTCCCAACCTTCACAGTTTCTCTGAATGTTTCATCCAAATCATAAAATAAAGACTTGTTTCCACACATGTGATTGCTGCAACCCGAATCTAAATACCAAGTATCACCTGATGAAATCTCCTTCTTGTCGATGTAAGCCATCAAGAGTATTTCTCCTTCAATCTTAGCAAAATTTACCTTGGTTTCCTTCTCTTTGTCAGGGCATTCATACTGATAGTGGCCAAGCTTGTGACAGTGATAACATTCCACACTCGCCTTGTCAAATTGTGCTCCTTGATTGTAAGAAAGTTGGGGTCCTCTACCTCTGCCGCTTCTGCGAAATCCTCCACGTCCTCTACCTCTTCCTGAAGAAGTAGTTCCTTCATAAGTACTGACCTTCAAGGCTTGCTCCTCCACAACATAGCTGGTCATCCTCTGCTCATGAACTAACAGTGAGCTTTGCAACACATCAATCGAAAGACTATCAATGTCATTCGATTCTTCAATGGAACACACCACATAGTCAAAGTTGCGTGTCATTGAGCGAAGGATTTTCTCAATGACTGCAACATCTTTCAAATTTTCTCCATGGATGCACATCTTGTTTGCAATTGACAGTGTTCTTGCAAAGTAGTCATTTACTGACTCTCCTTCCTTCATGTGAAGAATTTCAAACTCTTTGCGAAGAGCTTGGAGTTGTGCACGTTTCACCCGTGCAGTGCCTTGGTACTTCGTCTTCATTGAATCCCAGATGTCTTTAGACTTCTTCAGGATGGTTTTGAGAATGGCACGATCTATTGCTTGAAACAAATAATTCTTTGTCTTCAAATCCTTCCATCTCTGATCCTCCAACATCTTTCTCTGCGCTTCTGTCAAAACAGTCTTACTAGTGTGCACATCGATGTCGGTTTCCATGAGAGTCCAGTACTCCTTGGATCTCAGAAAATTTTCCATCAACATACTCCAATGATCATAGTGACCATCGAAGCGTGGAATCGCAGGTTGCACAAAGCTGTTTTCAGAAGCCATTGAATATCTTGCTGTGGCAAGAATGAAAGCTGCTGCTTTTCCAAATCAGACCCCAGTGGGGGGCTCTGATACCAATTGTTGAAAAACTAAAAGCTGAGTTTGCTGCAGAATGAGTAAAAGGAATGCGATACTGATTCATTGACTTGAAGTCTAATTAAATACAAATGCAAATAACAGAAAGCTAGAAAATAAAGCAACCTCTAATCCCACGACTAACAACTCCTAATAATCTGGGATTCTCCTAAGGAATAGGTAAAAGCAACAGACTTCCTAACAAATAGGAATTTATTAAAACACAAACGACTAAATATCTTAACTGGTGTGATGGAGGACAAAATGCTTGTGGCATTCCGGTCTATCTGCCTCGATGTTCCCATGAATCGAAGTAGCAAGAGTTTTCTCAAAAAACACAACAACAAAGCCCCGATAAAGAAAAAGAGATGGGGTAAATCGTTGTGGCTGTTCTAAGAACCAAAGAGCAATCTCAAGCCTCTCAAACCTTACTGTCAACACCAATATCAAATTATGAAGTGTTTAAGTGCAGTCTAAAGGCTAAAAAGATATCAATCCAAATTGAGGCGGTTCAAAGAACACTAGTCTAATTCCACACTCAAGTCAAGATATGAGTGAGGGTATGCAGTAGGCCTAAACCCACAAGGAGTTCATGCGGCCTTGCTCTTCCAAATTCCAATGCTGGGTCATGCTCCGAGCATCAAGCTCATTCCCAAAAGATACTAAGGGAGCATCAATATGGCTTAACGGGTTTGTTCATCACAAGAGCCCATTAATCTCAAGTCCTCAAAACCATGCTTGAAGAAAAAATACAAGTGTCAATGATCGAATTGAGTTAGGCCCCTTTTGGGATTGCTTTTTTTTCGCCAAAAACCTACTTCACTTTAAAGTTAAGCAGTTTAAGGTGTTTGGTAAAAATAAAATATCCTGATTATTTTAAAAGCAGTGGCCTTTTGACAGCAGCTTTTAAAAGCAGGATCTGAGTTGCTTTTCAAAGCTGCTTTCAAAAGAAGCAGAGATGAACCTTTAATGAATTTTTTTAATTCCCAAAATACCATCATTCATTTTAAAAAATGACCCCACCTCCACTTCCTCATCCAACTCACCACTTGCACCACCACATTCACTACCTCCACCGCCACCACCACATCCTCCTCCTCCTCATCCTCTGACACCACCACCACCACCTCCACAACCAACACCACCACCACCACCATGCTGCCACTACCACCACCACCACCTCCACAACCGCCATCCCCACCACCACCACCACTACCATAACCACCAACTCCACATTCATCACCACCACCACCTCCACTCCATCACTACCACTACCACCACATGATTAGTACATAACACTTTTAACATCATGTTTATTTTAGTCATTATTCATAGTTACAACAATTTTATATTAAAATTTACCAAACGATTTTGACACTACTTTTTGTACTAACAACACTTTAAAAATATTGTTTACCAAACATGGAGCTGCTTTACTTTATTACAGCTAATTATTTTCAAAGCACAGCATAAGCAACTTTTTTTAAAAGTGACAGCAATCCCAAACTGGGCCTAGTGGGTTCATCAAAATAGCTCATTAATTTTCTTTGACATTGACAATAAAAATGGTACAAAACCATTCCAAATTTTCTCATAGGTCATACCCATGCAAATTTCATTGAGATCAAATTCAAATCTTTCAAACTCAAATTCTAAATTAGTGGGCCACACTTGTCCATTAATTTCCAAATAATTGGAACTACGTCGGTTTGATCCAGTCAAGGGTACGTAGGCAGTCTAGCATCCCACTAGATGCAATCGTAACCAAATTTGAATATTTGGTTTATCCTAACCAAATTGGCCCAAATACTTTTCCAAATGTAAATGTCAATTGTAGAAAATTAGTGGGTTCATCAAAATTGCTCATTATTTTTCTTGGACATTGACAATAAGATAGATGGTACAAAACCATCCAATTTTTTACCATTGGTCACCTACCCATGCAAATTTCAATGAGATTAAATTCAAATCTCTCAAACACAAATTCTCAATTAGTGGGCCACACTTACCCATTAATTTCCAACTTTTCTCATGGGTCATCTACCTATGAAAATCTTGAAATCTCCAAATTGTCTCAAAGACACAAATTCTCAACTAGTGAGCCACACTTACTCATTAATTTCCAACTTTTCTCACGGGTCATCTACCTATGAAAATCTTAAAATCTCCAAATTGTCTTAAAGACACAAATTCTAAATTAGTGGGCCACACTTATCCATTAATTTCCAAATTTCCGAACTACGTTGGTTTGATCCCTTCAAAAGGGTACGTAGGCAATCTAGAGACTCAATCTAGATGCACCTGCCCAAATCTTAAATCCAAATAGAATCTCTGGTTTATTATTAGTCAAATTCACCCCAAATACAATTCAAAATCGAATCCCTGGTTTATTAAGCTAAATTCATTCAATACAATTCAAGTCAAATTTCCCTCGCAATGAGTCATTTATTCTTTGTGATTCTTTGAGCTACTAGTGGCTTGATTTCCGCAAGAGATACATAGGCATCCTGAGGTTCTACATAGAGGCAGTCACTAAACCAAACACACACGTTATGTTTCTTTATTATGAAATCAAAGGGTGTTCCCTTGAAGCAAGGAATTGTAATTAAAAAACACCACGTCTCGAATGGGTTGAACCTAAAATAATAAAACCTCATTATTTAATTAGTGCTGGTAAAATTATGTTGGGAGGTTCACATTTTTCTTCAACAAATTTTAATCATCATAATTCTCTTATCGTTTAAATTCAAATATAATTAGAAATAAATCACTCTAGTATTTGATAGATTAACAATACTCTTTTTACTACTGTACTAATTTGAGCGATATTATCCACTTGCAATTAATCACATCACGTAGTAAAGTAAAAATTACCCTAAATAATAAGTGTACCAAATCTTGTACCAAAACACATGCATCAATTCATAGAGACTCATTTTATTTGCGCGCTCTAATTCTGAGATGCTAATTAAGCACATTGGTTCTGCAAAGAACCATATCGGCAGAGCTTTCATTGAAGGCTTGCAATTAAGAAAAGATTCCAAATACAATACCGTAGGGCCTTTGGTTCAACTGGGTCATCAGATATATGAGGCCCAGAAACTTGCTGTAAAAAAATTCGCTCATGTAATTAAGAAAGAAATCACTATAGAAAGAAAGACCAGAAAACCTGAGAAAGACGTGTTACAAATTAAACCACAGGATATATATAATATAATATTTGTACACTAATAATTCATGTACCCAAAATGTGTTTCATGACAACACTTTTCTTGAAGCAGCTTGAAGCAAAAAAAAAAGGGCATGAAAAGTTCACGGGATTCTATACGCTTCACCAAGGTTTGTGGAGTTGTCCAGAACATTCCGAAAAGCACAAGCATGTCAGTCCTGCAGTTTCTTTCATCCACTTTACCCATATAACCACAATCTTCAAAAAGCCGCACTTTTTGAAAAAGTTCTGCTCGAAGGTACTTCCTCCTTCACAAATTATTATTGGTGTATGTTTGTTTGGATGAGCTGCAGAAATAAGAAGCCATTGAGATGACACATGTTGAATTCATAGCATTCCATTTTGTTCTACACCAACCATCTTGAGCGCTTCCTTCCTGACAGTTTCTAAAGACAATTGTATTATGTGTGTGCTTTATTTTTCATTGGAAATTTTGGTGAAATGCAAAGAATCAGGACATTTCACGTCACTACAATATCCAGACATTTTGGGATTGAGGCCCCTACAATATCCAGACATTTCACGTCAACAAAGTTCCTTTCCATAATATTAGCATGCTACCCTAAAAATGTTAAAAATTCGCCATTCATCGACGTGATGATTGGTGTTGCGACGAGCCTCAAGAAAATTTGCAAATTATAAGAAACAAATGGAAATTAAGAAAAAAAACCAATTACTTCAATTTGATGTAGACATTATAGAAGAGGTGGTCCAAATCGAACGAAGATAATTCCAAGTTCCTGGCCACTCTAGAACTTTTTCCACAGTGGAAAGCAAGGAAGAACTAGTAGTCGAGAAAATTGTACAGAGAAAGAATATTCACGTCACTTAGACTCCTTCAACCTCTAGAAAGCAAACGTGGTTTACCAGCACGGCATTGTGGGGGTGACGGTGGGGTCTCTCTCTCTCTATCTCTCTCTTACTAGGGTTTTGTTAGGGTAGAGATGCCATTTCCATGTACGTTTTGGCCACTCGATGTGCACGGTGCTCATTTTACCACAAACCCTTTTTGGGGGCTAGTGGCTTGCGTCTTTTGGATATATATATGTATACCACATGATCCTGACAATTCTAATTGATTGCATGGCCTTCATTTCATTGCAACCTATTGCATTATTGGCTCACACCTTTTATACACGAAAAGAAAATGCATCTGATTTCCTCTTGTATTGTCTCTTTTTCTAATCATGGTAAATTTTATTTCATTTTATTGGTTGTTTGCCACCAATAATTTAGTAACTTGGGTTAATTTCCAGCAAGCACTTGATAAATTATGACTGGTTGTTAAAGAAAATCACATTTTATCAAGTTTCAAGTGTCATATATATTCTATATTGTTGAAGATGGTTCGAGAGATTTCCTGAACATTGTGTGATCTCCTTTTGATTAATTTCTAAGGTCATTTTGAATCCTCTCCTTTACAATCTTTCACAATCTAAACTTTAAATTAAATTATGGTATATTTAAGAAAAAATATATATGGAGGAAAGTAAGTCTCAAAGGGAATATAAAAGTAAATGATATACTTGAGTAAGATCGGAATATAAGAAAGATATAAAAATAATAACCGTATTAAGGGAGGAGAGATTCGAACATAGATTTATTCGTTCGAATAAATGGTAACCATTTGAGTTACAAACTTCTTGTATTATAAAATTTATTATTAACAAATGATAACCATTCGAAAAGAAAAATGATTGAGAAAAGTTTCCATTTCAGTGGTAAATAAAAAGGAGTTTCCATTTCAGACCCCCTGAAGCACTTTTTCGAATAAGAAAATTCAATTTCTCACTTTGGCAGCCGCGTATCTTTGGAAGGGGCCGACTAGTGCGCAGTGCAAATGGACAGATTCCAAGCGTGTGTAACACGCACTACTACCTTCGTAAAGAGAAACCATTAAGTCTCCGTCACTCATTCGGTTCACACACGGGCCACTGTCGTCGCCACTATTGCACTTCGAGCGCCTTCAGAGTTCGGGTCCTACCTCGCAACAATTGGGTCCAGCAGATTACGCCACGTGTACAAATCCATTTTCTCCATCTTCCTTCCCACCTACCATACCGTACTTGCCCACAGACTATTTGAAATAAAATTAGAATTGTTTTTTTTGTCAAGATAAGTTTCATTAATAAGAAACAGATCATTACTCATTCAGGCACGGTCTTGGATTTGAGTTTTAGTATCCGTGTTGTAGCGTGTGTGAGTTTAGTATACTATCTCCCCTCTCAATAAGAAAGGTCCTAAAATAGAAACAGATCATTACAAAATGGGCCAATACATAACAGCTAAGGTCCAACATACTACAACATAACAAAATAAAATAAACTGAATCAAGCCCAATATTACCACAAGACCTAGCAACCCTACCAAAAAAGATTATAAAACACCAATCGTCGCCCTGATCATTGCCGGCACCGCCAAGTTCATCACTACCCCAACCACAAGAAGATGGGTTTGTGAAGACACTTGAAAGAACCGACCGATTAGAATGGGGTGAAATCGCATCATACTCATACACTTGAAAGAACTGGACCAAATTAATCAGGTTCGATTTTTGGTCAACTCGGTCCAATTTTTTTTCAACCCGATTTTTCCCCCTTTTTTAGACCCAATTCAGCTTGGTTCTCTGGTTTGAATACCCACCCCTAATTGTGGCGACAGAGGGCTATTCGGGAGAGGGGTAGGGTTCTCACTTTTTAGGAGCAACCAACAACATCTAATAAAATTAGAAATGGTTGAAATAAAATCAATGTATAATTATAATTTAGTATGACTACACGTAACTAACCAACTCTTAGTACAGTGCTGCTTTCCCCATATTATCGGAACAGGTAGCAAGCTCAAAATTTTCATAATATCACTTGGAAAAAAAAAAAATTGGACTATGGAATTAAAATTTATTTTTTTGTACAGAAAAGTGATTTCTTATCAGTAAGAAGGTTAATATTTTCATAAAATTACCTTTCATTTCATTTTTTCTTAAGTGGTTTTAGTTTTTTTTTTGGTGGACAGGATATGGTTCTATTTAGACCACTATTTCATTTTTTCAGTTTTTTATTTTTTTTAATACCTTTTAACAATATTTTACTTTATATAAATTTTTCTCTCAGGAAATGAAAATTTTAAAAAAGTCAAAATGGCGGCAATGTACACTTTCAGTGGCGGATCCACCCAAGAGTGAGTGAAGACTATAACCTCTACTCGCCTTTTTGATACATATGAAGTCCCTAATATCTCTATTGAATCTTTGTTTTAGTTTGGTGCCATGGAGGCAAGGTGTTTGACAAAAGTCCATACGAAGGGGTAAAATCCTACACATATCTTATGTACACAACATGTTGGTTGTCTGGTTTGGTGTTCATGAGTGAATCACGGTGTGATCAATTGTTTGATTACTTCAATTTGGATTTTACTGATCTACCTTTTGGTTTACAATCTTCATTTTCAATATAGAAATTAGAATATACATATGATAGGTGGTGCCGTTGTAGGTTGATTTTGTAAAGGATATTTCTTGCCTCCTTATCTGTAAGGAGATACTCCTTTTTCCTATAAATAACAGTTTGACACAAGCAAAAATAATTCATCAAAAACACAAAAAGAAAAACTTCTGCACACATGTCATTCTGCTATTGACATGAATATAAGAGCTCTTACTTTGGTAAATGCCTTGGGGTTTAGGCCTTGGACTTCTACAGTTGCCCCCAAACATGATAAGATCTTGATTCCGCCACTGAACACTTACGTGTAACGAAGAAGCGTCAATAATATGTATTCTTGCAAAAAGAGGCATTACGGATGGGAAGAAAATGAAATTTTCTTTTAAGAGTTTTCGTATCAGTTTTGCCTCTTCGATTATGCCAAATTGGAAAATTTTATATTTTGAACTTACAAAAATAATGTATTATATGGGGAAAATTAGAGGTCTAAATAGAAGCAACCTTTTCTCTTTTCTCTTTTCTCTTTATTCATAATTTTTGGGTTTTGCTGTATTTGCATGGCCAAGCTTCTCCAAACCAAGAGCCAATAATACTGAGGCACTAGACGCCACTCAGTTGAGCCACGTGTAGCTGCAGCGTCACATCTCCTCTATAAATACAGTGCATTGGAGCAAGTTGCAGGAGCATTACAAGCCTAGGATTGAGAACTGAGAAATAGGGCCACACCTTAATCTTTATCTCCTCGCCAGTCTTTGTTTGGTTCCATAGAAAATCTAATTTTCTCCGGGAAGAAGAACAAAAAACAGAGATTGAGAAAATGTTCATCGAGAGCTTTAAGGTAGAGTCCCCTAATGTAAAGTACACAGAGAATGAGATTCATTCCGTGTACAGCTACGAGACCACTGAGCTTGTCCATGAGGACAGGAAGGGCACATACCAATGGATTGTCAAGCCCAAGACTGTCAAATATGAATTCAAGACTGATATCCATGTCCCCAAACTAGGGTTTGCATCACTAACCCAGACCGTTTTGTTTTGCCATTTCAAAATTTAAAATGAAATCTGATTGTTGGGTTATAATTTTGTCTTTCATAATTTTTCTGGGTAAGTCTTAAAGTTTTGATTTTTATTGATTTGATGTGTTTGTTGATTTTTGGGATACAGGGTAATGCTTGTGGGCTGGGGTGGAAACAATGGCTCAACCCTCACTGCTGGTGTCATAGCAAACAGAGAGTGAGTGCTTCAATTTCTTCATTTCCACCTGCATTTTAATAACAATTTTTATTTGGGAATCAAATTTAAGCTCTAATCATTGTGATGGTTGTTCAGATTGTGTTTGTGGTTTAAAATGTTGATATATATTTTTTAAATGTTCCACTTTGTCTGTACATGAATTTTTTATTAATTGTAAGATATGGGTATTGTAAATTCTCAGAGGAATCTCCTGGGCAACCAAGGACAAGGTGCAACAAGCCAATTACTTTGGCTCACTGACCCAAGCCTCATCCATCCGTGTTGGGTCTTTCAATGGAGAAGAGATCTATGCCCCATTTAAGAGCCTGCTTCCTATGGTAATTTTATACTTTTGATTTCTTAATTGGTGTTTCAGTTGCTTCTGGTTTAATTAATTATGTAAAATTATACATCAACATTAATTAAGAGCTAAAAATTTGGTTTTCAGGTTAACCCAGATGACATTGTGTTTGGGGGTTGGGATATAAGTGATATGAACCTAGCAGATGCTATGGCTAGGGCCAGGGTCCTGGACATTGATCTGCAAAAGCAACTGAGGCCATACATGGAGTCCATGCTCCCACTCCCTGGAATCTATGACCCTGATTTCATTGCTGCTAACCAAGGTGCACGTGCCAACAACGTGATCAAGGGGACCAAGAAGGAACAAGTCCAACAAATCATCAAAGACATTAGGTACTAGTTAATTCTAAAATCGAATTAATTAATACAAATCAACAGTGTTAACTGTCAAGTGTTTGTCCTTTTAAGGAAAGAAAGTTAGTTTGGTGCTAATTAGTGCTTTATGTATGTCCTAATTAAACAGAGAGTTTAAGGAGAAGAACAAAGTGGACAAGGTGGTTGTGCTGTGGACTGCCAACACTGAGAGGTACAGTAATGTGGCTGTGGGGTTAAACGACACAGTGGAGAACCTTTTGGGTTCAGTGGACAAGAATGAAGCTGAGATTTCTCCTTCCACCTTGTATGCCATAGCTTGTGTTCTTGAAAACGTTCCTTTCATCAATGGAAGCCCGCAAAACACTTTTGTCCCAGGTAGCCTAGCTAATTAGCTAATAGCCCTTTTTATGTTTTCCTTCTTTTGCAAAATTTTTGGCTAATAAGCACCCTTTTCTCTTTTCTTTCTTATTTTCCAAATTTTTTAGCTAATAACCCTTTGCTCCAATCAAGTGTTTGATGTGATTGAATGTGACTATTATTGGCAGGGCTGATTGATTTGGCAATAAGGAGAAACTGTTTGATTGGTGGGGATGATTTTAAGAGTGGTCAGACCAAGATAAAATCAGTTTTGGTTGATTTCCTTGTTGGGGCTGGCATCAAGCCAACATCCATAGTGAGCTATAACCATCTTGGAAACAATGATGGCATGAATCTTTCAGCCCCACAAACCTTCAGGTCCAAAGAGATTTCAAAGAGCAATGTTGTGGATGACATGGTCTCAAGCAATGGCATCCTCTATGAGCCTGGTGAACACCCTGACCATGTTGTAGTCATCAAGTATGTGCCATATGTGGCAGATAGCAAGAGAGCCATGGATGAGTACACTTCTGAGATTTTCTTGGGTGGGAAAAACACCATTGTGATGCACAACACCTGTGAAGACTCCCTCTTGGCTGCTCCTATCATCCTTGATTTGGTTCTCCTGGCTGAGCTCAGCACTCGCATCCAGCTCAAATCTGAAGCAGAGGTATATTTGATTTTGTAACAATAATAATACAATTGCTCACTTTTAGCTTAATTGTTCACAATTGGAGCATAACTAGCTTGTGATGTGCTTGTGCAACAGTATTTATTTAGAAGCCACATTATATTGGTCATAGTAGCATTATAATTACTTGTCATTAGAAAAGATGCTAAAATGTTTTTCTGCCTCCTTTTGTTTACAGGGCAAGTTCCACTCATTCCACCCGGTGGCAACCATTCTCAGTTACCTCAGCAAGGCTCCTCTTGTAAGTCTAATATCAATGGTTTTGTCACTGTCATTGGTATACATCAGTTGTTGTTATGAATTTATATTTGCACATTAATGCTCTTGAGAGGTATCCAGAAAAGAAAGACAGAAAAAAAAGAAAAAAGAAAAGGAAATTAGAATTCAAGTGGTTGATTTGACATTTATGTTTTCTGGTTAAGATTCCAAAGTGGCTTCACAAAAGAGTGAGGGGGAAAAGGGTCAGAAATATTAATTGGGTCATTGGGGAATTGGGCTTCAAGTAGTTGATTTGACATTTACGTTTTTTAGTTAAAAACACATGGTGGCTTCACATGAGAGTGGGGAAGGAGGTTGGAAAATATTGATTGGGTCATGTGAGTCTTGAAACTACTGAGTGATTTATGATAATCTGGTGTGTTGTGTTGGCAAAACAGGTTCCACCAGGCACTCCTGTGGTGAATGCACTGTCAAAGCAGAGGGCAATGCTGGAGAATATCCTGAGGGCTTGTGTTGGTCTGGCTCCTGAGAACAACATGATTTTGGAATACAAGTGAACCAAAGAGATGGAAGATTTGATACAGAAAGTTCAAGAATCACTCCCTTACTGTTTATTTAATCTGGTGTTTGCAGATTGTGTGAGCAATCTTTGTGTTTGATCTTTTACTTTTCTGTTTCTAGGTGTTCCCAAAGTATGTAAAGCAGTTGCTTCTAGCTCATTCAGATGGCAGCAATTGTAATGGAATTAGAAATTTATAATGTTGGACAGTAGTTCTATGCCTAATTGTGCAATGTCATTATGCATATTTAAGTTTTAAGCCTGCCCTCTTTCTATTACCCTGTTCTGTTGCGTAGCATTTCAAGATTGCTTAATTGCCAGAAAGTAAGCGTACAAATTTGTTTGGTTCTTGAAGTAAACCAGAAAAGAGGAATTTCTCAAATCAACTTTCAAAAATAAAAAAAACATTAACCCTTCAGTGCGTTCTTCACTGGTCTCAGTTTCTTAACATCAGAAACGTTCTGTACTGATGGAATTGGCAGGTGGCCATGGCAGAGTTGAATAATTTGAGGACCATAAAAGATGAGTAAGGAGTAAGTTCCAATGATCCCCTTGGGTTTTATTGTCCTTCTCATGGGAAAGTTTGGAAAAATGAGCGAACATTAAATACACATTTTGCATGACCATATTGTCTCCATTAACAATTTAGAATTACAATATAGCATTAAATGTATTCATTTTTTTATTTGATTTCATATGGGTATAATTGGAAAATTAAACAAATTTCGTTTTATATTCCTACACAAACAAAACATGTGAAAGGAAATAAAGTGGTACTTCTTAGTTACTCTCCTAGGATTACCAAATATGGAAAAGGAATCTCCATTTTCCATTCCTTAGAAAATTACATGGGAAGTAATTTCCCCTCAAATTCGTTCCATGAACCAAACGGAGTCTAAAGAGGGCTAAAGAACTTTTGGGACATGGAAAATCCAAATGGACCCAAGTTTGTCCACAACTTTGTTCAATAATTCACAAGGTAAGATTGTGGTCCCAGTGGGTCTTTTCTTTTGCCCTGATAATGAAATGCACATCAGTATGATGTCTTTTTCTGCATAGAATTGCTTCCCACACCTAACTCTTATAGCAGCTAGCTGGTTTCTAAGAGGGCTAAAGAGCCCCTATGGAAAGGTCTATTTCTATGTCTCTGTCTACAAGTCTAATGTGGTGAGCCATTCTATGTGGATGGGTATAGGGGCAATCGTTGAATGAACACCATTTCAATTGGAGAAGCTTTTCTGCATCCAAAATTGATTCATACACTTAGTGACGTGGGAATTGGTTCAGTTATATTTTATTACAGATTGGATGGTCATCAACTTGAATATATATGCATTGAAGGTTGGGATCAGTATGTGCTCTCCTCAGTATAGGTAAGATTTTTTTTTTTCCTCCTGTAGGGTTTTGCTTTAATTTTAATTTTAATATAATTGTATCCGAACAAATTGATCATGGCATATGACTATTGGTATGCCAAAGTTGAGTTACAAACGGTTCGTTCCAAAGTTGAGTAACTATTGGTTTTCTGAAATAACACTATTATTGTAGCAAATAGTCTAATTATAAAGATATCATCTCGACGTGTTGTTGATATTATCCTGTTATTTTGATAACGAACAATCTCAAATAGTCTTGATATGACATAAATAAAATATCAATATTATGTCGACATTATTGATTTGGTCAATTCTGCAACAAATAGTCTTATTATATAGATATCATCTTGATAAGCTATTTATATTGGGTTCTGATTTTCCCACTCTCCTTTTGTCAACTTACACTCCTTTTTGTTTTTCAATATTTTTTACTATAACAAAAAATGGAATGTAAGTGAACAAAAGGGGAGTGGGAACATACAATTTCCAACAAAAGAAGTGTAAGTGGACAAACGAGGAATGGGAAAATCAGCTCCCTTTATATTATCCCGTTAAATTTGATAACGAACAATCCCAAATAATCTTGATACGACATAAATAAAGCATCAATATTGTGTAGATATTGTCAATTTGTTACACTAACAATGCTATTTGAGAACTTTGTTATAATGATAATGCTATTTGAAACTATTTTCCGAAGAAAAATTGATATAGTCAATGAGAGGGAAGTTCAGGGTAGGCCAACATGTCTCAGGACCACAGTACTCTTTGATGTATACTCCACATGAATAAAACAAATATAAAGAAACTCAAACCAATATGCCTTCTATAACTCAAGTGGAAGACATCAAAGACCAACTGGCCAGGGTGTTGTTTGGTGGGGAAGGTCTACACAAATGATATTCTTACTTTTGATATCAAATATGAAGTGGGCATGCCAAAAAGAGTTCAAAAACAATTCCTCGTCACTTGAGGAAGTGGGCGGGCCCAAAAGGCCAAAAAAAGCCCAAAACTCTTTTATCTGTGCCTAGGAAGGCTCTTGGGATAAAAAGGCTGACCATGCCCGTTAACATCCATGTGGTCGGGCTGTAAGGACAGCGCGTGGATCATATCGATCGTAGTGCGTGCTAGCGCCTACGTGCTTCACTTAGAAATCCACGCGCTGCTCCATTAAAAGACCATTAAACCTATGAATATTCCACCGACGAATGATTCCCCAAAATGAAGAGACACATGTTAGTCTGCGACTGACCAATGTCATCAAAGAGGCCCCTTGTGACTGACCTAGAGGGTGTCACATTCAATTTAGACATCTATTTTTCTTATTAAATATTGATAAACTTAAAACGTTTCATAGACAACAATAGAAATCAAATCTCACATCATCAATTGTTATAATAAAATTTTGGCACACCTAACATTTGAAACAAGATTTGAGCACCTTCACTGGTTAAGTTTGGTGTGTATGAATAACTAATTCAATAAAAATGTATTTTTCACTTGTGATTGAGGAATTTGAGCAAATGAAACCACACTAATGAATATTGTTGCTATCACGTGCTGAGTC
Source organism: Prunus kanzakura (assembly GCA_020521455.1). Lineage (NCBI taxonomy): Eukaryota > Viridiplantae > Streptophyta > Magnoliopsida > Rosales > Rosaceae > Prunus > Prunus kanzakura. The sequence goes on from BPUM01000811.1 coordinate 1,558,037, forward strand.
AAACTCTTACATAATTTCTTAACTTTCCGATGTGAGACAATTCTTCACCTGCTCACATTTTTTTACCATTGCGCTTGCTCTTACATGCATCGAAGCATATTTAAATTTGGTGGCGGTATGGCTTTTGTCACACCATTGGAGGTAGATGTTCTTAGCTTGGAGTCATGTCCTGGGATCGGTGTCAAAATCTTTAGCGCGTCACCAGTACCCACTTGAACTAGTTGTCTACAAAAAATAAAATTGATTTTGGTGCGTATATATATAATATACAAACAAAATTGTTGGGAGGATCTTACAAATAAAGTTACTCAAAAAATCCAAGAGAGCGTCATGTTAAAAAAAGAAAAAGAAAAAAAAAAGAATAAGCAAATGAAGTTTAAAAATTCACTAGTGGAAAGGCTTTCGCAGGAAGCTTGGGAATGGGTTGACACCTAAACCCCAGCATTGGCTTATTATATTTAGTCTTGAAAGCAACAAAAAAATGACCTCCTTCCAATTCCCATTTGCCTAATCTGTTTAGAAATGCTAATTTACTACACATTATATACTTAAAATTTACCCTTTTAAGTTGAATAAGCATTTTATTATTTGCATTATTGGACAAGCATGAGCCAATTGGAGGGCTATTGACCCCTATAAGAATTAGATTACAAAAAAGGGAAAAAAAAGAAGAAAGAAATGAAAAAAAAAAAAAAAAGTAGAAGAAGAAGAAACGAATTGGCTTTTGGTCAAAAAGGAAAAAAAAACGCAGAACAACATGGCCAAGAAGGAAAAAAACTCAGCAATAGAACCAACTGATTTCCTTCTTTTTAAAATTCTTTTGTAATCCTTGTTTAAATAAGAAAATAAAACATGTTTAAAGACTTTTTAAAGCTCACGAAATGCAGGCTTAAGCATGTTGTTTAAAGCCCATGAATTGCAATCCTATTTCCTCCTCTCTTTTTTTTGGCCTGGCCCAAGACTTCAAAAATAAATAAAAAAATTGGTGCACTCACACAGCACAACAAACTTTGGCTCTGTCATTTTGTCAAACACCTGGAGTGCACCACCACTAATTGAACAATGGGGCAATTTGAAGGACCTATATTGGTTTGTTCCGGCGAGGGGAGGTGCATAGATACACCACAGTCAGTATGGTGTCTTTTTCTGCATAGAATTGCTTGCCACACCTAGCTCTTAGTAGCTAGCTGGTTTCTACAAAGGGGAGCCGAATTCTCTCTAGTTTTTCTCTAGGGTCTCTAGAGTTTCACTAGGAGAGTCATCAGTCGTGAATCTCTTTGCAAGGCTCTGTGTTGAATTTTTTTCTCTATGTGGATGCGCATGCAACCTGGAGAACTACGGTGGGTCTTTGACTGGCTTCTGTACCTGAGTTGGTGGGTAGTGTGGGCTATTGAAGTTGTCTTTACAAGAATGGATGATTTGGTCTCCAACTTTGCGGAGCGCTTTGGACTCATGGAAGAGGAACAACAAGTGCTCAAGGTTGCGGGGGGTCCCAAGGATAACATGAAAATGGCAAAGTTTCTCCTCATTGGAAAGTTACTCACAAAGAAGTCCTTTAACAAGGAGGCTTTCAAACGCATTATGATTGCAATCTGGAAACCAAAGGCTAGGGTCCAAATTGGAGACCTGGACGACCAATGTTTTGTTTTCTCCTTTAACTTTAAGGAGGAGAGAGCAATGATCTGCATGGGAGGACCTTGGACATTTAACCAATCTTTGCTGGTTATGGCGGAGGCCGATGAGTATGTGAACCCTCGACTTATCCCACTCAATATGTAAGAGTTCTAGGTGCAGATTCGAGGTCTCCCGTTGGTGCTTATGACTCGGGCCATGGGCAGAGAAATCGGAATGGCTATGGGCTAATTCATTGCCACAGATTAGAATAAAGCAGGGAGTTATTTCGGAAGTGTGTTGTGTATCTTGGTGGCACTTGATATTACGAAACCTTTAAGGAGATTCATGCCAGTTCGCCTTCCTCACCTCGAAGGCAAGGTTAAGTGGGTGATTGTCCATTATGAGAAGTTGCCAGGAAGGGCGAGAACTCGTGGATAACAAGAAACCATTTGGGCTTTGGTTTCAAGGGGATGTGGTGGGACCTAAGTATCGCAGACCCAAGGGTCGGCATTTTGGGTCATCCTCCCAGTTGTGGGTCATGTGCGTGCCGGCTGGTGAGGATATGGAGGAGGAGACCTCACCGGCATCTTGATGGAGAGACGATAGACAAGATGACTAGGGCTAACGTGGAGGTAGCTTACACTAATGAGTGTAACCATGTGCTTTTGATAGGGGGTGTGCTGATCCAATGCATGTTGAGAATGTTGGTGGCATGAAACTTCCTGACCTCAACGTGATGCCAACTGACAGCTCAGATACATTTTAAAATTATTTAGGGGTATTTTCCTTAGGTGGAAAGTTGATGGGGAATTGCACATCGTTGTCCCTCCCTGGCGATTCTCATACGATAGAAAGGGGGTACATGTGAGTCCAACTTGGATGCAGAAAAGGAGGTGTGGAATCTAGCCCATGTGGACCGCACCCAGAGCTCTCTTTGGGATTACATCTAACGTCTGCCTCCACGAATGAATTGATATAGGCTGAGATTGGGGACAAGGCAAAGCAGCGAGGACAAAATTCCTTGGGGGATCTTTTTGGACACATGTCATTGATTGAGCGCTTTTTAACACATGTTTGGCAGACGGATGATAGGCGCACCTAGAAATGAAAGGGGCGGAATCCAAGAAAGGAGATTTGAAGCGATTTCATTCCATCTGGCAAAAGGAAAAATGTTGACAAGACGGATGTAGCGAGGGTTCAGCTTAGGAAGCGACCTCTCTTCTGGACAATCAAACTCACTTGTGGGATCAGCGGAGGTTGGGAGTGCCCCACCTAGCCTAGAGCTATGAATATTATAAGTTGGAACTGCCAGGGAATTGGGAACCCCTGGACAGTTAATGGATTGAGGAGTTTGATCCGTGAAGAAGTTCTCAACATTTTGTTTCTTTGTGAAACCTGATGTAATAGTAATCATATGACAAAGATTTCGAAAAGACTTGGTTTCCATAGTGTGGTTAGTGCTAGTAGCAGAGGGCAGTCAGGTGGCTTATCGTTGATATGGAAGGAGGACGTTAACCTTCGTGCCAACTCTGTTGCTGATCACTTTATCGAAGTAAGAATTGATACACGATATATGATGGGAGTTACTGACGTCTAATTGGTTTTTAAGGCTTTCTAGTAGTTTAGGATCGTTGAAAGTCTTGGACCTTGTTGGACGAACTCGGTTCACAACAAAATGTCTCATGGCTTTGTGTGGGAGATTTTAATGAAATCCTCTGGACAAATGAGAAGGAGGGTGGTCCTCCGAGGAATGAGCGCCAGATGAGAGGTATTCGAGACATTGTCATAAAACTTGGGCTACGCAACATGGGTTACCAGGGTTATAAGTTCACGTGGAATAAAAGGTACGAATACGACTTCATAAAAGTAAGGTTGGATAGGGCTCTTGCATCCGATTCTTGGAGAGACCTTTTCTCCCATTCTATTGTGCATCATTTGGCACCTAGCCGATCAGACCATGTTCCAATTATAGTAAAGGCACGGGTGACTCCTAGGGTTCACTACATGAGGCATAGACGATTCCAGTTTGAGGAGATGTGGACTACGTACGAGCTATGAATATTATAAGTTGGAACTGCCAGGGAATTGGGAACCCCTGGACAGTTAATGGATTGAGGAGTTTGATCCGTGAAGAAGTTCCCAACATTTTGTTTCTTTGTGAAACCTGATGTAATAGTAATCATATGACAAAGATTTCAAAAAGACTTGGTTTCCATAGTGTGGTTAGTACTAGTAGCAGGGGTCAGTCAGGTGGCTTATCGTTGATATGGAAGGAGGACGTTAACCTTCGTGCCAACTCTGTTGCTGATCACTTTATCGAAGTAAGAATTGGTACGATATATGATGGGAGTTACTGACGTCTAATTGGTTTTTAAGGCTTTCTAGCAGTTTAGGATCGTGGAAAGTCTTGGACCTTGTTGGACGAACTCGGTTCACAACAAAATGTCTCATGGCTTTGTGTGGGAGATTTTAATGAAATCCTCTGGACAAATGAGAAGGAGGGTGGTCCTCCGAGGAATGAGCTCCAGATGAGAGGTATTCGAGACATTGTCATAAAACTTGGGCTACGCAACATGAGTTACCAGGGTTATAAGTTCACGTTCAAAAAGAGGTACGGATACGACTTCATAAAAGTAAGGTTGGATAGGGCTCTTGCATCCTTCTTGGAGAGACCTTTTCTCCCATTCTATTGTGCATCATTTGGCACCTAGCCGATCAGACCATGTTCCAATTATAGTAAAGGCACGGAGGGTTCACTACATGAGGCATAGACGATTCCGGTTTGAAGAGATGTGGACTATGTACGAGGAGTGTGAAAATACTATTTGAGAGGCCTGGAATTCAGTTGGTGATATTGACCCCTTGAGGGGTTTTGACCAAAAAAAAAAAACAAAGAAAATTAGTGGGGGGTTGATGCAGTGGAGTAAACATCTTTTTGGTAATGTGAAGAGAGAACGGAGGAAGCCTTGAGAGATGACCTGGCCGCTGCCTCAGCCACGCATTTAGCACTATCAATTGAGACACCTTTAGCCAGAAGTAGGGTCTGGAACTCCCGGTGCTTGTCTTCCAATTTGCGCTACTTAAGGTTCAGCGCGTTAGCTGCAGCCTTCCCCTCGTCAGAACTCGGCAGCGATCTCATACTATGGATGGCTCGTGCCCCAAATACAGCTCGTGCTAAGTTCCTCACTAGGTTGAGAAGAAAGTCCACGGGAAACCCTAAAGTCATGGCCTCACAGATCGCATCTCACCAGCAAAGGAGCCGATGATCTGTGATGTCCATAAGCTCGTGTGCCGCCGATAACAGTAGCAGAAAGACTGGAGTCAGCCTCTGTGGAACGGCCTACCATGTCCTTGGCAATAAGGACCACCTGCAAAAAAAAAAACATATGTAGCAAAGCACGAGTTGTGAGTTGAAGCAGGCAACACACAACGCATATATGCAAATACAACAAACAAGAAAAATCTCCGATACCGGTTCAAGGTTCATGCGTCGCTCATGGCTGTTAGCAAATCCGGGAGGCATATCTGAGGTATCCGGCTCCTCTGAATGAGTATCAGGACCCGGGTAGGTGCCTTCATCACGGCTGTAATATTGGTCCTCGTCAAGGTCCTCATCCGTGCCGTTCGTGCTACGAATGCTCCCTTACTCATGGGTGCTAATCCCAGTTCCTACAGCATCATCTTCGTCGCTTCCATCATCATCATCATCAGCTATCACTACTACATCAGATCCTGAGTCTGCGCCCTTGCCTCGGCGAGTGCCAGCAAATTGTGTTTGAAGTATACGCATGCTCCGGCGCCTTGGAACCGTGGGGGCTTTCTCGCCTTTGCCTCGGACTTGGGAAGTACCTATAAAACAAAAGTAAGAAAGCAGGTTCATAACCAGTAATTAAAAAAAACACACAAACACAAGTAACTAGTAAGTAGTAAATGGCACTTACTGCGAGAAGACGGAGCTTTTGGCTTCCTGTCAGTCTGCTTGCTGCTGCCAGAAGCCACAGGTTGCTGCCGTAGCAAGGGCACTGTGGGGGCATTCTTTTTGGAGCTAGGGGGACCGCTTGCCGCTGTCTTAGGAATAAACTTTTTCGGGCTTTCTGCAGCGTGCCTCTTCTTCTCAACACTACAGTTTCCCTCTCGCTTTCGCTTCCCATGTGCAGTACTACTTCCGGAATTGCGAGAGCTTGGCTTCTCCAACTTTTGTTTTAGCCTGGAAAAATCACCAACGATTTCCCCACTTTTGGAAGTGAAGGGCAGATTCCGTTTTTCACTCAAGGAGATGGCCTTCTCTGCTGATACTAAACAAACATGATGGACCACAGCCGGAAGTAACCTGTCACAATGAGCGGCATGGAACCGACTAAATGAAGCAAAGCAGCGATTCCAGTAATTTCGGTAAGCTTTCGAGTGGCCACCAATGTGCCTCTTGTCAGCCAAAGCAAGAGCGAAGAGGTTGCTATCTTCCGGTACGTTGCCCCCGGTCCAAAAAACCTTATGCAATGAAAAAGGATCCCCACGACTAGGATCGAAAGGCACACCTTGATTGAATCCAAGCTGTCGTCTGACTCGTTGAGCTAAATAGTACACAGAAGCTTCCAAATGGTCGTCACCTAGTGTCGGCAAGGGAAAACATGCGGCACTCAACATCGCCTCTCTTCGTAGTCGACGACCTCGCGCCGTAGTTGCCGGAACCTCAATCAGATCATCAGAGTCAGCATAAAGAGGCACATGTCTAAACCCCTCCGACAAGGCACAGTAGGGACGGAAGATGAAGCTCTCAACATTATCCAGCAGTTCTAGAAAATTTTGGCCCTTCCTTTGCATACGTCCGGACCATCGGCAGATTAGAGGAAGTCTCTTTGGTACATACAAACCACCATCAGAATCAGCAGATTCCTTGGCCTTGGAATAAGGAAGCGGAGATACTTCTATCCCTTTGAACCACTCCCATAAAAATACTTGGAGAAAGCTAGAGTTCAATAAAGTTTCCACAGCCACGGTTTCCACTGCCCCCTTCTCGAGAAACTGAACCTGGTCAAGCAAACGGTACATATGCCCCAAGAACATGGGGGCTAAGGGAATCATATCGCCACGTGCTATCGCCAAAGCCAAAGGGAACAGTCGCGCGTGTAAGCAATCTTGGGAAAAATCACAAAAGAGGAATCTCCCAAGCCATAACGATATAAACGCTGCAAGGCGACATGGCTCATTCCTGTTAATGTCCCCAAAAAACTGTATCCAGTTACTGAAACGCAGGGAGGTGCTAGGAGAAGTCGAGGCACCCTTCCGTAAAGCCTCAAGCTTTAGTTTATCTTCCGGAGTCAGCATGATATGGAAAGGGTCCTGGCTGCCGCAAAGTTGGAGGTGGAAAATATTAGCTACGTCCTCAAGTGTGGGAGTAAACTCTCCCCATGAACAGACGAAGGTGTGTGTCTCGGTACTCCATCGCCTCACCACATGTCGGAGCATTTTGGCCTCAACGTGGATGTCGCATGCTTTAGAAAGAAAGATAGCGTCCAACACCCCTGCCCAGCTCAAGATATCACGAGTAGATGGGTCCCTCAGTTCTCGATCTACCCATTCTGACCAGCCCTTGCTGGTGCCGCACGGATACTGAAAAAATAGGGGGACTGTCGGAAATAGACCCCTCTCTATACATCACCTCGATATAGAGGCGGGATCGATCACAGGAGCTACTTCCGGGGCCGGTTCTCCATCTATGACTGTGTCTTCACCAGCACCCTTAAGTAAGGGAGGAGGCCTACCCCTCTTTAGCTTGTCTTCCATGGAATAGAGATGATCCCTAATAATGGAGGAAGAATCAGCAGACGTCATAACAAGTCTTGAATCCGTGCACGCAAAGAAAAGAAAAAGGAAAAGAAAAAAAAAGATAATAATAATAAAAAAAGAAGGAAGAAGGCAGTTGGTGTTGGAAAATCTCGAGCAACCATTGAGTTCCATCATGGCACGCCGTCATTTTGCACGCGAGAAAAAGGGAGGTGCCCTATAATTACAAATCTAATTTTTGGGTTGGGTTTTAATTATTCGGCCCATTCATGCGCCTGTTCATAGCCCTAATAATTAAGGGGGCTAATGTTGAGGCCCAAAAAATCCATGGTTGGGCCCGAATAAATTCCTAGCCTAAAACGATATATTATTGGAAAAAGACTGGATTTGGAGTACACAAAAGTCTGCCATGCACAAGCCACATCCTGCACGCCATGCCGAATAAAAATCTGTCACGCTAGAAACTGAGATTAAAATTATAAGGACGCATTTAGCTCTGCAAATCCATGCCAATTATCCTATCAAGCGTCATAATTAGAAGCATGCCATGTTAAGCGTGAAATTATTATTTCACACCCAATCGCGCTACAAGCTTTAGTGGGCCCAAGCCACTCAAATGTCTGGGGCTTGCTTGAGTGGGTTGTGGTATGGATGGTAACAAGTTGTCATGGGGCCCATTGATGGGTCGAGAAATGGAAGTCTCGGGTCGCTTGGGGGCCTCAGGACTCAAGCCCATTTTCTTAGGCCCAAACATGAGTAAGCACAAGAGAGAAAATAGCTCATTGCTTCAACTAGAGTAGCCCAACCAAAATAGCCCATAGCTCCAATTAGAATAAGCCAACCAAAAAGCCCAACATTTGATAAAGCCATCTCATCCATTGGATAGATCATATGGTTGTCTTAAAAAGCCCATATAATTAGAATAAAAAGCAGCACAAGCCTTGGCACTCCGCTGGAAGACAAAATCACGAAGGGGCTTGGGGAATCCACATGTGAGGGGCTGCTGGGAGGCTAAGGAACAAGTTCCAAGTGCAAGCATTCAAGAGACCAATGGGTATTGGCATGCAAGGAAGGATGCCATCCCTTAAACCAACAGGCGCGCCCATTTTCTTTCCTTCATTAGATTTGGCCATGGAAAGAGGAAGAAAGAAGAGAAAGAAGATGGGTGAAAATGGAAGCTCTCCTCTGAAGCAGCTGCGGGAAGAAACATTAAGCTCCCAAAAATCTCTGATTTTGTGGGATTGGGCAGAGCTGATTTTGCCACCATGAGGTAAGTCAAGAAGGAGGAGAAGAAAGGGAGAGGAAAGCTTAGCTAGATTGGGAAGAAACCATTAGGGTTTCTTGGAGAAGAACAAATCCCAGCAGCTATAAATAAGGCATCTTATACCCAACACAACACAACCCAACCTTCAGAGAGCAAGCTTCCTCTCTCTCCTGCAAACTCAGTAATTTTCGTGCTATCCTTGCCTATTTCCCCTATTTCCCCTATTCTGGCATATTGATATAAGCTTTGACAGAGTCACTGTCAAGCTACCGGAAAATGCTAAGGTCCCCCAAAACTCTTCACCATCCTTCTCCCTCTTCATCAAACCTTCTTAGAACCCCTTTCTCTCTCCATTAGAACCTCCGTCCCTCATAGGAACCCATAACTCTCTCTCCTAAAATGCTAAACCCATGATAATTTGTGCTCCCATGCCATAAATCTCTCATGCCAAGCTAGAAGATTTACCTGCAAGTTGTTGTTATTTTCATTGGTAAAGGTAACCAAGGAGTTTCCTAAGGCGTCATCACCCTTTCGAGACATCTTTGGGGCTTAATCTTCGAACTCAGACACAAAGGGGATACTTGCATCAGATTGCTCCTTGCAGCAGCCCAACCCACTTGCTGCCGGAAGGAAAAGGCCCTACAGTCGTTTTCTACAACCTTGTTCATTTCGGCCTCCTCATCACGTAGCTTAAGTTTCATATTATAATAGCAAAAGACAATCTTTTCCAGCCTAGTATATGCGAAACGGTTCCTTTGTTTCGTGTGAATAAGAGCAAATGTACTCCAATTTCGCTCACATGCCGATGATGATGCTGTCTGTGACGATATACGCCATAGCAATTTTTTGCAAGTTCGGGACAGAATCACTATGAAGATTCCACCATTCTGTTGGGGGGATCTATTTTCTTGATTTGACGGCCATCTCAGTGCGAAATGTCTTTCTACAGTCTCTAAAATTTATCACCTGGATTCACAATGTTTTGTGTTTAGTATGCATAAAGTTAAACTTAATGAGGAAGACATTGTTTTGTGTTCACTTACCTTGGCCCCAAATGCTTGCAAACCTCTATCCCCAGTTGGATTCAACCTTTCAAATACGCGTTGGAGTCCTGAAAGTAACTCTTTATTGTGGCCAACCCCTGTTTCATATTGATATCTAGGGTTCAAGTAGTGGGCTACAAATATGAAGATTAGTTAATGCCCGTTGTATAAATTTAAAAATTGATGCACGTTTTTACTAAGAGATTAAAACATACCAGCTTGATGTAATGGACGAGATAATGTGACATCCCATCTGTGATTGATGATTTTGAGAATCCATTTTTTTTTCCCTTCAACTTAGAAATCTTCTCTTTCATTATGTGAAACATATCATATAAGATAGGCATTGTAGGAACTACCTCTATGTCAACAATTCGCAGGATGCTATACAAAGGCTCATAAATGGATTGCACTCCTTCCATGGCATCCCAGAATCTATGATCAAAGACTTGACTTTCAATTATCTTCCCCTCTTCTGATTCACTAAATTGACTATTATACCATTCCTCACTTGTAAAAATTTTCCTCAGCCCAGCTTTCTTATTTAAGATGCTATTGATGATGATGTAGTTTGTTGCAAACCGAGTTGCACCGGGTCGAACCAAATCTCCTTGACAGAAGATCCTCATCTGAGCCAATAGCCAACCATGATTGTAAATGTAGTTGGTTAATTTCCTAGCTTTATTTATGACATTAGCCACCAACTCTTGCTTTCCAATATCTTCAAATATTAGATCAATGCAATGTGCAGCACAAGGAGTCCAATAAATAGGGTACTGCTCCATCATCATCTCTCTACCCTTAACAAAGGCTGAACCATTGTCGGTGACAATATGAACAACATTCGAAGGCCCAACCTCTTTTATGACATCCTTCAAATTTGGCGATGTACTTTGCATCCTTGGTTTTATTTGAAGCATCCATTGATTTCAAAAAAATTGTTTCCATGTTTGAGTAGGCCATGAAATTTATTATGGACAACCTCATCAGGTCAATCCATCCATCACTCATGATGGTGCATCCATACACGCCCCAATCTTCCTTTACCTTTTCCACATAGGCTTGCATGTCTGTGTGTTCCATATCTAAGTACTTATGCTTTATTTCATATGACGATGGTGTGGCTACGCCTTGACCTAATATAATCGAACTCATATTAGCAATTGGTGTGTTTAGAATATTTAAGTTCAAGAAAGGAAAGTCATAAGGAATAAAGCAAAACCTGCTTGTTGGGCTGCAACAATCATGTGCTTGAAATGAGGGGAACTTTCTTTTTGAGGAGACACATTCTCAAGTATGAAGAATTTGTTGTAGTATCTTCTAAGTACCTCTGCTGAGTTTCTAATCATGCCTTTGATTGTTCTCTGTTTTGCTCTAGTGTTCTTGTGTGGCATTGGTACCGAAGGAGATCGTAGTGGGTCTCGAAGGCTTTGAGTGCGACGGTATTGCGGTTGAGTACTACCACTTGCTCCCCCTTCAAATCGTTTGCTTCCCATTCCGTAAACTCCTCCTTGTCTAAACCGTTCTTCTTGCTTCGATGCTCTAATGGTAGCAATGTAATCTTCTTTCTCCGCAGGGTGCATGTCTGGAGGATATGCATATCCATCCTCATCCTTATCATCATCATCAACATGATTGCTACGTTTATTGCCCATGTATGTAGATCTTATGATTTCTTCAACAGATTTCTTATGTTATTTGCTAGACTCTTTATCCTTTATCCATGCAATTACCTCATTCTTAATATCTGGTGGTACTTTGCATTTCATTACACTATTTTGTGGATCAAATCCGGCCAAATGATACTTTAACTGTGTAATTCCACCACTTTGAAATGTGGATTCACAAAATTAGCATATTGTGCCATGCTTATTGTCTTCTATTGGACGAGCATATTTCCATGCCACATCAAGACCACTAGGCACACTAGCTCCACTCGGTCCACTACTACTTGCCATTTTTAATCTATCACACTTAAATATATTAAATTAACTTACAATATCAAATCTATCACAAAAATAATACAGACCATGAGGGAGAGCCACATACCTGAAACAGCAGTCAAAGAGAACTTGCAAACAAGGAAAGAAGCTCACAGACTAAATAAAAATTGAAAAGCTCGTAGAGAAAGAAGAGAAGTGAAGATTTGGTGCCCCAAAAAAAGCAAAGTAGCCTCTGATTTAAAGAGGGCTTCTCTCGTGATAACAGTGGGAAGTTTTAGGGGTTGGGGGACAATGGTATATGAGCTTTGCAGACTTTATTTTATGGATTCCAGTTGGATGATTCTCTGGCTTTGATGGAAATAAAGGTAGTCAGATTTTTTGGAGGTATATGGGCAGTGAATTGCATATTGCCAATTGCCTGACTTCAAAAAGTGAAAAAGAAATAACCAAAAAACAAAACAAATATTAAATGATAAAGAGTTCCACAAGAAGCTCATACACATGTGCATCATTTTCTTGCGTTTGTGTGAAAATTGGGTATTAAAGATATATTTGACCAGAAATTTAATATTTGGATTTGTGTATTTCTTTCTCTTCAGATAAGACATATGTCCCCTCAATTGAATGTGCATAGATTCTTATAGTAATAATTAATGGATACTCCAAAAAATCTTCTGAATTGGATATTGCCAAAAGCCTTCACACATATCTAATCACTGCCCACATACCTCCAAAAAACTCTTTTGGGTTTCAATTTGCTACAAAACTTTTGAATTTTTTTGGGTTTTGTTATGGGTATCGGGAAATATCGAGGATATCGGCAAAATATCGGAGATATCGCACTTATCGGGGATATATCGTCGATATAGGGGAAGATATGACCTTACCCCCCAGTATCAGAATCGACAATTGAAAATATCGATATATCGGCTGATATATTGGTGTATCGGCCGATATTTCAATCCTTGATCATGGTCAAGCCTCCTTTTCTACTAACTCTAGGAATGATCAGGTTTGGCGATGGATTTGCTCTGCGGCTATTCCTGCAAAAATAAAGACTTTCATGTGGAAAGCCGTGCATGGTATTCTGCCTACTAGGGCCAACTTAGCCCAAAAGGGGGTCCCCATCCCCACCTCATGTGTTGCTTGTGATGCCCACTATGAGACTAATTTCCATATCTTTGGAAAATGCCCTGTGGCTAATACTTTTTGGGCTCTGTTTTCTAATCCAATAAATAACATTTCCGTTGGAAATTTGGGGGATTGGTTGGTTGGGTGCATGGCTAACAAATCAAACTTTTACAGAGAACATTATGGGGGTTCTGTGGGCTCTATGGGAGGCTCGAAATTGCTTGGTTTGGCAGGGGGTTCGTTGCCCTCCACATCTTATCGTGTCGCACACCCAACAGCTTCTCCATGACTACAGGAAGGTGAATGCTGTAAGCTCGAAGACTCCTCCTTGTCCCAGCAATATAGTGAGATGGCGATGCCCTCCTTCGGGTAGGCTCAAGATTAATTTTGATGCAGCTTACAACCCATTGTCGAGGAAGGTTGCGATTGGCGTCGTTATGCGGAATGAGGGTAGGGTTTTTGTGGGTACTGTGGCAAAGATGTTTGGCCATGTCCTATCTGCTGAGCATGTAGAGTGTTTGGTGGCAAAGGAAGGAGTGATGTTGGCTATCTCTATGGGGATTGAGTCTCCTATTTTCGAGGGGGACTCCTTAGTTGTGATTACAGCAATTCTCAGAGTGGGCAGTAACTTTTCTACACTTGGGTGAAGTTCGGAGCCTCTTCTGTTAAGCCCCTAATTCAATTATCCAGTTTTCTCCTAGAGCTACCAACGGCATTGCGCATGGGCTAGCAAGGTTCGCTTTAAGTAATAAGTTTTGTCATACTTGGATAAAGGTGCCCCCTAATTACATTCAGGACTCCCTTTTATTTGATGTTTCGAGTTGGGGTCAAGCATCGCAATCATTGAATGAACACAATTTCAATTGGAGAAGCTTTTCCTGCATCCAAAATTGATTCATGCACTTGGTGAGGTGGGAATTGGTTCAGTTATATATATATATATATATATGCATTGAAAATTGGGATCTACATGTGCTCTCCCCTAGGGTTTTGCTTTAATTTAAATTTAAATATAATTGTATCCAAACAAATTGATTAAGGGCATATGAATATTGGTATGCCAAAGTTGAGTTACAAATGGCTAAAGTTCATGCCAAAGTTGAGTTACTATTAGTTGTTGGCTTCGCAAATCTCACGGCCTGGTGCTCCGGGCCGAGGGGATGTGCGTCAACACGTGACGTCCTTCTTTTGGATGTGGTGCGGTTGTGCACGGGCGTGCCAGCACGGTCTACCGTGCGTCGAGAGAGTGATTTGTTTGGATAAGATGGTTAAGTGGTGCGCCTGTTTAATTTCGACTTCTAATCAAATGATTGTGGCCGAGAGAGGAACTGATCTCGGCCGTCAGGTTCACGGCCTGAGCTACAAGGCCATTTAGTGGTGGTGTTGATGGTGGGTTTTGCGCGGTGCTCCGGCGTGTTGCTCGGAGAGCAACGGTCGTATGATATATGGGGTGGACGAGAGAGTAACAGATATGGTGCTCCGGCGCCTTGAAGATCAAGGGTCGTATGATATATTGATGAATGGATTTTCCTTACAATCTATCACTACTTCTAGGAAAGCAAGTAAAGGTATTGAAAGTGCATTACAAGAAATGAAAGACAGGAAAATGTAATTTGCTCCGTGGGAGGCTTTTGGTTTTGGTGTTTGAACCCTTTGAATGTAGCTCGAACTTGGTATTTATAGGAAGAGCTCTGGAGGAGTAATCGAGGCTGAAAATCTGCATGGTGGAGCCTGATCAGAGCAAGTGGGTAGTCCAATCGACATTTGGGATTGTGAAGCATGGTGGTGTGACCCCATAAATCCCGGTAAATCTCGACCGCCGCCCTAATCGTGGGTTCTGCACCCCTGGCCGTGGAGACGCATTTAATGCTCTGGTGGTTGATGACCTAATCTCTCAAGCTGTAAGAATTTTTGTAAGAATGTCTGCGCTTAACCACCCTGATTTCCATCACCAAACCCTGACTTCAGTCACTTCCCCTCTTCCCTCGTGCATTAAATGCCTCTTTACAGCCAGTGGGTTTGCTAGTCAGAGGCGTTACTTCAATAAATGAAGTGTGGGTCCTTGTTGTCACGTGGTGATTTAACTTTAATATCTTCGGCCGTGTTTCTTACGTCATTCGGCCTCGACCTGCAATACTGCGGTCGCGAGGCCGAGATGATTATGCCTTCGCAGCTTTCCTTTTGTGTTTTAGGAAAGCAAATGCCTAACGAACCGTCACGTCTCAGTTCATGGGCTGGTGCTAGGGCTGAGGGAGGTCCTTTCGGCCAGTTTACGGCCGAGATTTATTAGGCACAAACATTAGTATTCTAAAATAACACTATGAGGGCTCATATGGTACATCGGACTGTACTGACTAATTTATGTCAGATATTATTAATATAATTGTATCTCAACCTTCTTGCTATCTGCGCCATGAGATTTTTAACCCTAGCAGATGACGAAGGAGCAGTTCCTACTTGAGTCTTCTCAGCATATGGGACCTCTTTCGAGGAAGACTTGGTCACAATAGAAGGTAGTCTTGGCTTCTTTCTTAGCGGAGACACATCCCTCGATTGCGAAGTTGCAGCTTCATCTCTTGGGGACTTGACATCAGCCTTCCTCTTTGAGGAGGGTTCAGCAGAACACTCCTCCTGTTCAGCAGGTAGATCATCAGAGTCTGGACCATTCTGCTTCAATCTCTTGAAATCGTAGGCAAAGGCCACCAGCTTTCTCCCGATACTCGCTCAATAGCCAGCGCCATTCGTGGAACCTTGCAGAGATGTTGAGAGCCCGGCCGACCTTAACCATGTTCGGCCCAAGGTCCAGTCTCTTGCAAATATCATTCTCTGCAAGCAAAAGACAAAAGTTAGTCAGTCACACTTCAATAAATTCAAATAAAAAGAAAGCATATCAAACAACAATATGATGTATCGTCACAGTAGTTGATAGGAACAAGTAGACCATCGCCAACCTCGCCTTCCCACCGTCTACTGACTTCAAATAACTTGGCATTGCATACCCGGACCTGAGCATACTTCTCGTGGCGTCACTTCGAAGAAGTAGAAGAACTCTCGCATCGTCAGATCTAACTTAAAGAAGCGGCTCAGGTTCTCAAAGCACATGATTGCCCTATAGACATTCAGAGTACTAACTTGGAGCACACTCCATGACGCAGAACACCTCCCTGAAGAACTTTGACAACTAGAAAATAAAATGGACAAAATGTGATAATCCTAGCATTTGGATCATTCGCATCCACACAGGGTGCATCGTCAGTCGAAGACTCCGCCAGCTTGACATGCACGTTATCAAGTATGGCAGAAGCATAGGCGACATGCCACTTTTGGAATTGAGCTTTAGACATGATGCGATGCAAATTAGCCACAAACATCTTCTTGCGCACTTTGGAGCCTCCCCACAGGTAGAAAGGCACTTGTGAGCTTGGTTATTGGCTACCTTCCTCAGAAGATATGATGGCTAGACAACTGCAAGACAAAAACATATTTTTGCAAGTCAAAATACATGTCAGGTCAAAAAAAAAAGAAAAAAAGACACTAAACAGTGTTGTTATGTTAACTTGCAATTGTACGGGCCAATTAATAGTATAGCAAGACAATACGAGGTCGTACCCATGAGGACTGAGAAGTTAAACTTAGTTATGTACTTAGATTACCGAATTAAAGAAAGTAGGAATTTAAGGCTAAAACAGAATTTAAAGTCAGAGTGATTGTGATTGTCAAAACAAATGAAGCAAAATGAAATTGCAAACAAAAGCAAAGTAAGCAAATGCAACAAAGGGTGGTTTTGAAGGTTGAAAAACAGATTTGGAGACTAGGGCATTCGATTCACCATAACAATTCAATTCTAGGTTATAAGGATTAAAGTGACAAGTGTAATTCATATTCAAAGATTGATTCTAGATAAAGTATGATTAAGCCATGGTGTATGGTCCTAACCTTGTATTCCTAATTCCCTAATTAGATTCTTGTTGTCGAACCTAAATTAAGCATTAGAAATCCATTAAGTATAGAAGAACGTTTTAAACAACCAAACTTGTATCTAATCCCTATTGTCGAATGTCATACATACTCTTCCTATTCATAGTTCAATTGGAATTAAAGCATATAGTGTCTACTCTTAATTCCAACCAAGATACACAAATTTGAATGGTAGCTAGGCATTATGATTAGCATATAGACAGGTAGGCAAAATGAATAAGAACATGAATCATGAATCAAACTTGAAACTTGAAATTTTGTAAACCCAGAGTCTTCATGTTAGGTTACATCGAAACCTAGTTATGGATTTAGCTACTCATAATGAGAAGAAACTTAAACAGAAATGAGAAAACATAATGAATGCAATAAAAGTAGAAAAACCCTTTTCGGAAGTTCTTGTGGTGTCCAATGCCTCTCCAAGAGCTTCTTCATGTCAAATACTTCTCCAAGAGCTTCCCCGTGTCTAGAAGGATGTATGAAGGTTAAGGAGGTGATTTAGGATGAGTTTGGGTGAGTGGTGATGGCTGAGAAAAAGGAAATTCGTAGGGAAATGGAAGAGAGGCTTGCTGGGACAGTTTTGGTGAGTTGGGGCTGTTTAGAGCATTGGGCTGATTGCTGGAGTGTTTGGGGTTGTGGGAGTGTTTGAGGGTGATTTCAGAATGTGTTTAGGAAATGATAGGAGTGTGGAATATGGAGTGAAGGATGGATGAATTGTGGGAGTGTGAATCTCACAATGTGTGTCTTTTTGGTGTGGAATGGAAGTGCTGTTTATAGAGAGAATGAATGGAGAACCACAAGGTGCGGTGCAGTTTGCAAACTGCCACCTCCAGCTGGCGAGCTACCTAGTGCCTCAATGGCAGGAGTTTAAAACTCGTTGGAAGGACTTTGTGGCCAGGGGCAAACCGAACTCTGAGTAGGGATTAATCCCACCCTTAGAGTATGGGGACACCTCGTGCTATTTACCAAAAGAAAGGAGAATTATGAATTGATTTATGCCTCCACCAACAACACTTAGTTCACCAACCTTACCTAACATACCAATGCAACACAAAATCAGTTTCTTTTCTTATTTGACTGCTGCACTTCACCAACAAATCCCACCAAAAATCATAGCTTATGCATAGCTCATCATGAGCTCATCCTTAGGTCAGCATGACTAGCAACTTCATGGGCTCACGAATTGGGCTTCCCTTATGAAATTGATGACTTTGAGCCATCCATCTTGAAGTTTAGAATGTCATCTTTCCAACCACATGTCATTTGGGCCAATCCAAGGTCGGAGGAAGGAGTTAAGGCCGAAACAAATTTCTAACTCAGTTTGCACATTTTTGAACCATTTTGCACATTTTCCTATCCAAAGCCACCATTGCAACCTAAAGCTCAATGAACTGAATGATAAACACAAAAGTGATTAAAAGCACAAGTTTAACTAAAAAAATATAACGAAATCATAAGCTAGAAGGGTACAAAATGATATACAATTATGAACCGATCAGACAGCTTGTATGCCCAAGCCACAAACTCACAGCCCAAGCCGCATCCACAGCTCGAGCTGCACCACGACAGGCCCGAGCCACATCGACGGGCCAGGCTCAACTCGCAAGGAAAAAGAAAGGAGCAATAATAGCTGTTGTCAACAGGCACCACCACCCTTGCTAACCGACGCCGCCATTGCTAGCGTCATACCAGCAGCCTCCCCGAGACATCACGACAACAACCAACAACTGAGGCCAACTAGTCCTCACCCCAAGCGAAAGAAAAATTTGTGGCAGCCGCCACCGCCTCCAGTTATGACGACAACGAGCCGGCTACCCAATTGGTTCTCGCCGTGGAGAACAAAAGAAGAAGAAAAAAAAATTTGGACTTACCATGGGGTACACAGCGACTCCTCTCTTCGACAAGCAGTACAAATTCTCCATGATCTCTCTCAAGCTAGAAAGTAGATAAACCAAGTTTGCAATTTGAAGAAGAATGAAGAGAAGCCTTGTATTTATAAAGGTTGGGCATCCTAGGTCAAGAAAGAATCACAAGCCTGTTGGAAATATGCCCTAAAAGCCAATCATATGATGTAATTTTTAAGGATATTTCATGTATTAGACTTATGTTTAATCCTCTTAAAGGGCAAGTTTATTGTTTATTAGTAAATGTCTCATTAACTGTTACACATGCTTAAACAATAAGTCCAAGGGATGTGAGATAGAGAGAAAGTAATCTAAGGAAGTTAGATTCAGGAGACCTTTCCTCTATTATCTTCATGCCCTAAATGTTCCTAGTCATAGGATTGTCAAATGGGCACTGACAATTCGGAAAGACCGGTACATGCTATGTCTTCTCAATTGGGAGGATGACTGGTCTCAAGTCATTCGTGTGGAGACACTAAGACAAGTATGTAGGTGCTCAATGGAGAGTGAGTTCACTGAACGCGATCAAACGAGAGTTTCTTGTATGGAAATTTTACTTATGTGTCAAACAAGAAACTCCAAGTTGCAATAATGCAAATTAGTCCTTAGACCTGAGGCACCATGGTTGTCTTGTGGGAAGGTTGTGGATCTTTGATGATGCTATAAAGACATGTCCTAATCACGGATGTGTTACAAGCATTGTTGGGATTCACGATTAACTCATGGAGATATGTGAGTGTACAACATGGAATCTCTATCCTTCAGTAAAGAAGGAGAATGCTCGGAAGATATGATTAAGCAAATCTCTGATCAGAGTATTCGGTATGACTTAGAAGGATGTTCTTGTCATACTAATACAAATCATATAAGACGTGACAATCTCATTAGGGGTTTTGACATTCACCATGCCCTAGTAATGAGATTAAAAGCATTGTAATAGGGAAGGACCGTATTGCATTGTAATTCCAACTGAATAGGTTCTCTGCTTATTCTACTTAGCTTGGATATCCATGACATACTGCTAGGTGTCACTCATGGATGGTGGAAGCCCTAAGGACTAATGATCCTAACTAATAGGGAGAATTAAAAAGGGGTTTTAATTCACAATCAATTACGAAGAGTTCAAATTGCCCACGACCTTGCTAATTAGAACCTAATGGATCGCACACCGTTAAACTTGAGTTATTTGAGAAACCGTTATGGAGATGATGAATTGAAGAGATCAATTAAGCTTTGTTAATTGGTTAAGGCAAAATTAATTATGGAATTAATTTAAACGACACGTGATGTCGGAATAGGCTTCAAACGGGAATTTTGAATTCCGGGCTCATTGGGCTTTATCCTTTTGGACATGGAGATTGGGTTGTATGACAACATAAATTAAATTGAGCCCAAGAGGCCCAATTTCAAGGGATGGACGTTCATATGGGCTTTTGGTTGCTAGAGTCAACTTGTTGACTCAAGAAAAAGATGACTATCATCTTTTTGAAGCCTAAGGGGTCATTAGTGAAAAACAAGAGAGAGAAAGAAAACTCTAGTCTTCCAAAAACTCTCTCTACACTTTCATACCATCTTAGTGAGGGATCACTAGCATCATCCTCTTACTAAGCTCATCATATTCTTCTCAAGCTCTAGTTGGTGAAGAGACTTAGAGGTTACCTATTTTGGTGACTTTTGGAGAACCTCCTAAGTTGAAGTTTTGAAGGAGTCATTCAAGCTTCAACAACAAGGTGGAGATTTTGAAGGAGCCATTCAAGCTTCAACAACTTTGGTGGAATTCGATCATAGGGTTGAAAGCACGCACCAAGGGTAACTCCTCTTTACAATCTTACTAGAAGTGTGTTCTAGGAAAGTAGTACAACTATCACTTGGCTTAAAAGATTCATGGGAAAAGTTTTTGTTTTTGAACTCATAGATGCATGCTTAAGCTTCCGTTGCCATGATTTTATTTATCTATGTTGATGTTCAAATGAAACTCATGATTTTCTAAAGGTTTCCTTCAAAGCCTATTCCCATTGGGAGCCCAACTCCAAGAAAAGTCAAAAGCCTACTCCAATTGGGAGCCCAATTTGTAAAAAGAGTCCCAACTCAAAGAAGAAAGCCCATACGCAATTAGAAGACTCGAAGAATATTTTTCATCTCCTACATGCCTCACAAGCGTCATGCAGAAGCTGGGGGGCATTTGTGGGAACAAATATTTCCGCTTCCAATCACAAGGCGCCACGTGGACAAGAAGAATATTTCTTAGGTCAATTAATTGAGCCCATTTATTTGGCAAATTAATTGATACTAAAAATAAGGATATTATCTTAAATATGAGATATTATCTTTTTAAAGATAATATCACCAATTTATGATATTATCTTAATTTGGAGATATCATCATGAATCAGTGATTTGATCCCAATCAAATTCCTAATTGATTCAAACTCTACAGTCTGGGGAAAGAATATCTTCTTTCCAAAAAAGAAGATATTCTTTAAAAAAAACCCTAGATACCTAGAGCCCTATAAATACATGGTTACATTCAACACACAAGATAATCTGAAATTCAATCTGAAAACCCTACTCTCTCTCTCTCTCTCTCTCTCTCTCTCTCTCGTCGTCTACCCCCTCTCCATATTTTCCTATCACAACTTCGGCCACTACAGACGGCTCCGGCCACCCGGTTCTCCCCTTAGAGAAAACTTCATACTCTTTTTAGCTATTGTTTCCTAGAGATTCAATGGAACTAACTTAGGCATCGGAGGGCTTTGGCCAACACCCTCTGGGTGTGGTCTTTTACTCCTCCTTAATTTTATAGGAATCGAGGAAGAGAAAGAACGAACTTCTAGAGTCGAAGAATCTTCAAATGAATATTCTCCCGCAAGATATTTGCATAAATAGGTGTCACAATCTTTAGGGCGTCACCAATACCCACTTGAACTAGTTGCTTACAAAAATAAAATTGATTTTGGTGCGTATAAATATAATATACAAACAAGAGGATCTTACAAACAAAGTTACTCATAAGATCCAAGAGAGCGTCATATGTTAAAAAACAAGAAAAAAAGAAGAAGAAGCAAATGAAGTTTAAAAATTCACTAGTTGATTGAAAGGCTTTCCAATCCTCGGCAGGAAGCATGGGAATGGATTGACACCTAAACCCCAGCACTGGCTTATTATATTTAGTCTTGAAAACAACAAAAACAATGACCTCCTTCCAATTCCCATTTGCCTAATCTTTTTAAAAAATACTAATTTACTACACAGTATATACTTAAAATGTACGCTTTGAAGTTGAATAAGCATTTTATAACTTGCATTATTGGGGCAAGCATGAGCCAATTGGAGGGCTATTGACCCCTATACAAAAATCACAGCATATCTTCCGAGCTCTGATGTTGAAGATTTTGTTTGTATTTTAAAACATGCCGAAAGAAAGATGGCCCTAATTTGTTTATACTTCCCTAGAGTCTACAATCACCTATAAGATAGAGAGTTGAGACACTAAAAAAATCATTGTTCTGCAGTTGATTTAAGTATTGGACAGTTGGAAGTTCCAGAGATATTGAATGAGTCCATGGAGGAGCATAATAAATTGATTTTGAAAGGAGCCTATGATGTACTCTCCTTTGTTTTTCGTGCAAGATTTGTTTTAAAATAATGGTGATGTAAAAGGATATATAAAAGAATAATGGTGATGATGAAAGCACTTTGTAGGTTCTCAAAGATGGAGCAGTAGACCCTATAATTGAGTATTATTAGTCTTACATTATGTTGTCTTCCATTGTGATATCAATATATAGTTAAGATTTCTTCTTGTCTTACAGTCAAATTCAAAGGAAAAGTATGGGCACTCTGCTATTTTTCTTCAAAACAAGTTCTCTTTATAATACTTTTTTTAAGAACAAGCAGAATTTCATTAATATATGGGTAAATCCAGGAGATTTACAATAAGAACACACCCTAAATATTCTGCATTAACAGGGAATCATAAGCACCCAAAGTGAAAGGGTCTAACCGCTGACATCCACCCGACCAAAGAAAGCCACAATACCTCCAACGTCCCACATGATCCCACAACACCTAGTAATCAAAGAGCTACCCATATCTAACAACTCCACCTCCACAACACAAAGGAACCTTAAAAGTCAGTCCAAAATACTGGAAAGAAACAAAATTCAGTACAAAACTAGGGAAACACTCTCTACAACATGACGGGAGAGAGAGATGCTCGATTTATTAGCCGAAGAGGTTAGTTCTCAGGGGAACCGCTTAAACCAGAGAGGGGTCGTAGAGAAAGAGAGACGAAGAAGAAAGGAGTAGAAGGGTTGGTTCCACATGATTTAGTTGGTAAAGTGTTTGCCCTTTTTTTTTCTCCTTTTCTGGGTGCAATAAGTGCTTTTTCATTGTACAAGAGTCATCAAAGTTTGAGAAATTTTCCAGGGTTAAGATTAGAATAAGCTATAAACCCTAACAATAAAATGTTTGAGACTTTTGGGGAAAAAGGCTAGTTTCTTATTTGGTCAAATTATGATTATTTTGATCGGAGATTGTTACTTTAAATTAGATTGGATTTTCACAAAGAAGTCCATCAATCCAATTATTTTACTTTTTGAATTTAGAGATCCAATCCAAGATGTAAAAACCGTCGTAATCATAAAATTGGATTCAATTTAGACAGTTTACCACAAACCTATTAAAAGAAGAAGAAATAAAGAAATATTTCATTTGCACCACATATGCTAAAATATCCAACCTGAAACCATTCAAATCATATCTTAATTTATACATGTTCTGTATAAAATGTATACATTAATCCGGATTAGGTTAAATCCTCTTCATTAGGTTAGATTTACTAGGAATATGCATATGATTCTCCCAAATGAATTTCCTAATAAATTATCAAGATTCCCCCCATCAACCACATCCAATCATAACTTAAGAAATTACCAGTTATAAATTATAGGGGGTTTCACTAAAACACCCAAAATGAGGGCTGAAATTATAAAAAAACCCAACACCCAAAACACTTTATAAACACACCCAAAACCCATCATTACACACACTCAAAACCCATTTATAAACACACCCAAAAAATATACAATTGTTTATTTTAGAATTGATTTTGGGTGTGTTTCTATATTTAAATAGTGTGTGGGTTTTTTTATAAATACATGCCACGAATTGGGTTTATTTATAATAATCTATAAATTATAATCGAGGCTGAGGTAGATCAGCATTGAGCTCCAAGTGGGTGGTCCCAGTGTGACAAAAAGGATGGGAGCTTTATGTGAATGTCGAGGGTCCCACAGCAACATACCAACCCATGTCAATCAACACAAAACTCCAAATGAATCTCTTTCAATCTTATTTAGGAGACGTCCATTCTAAGCTGACGTTGCCACAGATTCCCCCAATTCCTTCTTATTCACGAAATTATAATGTAATTTTATTTTTTTTGTGGGTTTAAAAAGAAAAAGAAAGAATAAAATTATGAAAGTGAGACTTTGTAAAACACCAAGATGACCGCCACTCGTAGTCTGTTTGTTTTTGTTTTGGTTTTTAGGGAAAATACAAGACCTGTCGCTAGATTTTGCCAGTACCAAATACCAATAGGTTAATATGGATTGAGGCCTTCGGCACAATCCAAAGAAAAAGTAGTGCCAACCCTAGAGGACTTTTTCCTTTTTTGTTTTCGCATACTTGATTAAGCTTTAACCAAATACATATTTTCAAATTCAATGTATATATACGTGGTGTAGTCAATTGTGGAAATCTGTAAATTTTGGGTATGGACATCCTTTTCTTGGCCATCCGGAAACTAAATATTTACAAGACAACGACGATGATAATAAAATGATTAAAGTTCTTTTTATTTATTTGATCTTTTCTTTTTTGTTGCAAAGAAATGAAAGATTCTAATTAGTGGACAGTATATTTGGAGAAATGCGTTCAACTTTTTCTTTAAAGTGCATCGTGTAAGAACGTCAAGTTTGTTGACGGTCCATTTTAGAGAATTATTATACGTATATATAATGTATGTATGTATGTATAGTATATACGTGTGTGGATGAATGTGAATGCAGAAGCCTAGAAACGTCTAAAAATATAGAGGACCATTGGAAATTTCATTTTCATGAACGGCACTTTCTGGGCTGGAAGACAAAAAATTTTCCGCCAGGCAGCATTTAGGTAATAATTGAGGTGGGACAGTGTAGGGTTTGGGATTTAGAAGTTTAGAATTATGATGTGGTCACAAAGAATTGAATTTAGAAAAAGGAATTCATTACAGAGAAACACCTATGACTGAAACAACCGACAAATAATTTCTACCAGATGTAAAATCCAAGTTCAAGAAATTTCCGACAATTAAAAGCGCTTCTGATAATGTTTGTAGGCACACAATTAATTACTAGTCTTATAAAGCAAAAGATAATCTAAGAAGCTAAGGTTCGAAGGTTAGAACCACATATATATATAAATATATATATAAGAAAACTTTGGCCAATAATGTCCATTTGAATCCATAAAACAAATGCACTCCACCGACCTTTTTACAATTAACTTTACATAATCATACATTCATCAGCTAGCGATCGTAGCTAGCAACACACCCGGTTGTACTATTATGTAAATAACGTCAATGGGGGGCAACTGAGGAAAAAGGGGGTTGCACCAGCAGTGCAATATTGTGTTACTGACGTTTGATAATCTTCAACATTCTGGCTTCATCATTTGTTGTTTAATTAGGCGGCAGCCACCGTCTGGCTCTTACCGGAAGCCTTGGAGTTGGTCGAGGTGGATCGCGAGGTGTGGCGGTCGTCTTTCTTTGAGGCCACGGCCTTAAACTTCTCTACTCTCTCATCTTGCTTTATCTGTTGCTCTCTGCATTCTAGGCTACAAAATGCGGTGTCTCCCCTGTACAAATAATTCAGTTATTAGAAAATAAAGACATCATTAATACTAAACTTATTTTTCCCTTTACATTATAATGGATTGAACTCTTAACCTATTCTAATTCTATCTCATTTTTCCGCACATCCGGTCTCATATCTAAAATATTTAAGCAGGAGTTGTGTCACAAAATTACTAACAACATATCAAACTTTATTATATATATGATTAATTAGTATCTAGATTAATTTTGGTATCAGCTGCCTGCACATACATCCAAATCTAACAGTACACCTTTGAAATCCGAAAATAAAAAGGAAGAAAAAAAAAATCCATAAATTAAACAAAAGAAAAACAAGAAGAGAAATAATAAGATAATTCCAACAAGGGGTAAATTGATTAATTACCTATACATGTAGATGTCACGGCCCGAAGCCAAGTGGCGTTTGCAGAGGCCGCACGTGCGAAGAAAGTGAGCGGTCTCAACGACGTCAGGAGCAGCCGAGTTTGTTCGGTGGTTGTTTCTGGGCGACAACATGGCCAGGAAACGGTGCTGTTCATGGTACCCAAAGTTGTTCTTCATGTCCATGCTCTCAATATTATTATTATTATTATTAACTGCAGCAGCAGGCCCTGGTTGTGGGCCTACCACCATGGCTGCTGCTGCTGCTGCTGCTGCATGCACATCCGTCGGTTCCTGGCCTTCCACGTCGCTCAGATCAACGGTGATCCCAGTCATGCTTGTTGTCCTCCTCATCGGAGGGCGGGGACGCTTCCCTAACAGCATCTTTTTTAATTTGTTCTAAACAAGTTCTGATGGCTTCTGCAGTTTTCAGAGAGAGAGAGAGAAGAGAGAAAGAGATTGGGGGGGAGTGAGAATGGAAGGTGGGGAAGGAAGATAAATGAGATGGGGGAAGGCCGAGATTGAATCTGGGCCGTTGATTGAGACCACTGAGTACAACAAAACTCCACGTTAGCATAACTTAATGCTCCCTCTCTCTCTCTCTCTCTCTCTCTCTCTCTCTCTCTCTCTCTCTCCTGTTTTTTGTCTCCTACTTTAGTTTTGCTTTTTCTCTCTGTACTTTTCTTAATTTAGGATTTAAAAATTTATTGATTCTCTTAGAGTATCTTACCTGTCAGGTCTTCCTTCAATTTGTAATTAAAATCAGTCTCAGATAGCACAAAATGAAACCTAATTGGGTGTACGTGTGTCTTTCCCTCAATAAGTATTTCAGGTGTATTTTTTTGTACTTACAGGTGTGTTTTTATTTGTAACCCTGCAAGTTGCAACAATCACAGATCCAACGTCAGCATCTTGGATTTTTAATCACAGCTTGATGGGGCATGGAAAAATAAGATCCATCGTTACTGTTTCAATGTCTGGTTTTCCACCTTATACTGTTTAGGAAATTAGGACAATCGACTAAGCAGTAGTGACAAGCATAAACTTTATTACCAACTGATGCGGTTTGATAATTGCCTTCCTCTTGGTATATAGTGTGGTATTTGTCTTTCTATAAAAGATCTTCGGTTGACAACAACGTGACATGGCACCTCGATTGTGTGATGCATACCGCCAATGTCAGGTACAGTTACGGAGCCATGAATTTATATTAGAAGACACACTTGAGACTATTTGAAAGAAAATATCATAATGTAGAAAACTCAAGTGATATTATAATAGGAGAGGAGGGGGGAAAAGAATAAGAATGAGTTAAGATTTCTCAGTTATTCAACACATCAATTTTATACGTGTCTTGACTATTCTCTCTAGTAATAGGATTGTATTCTAGAAAACAAAAAATTTCAAAAAGTTACATTTAATGGTCAGGTGGACGGTCCCGATTCTGCCACGTGTTACATTTAATTTAATTTATAAATTATTGTTTTCCCAACTTCAATCAAAATGTTACGTGCTCATAATCACTTCTAATGTTTTTTCTTCAACCTCTATTTCTTGAAATTACCTCAAAGTTTTTCCAGATCATTCTTTTTCACGACTTGATTTGAGATATTTGTATTTTAATGAGAAAAGCAACAAGAGGCGTGACCATTTTTCTGTTTTTCACTATAAGCTCTCGTAATTTCTAATGCTGTGTGATCTGCTATACCTTAGTGGATTTGATGATATCCTTATAAATAAATAAATAAATAAAAAGAGCATACGTTCTTCTCTTTCGACAGTTGGAATAATAATTTCTTTTTTTGTTTTGGTTGTCGTTGCATTATTAGAAGATGGAGTGCGTAACTAAGAACACTGAAGGAAGACAGACATCATCGATTGCGAGCTGAACCTAGACAAAGTAAAATGTACACTGGTGGGTGGACAATGTACATCAGTGGGCCAACCACCTTCAATTTTCTTTCCCTTTCATCAACTTCTGGCTTTTTTATTTTTATTTTTTTGCTCCTTAATAATAGGATTTCCTATCAACTAACTCTTAATTTAAATATACTTTTTTTTTCTTTTTTAAATGTTGAAAGAGATTACAAGTTTAAATTCCTTCCCCGTGGATCAAAACAAAGAATGATATCGTTAGTAATTAAAATATTTGTATTAAAGATTGTAAAAATGAATCCATCCAAACCTTCCAAGATCGATTGATAAGAAATCAACCACGTCCACTATCATTTGATCATCTAACCATGAACAAATTATTTTCAATAAAAAATTAAAATTTTGTAATGATAATAAAATGGTTGATGATATTTTCTCAAGGATGGTTATCCTCAAAAGACACAAAGACCTCTAGAAAATGAGACCCGCAATATATTGGAAATATTTTTACTCACTACTTTAACCCAAGGTGTATGCTCACTACTCTTCTCAATACTTCACACGTGTTCATAGACATAATCATAGTTAACTTTTTATTTTGATTTATGTAACCATGGTTATGCTTATAAACATGTGTCAAGTGTTGAGAAGGGCAGTGAGCAAAAATGTTCCTCCTATATATTATAGTTAAATGATCCGAATTGGGTAATTGTTTATCTGTTCATTCAAAGATGATCCTTGCAAAAATAGTCAAATGGATAACCACTTAACTATTTGATTATCGTGATGATATTTCAATGTCTATCACAAGCGCTATATATGCATGAACATTTATGATCACAATTTTGGTTAAGATTTTTTAATTTTTTTTTTATAAGGATGATCCTTGGAGACTTGTAAATTGGGCAACTAGGACCATTGCTTTAAGGGATTAGTAGAGCCTTAAACAGTGTGCAATAAAATCATACATCGTTGTACGCTAATCTTTGTTCGGATCATTGATTAGAAATTTTTTCGGTGTAAATGTAATACTGTTACGTGGTGTTACTATAATGACAAGTTTATGTTCAGGAATCTAGGGTATAGGATCTCAGTGATTTACAGGCCTATGCAAGCCCAAACTCAATACAAATTCGAGCCATATGAAGACGATTACACCTATACCCTATGACGGCCTAACTTTTTATTTTAGTACACATTGGCTGCCTAGGGAACCATAGTTTTGTGGTTTATTTAAAAAAAATATCTAACCATGATTAGTTTTTACTCATTGTGTGTGGAAACTTTAATTCCACACTATAGTTAAAAACGGTGAACAAAATTGTCCTTGATGGAGAAGTGTGTTGTATTGTCAGGTGAACCTTCTAACATGTTCTATTATAGTTTAATATACAAGTGATTATCGCTTTCCACCTTTTTTTATTCATTATTTTGCCGTGATTTAATTTTATAATATCATCGTCAATTCTCATTACTAATCTTTTTTTGTTGTTACCAATTTTCTCATTACTAATCTGGATGTCTATATTAATTCAATTTGTATTGGCCCCACGTTTCTCTTGAGTCACCCTCTCTTCTCCTCGGAGTAATTATAGTATAGTACAATATTATTTAGTATGATCACGTGTTATAATATAAGTGGATGTTTATTAATATTATTTTCTGAAAAGGAACTTTGGCTCAGTGCCATTTTTGTTTGGGCCAAAAGTTCTCCCTTCAAACAACGCATTTTAGTGCTACCAATTATATACAAGCGTTCTCTGGTTTTACCATAAGAACATCAATTACTGTTTTTAAGCTTTGTATTAAAGTAATATCTTGCTTTTTAAAGGGAAAGTTTGAGGCTCAATCTATGGGGAAAGGGTGGACTTTGATGGAGAAAACTACTTTTTTTTGTGTAGTTAGGCAATTGTCTTTGACGGTGCTTATGGTTTTGATTGTGTTTATCAGTTGCTTTTCAAGAGAATCTTCAAAAGAGAAGAAGAAAAACAAAAGAAAAAAAAGAAAGGGGATGCTTTCCAAAAGCATTTACAGTGAATTACCAAAACACATCATGTCTTCACAAAGTGAGAAAATAGTTCTCAACACCTGAGAGAGAGAGAGAGAGAACTGTGAGCCCCAAAACCCCCATGCTTAGGTGTGCCCACAAATCCACAAAAGCTCAAAACGTGGTTGTGGAACAAGATATTCCATTATATTCACAAGTGATAATTGATGTTTCCTAACAACTTAGAAAAAAGAGATGGAAATGGGGGGCTAAGTTATGATGACTGCATAAAGGACACACAAACCCTAATACCAATGAGTCCACTTTGATATTATGTGGAGGATAAAGGCACCTGCACTCATCAACCACATCATTGGGAGCTTGAAAAGGGGTCCCCTTTCGTCAATTGGAGCTCTCAGCCAAAGAAGCTATATCTGCCTACTCAACCGGAAAACCCTAAAACCCAGTACTCTAATTAGGGTAAATTCAGATGAATAAGCCTAGATGGTAGCTTCTGGATCTTAGCGAAAATGGTAGCTTATGAGATTGATAAATGTCAATCAAAGGTTTGCAGTAGATTTGTAATGGGAATTAAATTTTGGTATCCAAAAAAGTTGTTGCTTGTAAAGACTCAAGCATGCAACTTTTGGAAAAAGTTTTTGGAAAAAGTTGTTTTGAAAAGCTCTCTGATGGGAGCTTTAGAGGCAAGAGGGTCGCACAATGCACTGAACCTTTAAGGCATTTGTTGTCAGAAGTGTACAATATTGACTTCCTATCTCAACTTGCACAATTGATTTTTTAGGAAAACAAAGCTAACAACTCTTTTTATCTCTTCCTAGATTTCTGCTCCTTGAAGCTTCTACTTAGAATCGGTATTCTCTTTGTATACTTAGACTCCAATCTTACTATCCTTAATTCAAAATGTCCTGGAAATCTAAGCAAACAGTAAGAAAGAAGCCCAACTTGTTAGAATTAAAGTTAAGTTTTACTGTTGCAAGAGCATGTTGAAATGCACTTATTTCAGGGATAGGATTTAGACCTTCCCCTTGTGATTCTGCCTTTTGACTAACACTTGCTTATTTTCTTAGAGGAAAGGAACAGACAAAGGGGTTTCTAAAAAGCAAGATGTCCAAGGAAGTCCAAGATCAGATGGTTTCAGCAAAACTATCAAGCATAATATCTTTATCGACGCAGAAAGTCCAAACTGACAAGCAAAACATCAAGGTAGTAAAGGACTTTTAACAAACAAAAAAGAAAGATAGCATACATAAGAAACAAAAGGAGAAAAAGGAGAAAAAATTGCATATTAATGGATCTTAAGACATACTCAGCACATCAAACACTCCCACTTGCCATCAAGAACTCGCCCTCACAGACCAAGTCACCTCCAACGTATGCCTTACCCTCCATCTTTGCTATTCCAAACCGTTTTTGGAACTTAATTAGTGTCATTCTCATTACCAAAGTGTCTCCTGCAATCACAGGCTTTCTAAACCTCACTTTATCAATTCCTGCAAAGAAGAAACTGTCACGAGAGCCTCCCACTTCGGGTTGCAGCATCACCAAGCCACCCACTTGAGCCATTGCCTGAGCCCAGAAACCACTTTTGTCAGCACTTAGCAAAGTGCATGCACCACAATCAATATAAATTTTAGGCAAAGAAGGGTATAGATGATTATATGCCTTGAGGTTTTGAAAAATATCTTCTATTCTGTCTTTGCCCCACATAAGAAAGATAATTGATAAGGAAAGAAACAATGATATTGAAGAGGTTTAAAAAATGGTAGCGATTTGTGCACTCTTTTAGCCATCTGCACTCCAAAATAAATATTTTACAATTTTGCTGCATTCACAGGAGGAGTGCAGGACGCTAGAAGAGGATTCTTAATTAACGTAAAAAATTCAAAACATTAACCAATTCACCGAAGAAAATTTAATCAACTTTGAACATTGTAAAAAGAAATATCAGCTCTAGAAAATGGATGAAATGAAACTGTCAACATGACACACCAATCACGGAGACCTGAACTGAATTGAAATTCAGTAACATTTCAAAAAGAAGAAGATTCTTCTGCTTTCAAAAGCCAAACGATCACTTGAAAATGTGTCTTGAATCAGCTGGAATCAGAGTGGTTCTTCAATTAATTTCAATTTTCCTGATTCAGCAACATAGTTATCATTGTGAAGTTCAGCAATGTAGTTACTAACTTACTATTGTTTTATGTTCATTGTGTATAGTCTTCCACTGCATTACTGGTTACCCAGACACCATCTAATGGAACTAATCCAT
This sequence comes from Prunus kanzakura, assembly GCA_020521455.1. Classification (NCBI taxonomy): domain Eukaryota; kingdom Viridiplantae; phylum Streptophyta; class Magnoliopsida; order Rosales; family Rosaceae; genus Prunus; species Prunus kanzakura. Next base: position 1,590,128 of record BPUM01000811.1, read on the forward strand.
AACACCGAAACACAAAACTTCTATCCATTGCACTGTGCATGCCTATTTCTTTTTATTACTATCCTGTGCATCTTTCTTGCTTTCTCTATGGATTATCATAATTTTACTGGAAGTTTGGAGCTGAAGTGCAAATTGCATCTTTTAGAAGCCAAAAGAAGGTGGCTTAACCCAGAAAACAAAAACAAAATAACAAAGGGAAAAGAATTATGGCAACACAACTATTATTATCTTGAGAAAATTTAACGTTAGAACCTTAAAAGGAAATCATAATGGTTGGATGTTCAGAAGACATTTTGCCAGAACTACAGAAAGGAACATGTAGCAAACTCAGTTAAACACCGAAGGTTGATTGATTTGATCTGCATGCACCATTTGAAGTTTAAAACTGCTTGAAATGACCAATGCCACAGGAGTAGATAACTAATTGGTGTTACTGTTCCACAATTGTTTTGGAGCAGACAGACTAGACAGAAAGGCCCTATACAAAATAACCAATGCCATAGGAAATAGATAACATAAATATTGGTGATACTGTTCCAGTTTGCCTTTATCTTCTCCTCATCATAGGAAAGGGGATTAAAGTCAAATGTATCCTACACAACAGAAAAGCCCACAGCCCTAGTCCCATCCCATGGTACCCAGAATAGAATGCAGCAAATAGGGCATTGCCAATCAAATCATGGGGAGGTTGGACCCATTGCCTTCCTAAAGGAGCAAAACTAAAATTCCATTTGCTAGTCCATCTATTCACGAATCCAAGCGCATCTTTTCCAATGGAAAAGTTTCACAGAGCAGAAATTGTCTGTGAAGTTTGAAAGCCATTTTCTTTTGAAAATTGTTACATGTAGACTGTAGTAGTGAAATAAAACTACGAGGCATGAGAAGCTGAACTTCTAATTTGGTCTAAACTATTGAGCCAATGGGTCTTGCAAACAGCCCTTTATATCAGTCCAATGGTCTAAAATATTTCTTGAAACAAAATCGAGGAGACTAGCTCAGTTACTCTAGCAAAGGCACAATTGCTTCATCATGACAAAATATCTGGAGAATCTCCATGACTCCATAAACACAACATTTATTTTACCTTGAAAACAGACTTTGAATTTCTTTTTGAAATGTCTATAGCAATCACGAATTGCCCTCTAACCTGACAACTATTACTAATAATTTCACACAAAAAATCATTTGGTAACTTTTCTGGACGCTAAAATATGAGCATGAAAAACTTCAGATTTAAGACCAACCCAAACCTCTGCCACATGAGCCAAGGCCCAATGAAAAAGCACTAGTTTAAATGGAATTTTTTTCTCTCAAACATGCTTGCTCATTTATGATAAGCATCATGCTCATATGCTCAAGGTCATCCATTACATTCATTAAACAAGAACAGGGAAGGGGAAAATGAATCAATCATGAGTGAAAATTCACAGAATTCCAATTAATCCTCTGCATTGGATTTAAAAAAGACCACCCCTTTAACTTCCACTAAAAGAAAAATTAAACCAACTTAGCATGGCTGAACATCCACACAACTCGAGTTCAATAACATGAATCTTCTGCTGCAGACAACTCAATTTGCACTTTATTTAGCTGTCCTCTGAAAGAGTTTTGAATACATATACCCACCCACGCATGCAACCAGACAACAATGACCAATTTATGGACTTCACAAAAATAAGGCAAGTGAATCTATGGATAGGTTTACAGATACCTAGACACAATGAATGACCTCTTGATACATTTTCATTGAGCTGCATTATACCTTAAGAGCTGGTGGCTCTCTCTTTCTCTTCTTCTTTTCTTTAATCTATTTTGTTTTTTTTTTCTTTGATTGTTCAATCCTTTCTCAGCATATTACCCATATTCCTCCAACCCAACCTACCAGGAACTTTATATATTTGTTGAACTTGGTTTATTATTCATGTACAATATATATGTAATATAATACACTTTAAAACATTGTTTGGTATATGAGAACTCTTGCATTATCATTTTTTAAGAAATAAATTCTTAGTAAAAAAATACAAATACAGACTGAAGGTGGACAAGTAGTCCACAGCAGAATACGAACAAAACAGCTAAATACTAAACAACACTGCTTTCTCGGTTTGCAAACTCACAGCTGCCAACCTATCTCTAAGAGTATTATACCTTTAAACTCAGACGAAACAGATGCCCATAGAGATGACCAAAATCTAACTCTTTCCCACAATTCTTCCAGACCCAAATCATTGCACAATTCAGAAATCCTTCTATTTCTTTCTATCAAAATTACCACCAAAGCCCTTGATCCTCTCACTTAATAAAGCGTAACAACCTCATGGGATAACCAAACTCAACCCATCCTCCCAAGAAAGCTTTCTCCATCCATTTAAAGCCACTGGACAGTGAACCATTAAATGATCAGTGCTTTTCTCTAAAGGTAAAAAGCTACTTGCACTAGCAAAATCACTCCTGTGCAAGAGAATTCATGTCAACTTCTCTTTTAAATCAGTCCCGATGTGTATCCCATGGGTTGAACTAGAAACATTTGTCCCTGCTCCCTTTTGCCCTGCTAACTCCTTCAAATTAATTCTTTCTTATGCAGCCAGAAGTCACAAAAGCACATGGATTAATCATTCAGGAAAGTTTCATCTCATGTCTATGTTGATGCAAAAACAATCCTTTTATGAGCATAAAACATTTGCTCATTGGAAAAACATTGAAGCTTGCATTATTGGATTGGCACCATTTTAAATTGAAAAACAATGGCAATACAGCATTGTAAATTTCAGAGCTTATATTAAGTGCAAATATATTATAATTATAAGACAATGGCTAGTTGATGCAAAATCAAGCTTTGACAAAAAAGCATCATTCCTTACATCAAATTTACAAACAACCACGCTGAGAGCCTGTTAGATTCTAAAAAGGCTTACATCTTGGTATTTTAAAGCATTGAAAGCCCTACATAAACCCTTGCTAAGCTTCCTATATCAATCAATAGTCTAAATTCGCAGAGCGCTTAAAAGTGCGCATCTCTATTTCACTCTCCCTGTATAATTCTACGTCCTCATCCTCTAACTACAATGTCCCAATTTAGAATAAGTCAGACACCACACACGTACATCAATGAAATCCAATTCAAGAAATTAACATAGATATCCACAACCGGCAAACGAAAAAACTGCTAGAAATGCAAAGACATTTACAAATTTGAGACAAACACCAAGTGGCAGTTGTTATAACTTGTGGCATTAGTTTTTTTTCTTTTCCCAAAAGAATGGTTGCAAATGTCTATTACCAAAATGCATAAAAACCTTATGACAGTATGAGAATAAATAGTGTACCTCAATCATGAGAACTCCAGGCATAATAGGCCTCTCTGGGAAGTGCCCAGGGAAAAAGTTATCATTTATAGTCACATTCTTTATAGCAACAGCTGAAACCCCTGGATTGTACTCAATCACTCTATCCACTAAAAGAAATGGAAACCTGTAACACGATCCCACAACCAAAAGTAATCACTAAACACATCAACAACAGAAAAATTAAAATTAAAATTAAGAAGAAAAAAACAATCACAAACCCACAAGTAAATGAGCTAAACACTAACCGGTGGGGCAAGATTTCACGTATCTGATTAATATCCATAACTGTAGGAAATGCTGGGTATCCTGTGAAGTCCCAAATCAACATTTTCAGAATCAAACATTTGTTTTGTGAGAACAAAGGAAGCAAGCAAATCGAATACAAGGATGTCTGAGAAAAACATTACTCTTTTCAATGGGTGTGTCTTGGCCGGCGCTGTCTTGTACATTTAGGGAACAACATGCGAAGAGGTTCCGTTGGAGATTTGATTTAAGGCAAAGCATACGAGAAATTGGGAGAGAAACTGAAAAAGAGTTCGGAGACTGAACGAGTTTTACTCTTCTGGGTTGACTCAGAGACTGAGCGGGAGCGAGAGACATGAGGGAACTCGAGGTAGCCGACATTGTTAGAAACAGGGCAACAGCACACTGCACTACAACAGCGAGGGATTTTAAATGAATTCTTAGGGGTTGGTGAATAAGTTGTTCAACTGCTTCCGACTGTTTATCTTGTGAGCTTGCTAAGAGCAACTCCAATGCAATATTGTAAATTTGGGATGTAAGAATCATATTTATATCCCATTTGCATCTATCTATCTATATATATAAAGCAAAAGACAGAGAATGGTGAAACATTCAAAATACCAAAAAATGCCCTTGATTAATGCAAACATTAAGAATTGAAATTATTAATTAAATGAGGATAATATGATAAATTTACACTTTTTTATATTTAAAAAAATTAAAACTAAAAGAAAATTCATATAATGGATCCTATTTTTATGGAACACAACTACCCATTATCTTTTTTAATTATAAAATAAATTTAATTTTTTTTAAAAAATGCCTCTCACAGGCTCAAAAGCGTGTGCGGAAAGGCTAGTTTACATAATGTAAATATGATTTTTTATTTAATGTTTTTTTATTTATCCTTGTTCCAACGGAAAGATGTAAATTTATATTTTCATGTAAATTTCTTTTTCCGTATTTACACTAGCCTCTCCGCACGCGCTTCCGCGCTTGCGAGAGGCTTTTTTTTTAAAAAAAATTTTAAATTTATTTTAGAATTAAAAAAGAGAATGGGTAGTTGTGTTCCATAAAAATAGGATCCATTATCAGATTTTCTTTTCATTTTAATTTTTTAAATATGAAAAGTGTGAATTTACCATATTATCCTCATTTAATTAATAATTTCAATTCTTAATGTTTGTATTAACCAATTGTATTTTCTGGTATTTTGAATGTTTCACCATTCTCTGCCTTTTGCTTTATATATATAGATTTATCCTCTTGCTTTCTCTTTTTTTTTAGTTGATCTCGTCAAGATTGAAGAGATTGGAAAGTGGGTGGGGAAGGAGAAAGGATAGAGAAGCCATGGGAGGTGGCTCGTCGAATTTGGGGGTAGGTTTATGCTGAAATAAATTTTTAAAATTTACTATGAAAGGTATGGTTGAATTTTAAGGTTTCGAAAAAAAATAGTTGGGGTGAACTTGGATGTTTGATTGTGTAAATAAAAAAATTCAAACAAATGCAAGTTTTGTTCTTTATTCTTTGACTTTTTATCGCAAATGGTGCTTGAGGTTAGCTAAATAGTGGGGGTGAACTTGGATGTTTGATTGTGTAAATAAAAAAATTCAAACAAATGCAAGTTTTGTTCTTTGTTCTTTGACTTTTTATCGCAAATGGTGCTTGAGGTTAGCTAAATAGTGGGGGTGAACTTGGAGCACAAGACTTTTGTGCGGAGACATGAAGGGACAAGAGTGGTCCCCGGCCGCCACAACCACCCCCCCAAAAAAAAAAATTACCCTATAATAAATAATATATTAGGTTTTTTTTCTACAAATTAACCATAAAACTTTTTAATCACTCTTCTACTCTCCCTTAAATCTTCTAGGTTAAGTTATGATATTTGCACTAAAAACTCCTAATTTTTTTCTTCTTGTTTCTCTATCATTCCTCTTTGTTTAACTTAAGCTTTGTGAATTTTTGTTCCCTTCCTTTTTATTGGGATTTATGAATTTTTTTTTGTAATTCTTCTCTATGTTGGAATATAAATTATTGAGTCTTTATGATTGTAATGAATGGATTAATCAATATGAAATTATATTATGAAATGTGCTAAACTGAGTAGTTAGTATCGTATTAACTTATTAACAGGTTAGCGCTTTACTGCTCATATTCGAATGATTTATAATAAAAAATTGTGAACTATGAAGGGGCCCCTCTATTGTGAAATCCTAACTCCGCCACTGCCCAAAGGAGGAAAAGAGGGCAATATTATTCTAAACTCTACTGCAATCTTCTTGAACTCTTACAAACTTGAGCGTCAATGTATTTTCTTGCAAGTACCCCTTCCTCCCTCATTGGTGGCAAATGAAGACGGTGTCCTACTTCTCAACATTGATTACAAGACTACTTGTTGGAGGACCCGAAATTTTATGCTTCAACAATCTTATAACCGAAAAAAAAAAATTGAATTGATCTTTCTTTTGGTTGGAATGTTCCTTCACATATAGATGCATATCCTAAAATTCTGACAAGAGTTGTTTTCTATATCAAGAAATGGTTTCGCTGATGCCTGTTTAACAAGCCAATTTCCTAGACTTGAAGCTTATCTCTAATAGCAGAGGCATATGCCTCTTGTTAGTCCAAAACTATGTCATGTCATCATTAGGATATATGGAATAAAGTTCTACATCGACTAAAGGTCAAGTGATGAGAAGGAATCGAAATTTTGTAGCTCTATAACACAAACTTGTCTCAATTCATGATTAGGAAAAGTAACTTTGACTTAGAGACCATGTATGTATTCTTAGGTTAGACGTATTATTTACGCATCAATCAACTTGTAGTGATGAGCAAACTCCCTTAACTTGTTTAGAAATGTTGGGAGACCTCTAAGTGCCCGTTTGGCATTGCTTATTTGGGGTGATAAGTGATTTTTTAAAAATTTTGGGAAGCCCAATCCGTTTGGTAAACTATGAGAAAATCACTTATTGTTAAAAATTGCTGTGAGAGAAAGCTATAAGGGAAAGCTGCTAATAAGGTGCTTTCATTTTCTGATTATGCAGGAATCAGTTTCGAAGAGGCATTGGGTTTAATGATTATGCTGCAATTTTTTTTCTAATTATGCGGGAATTAGTACCAACAACACTTTTAACAAAAAGTTTACCAAACGCCAAACTGCTTTCTCTCACAGCTGATTTCTCTTACAGCAAATCTGACAGCGATTATTTTCACAGCACAGCAATGCCAAACTGGCCTATTGGCACAAAGCCTAATTGTGTTGATTTTGAGTGAACTTTTAGTTGGCATGAAGCCCTAATTCTTGGCACAAATCCTTTTCTGGTTTGTTTTCTTTGCACCAACCCTGATTTTCGGCACGAAGCCTTCTGAGTTTGATTATGATAAGAACTATTATAATAATCAGAGAGACTCCTATTTCTTGCTCAATTGCTTGGTTGCTATTTTGCTTGCTACTGGGAGAAATATAGAATTGAGGATGAATCTTAGTATTCACTGTGTCTGCATAGATGGAATGAGTTTCCAGTGGGTTGTGTAAAGTGAAGTCACGAAGTTTTTAGCAAAGCTGTCAATCTAGTTTGGAATGTTGGATTGTGGATGGATACGATGTTAAAAGCATCTGTGATTTTGCTGTTACAGAGACGTAAAGGCTATCTTCACTGAAATTTTGCTCCAACATCAAACGTATAGGCGAAAAAAGAAAAAAGAAAAAAGAAAAACATGAGGAGAGTGAAATCTGTCTGGTTTATTTTGATTTATCCAGCAAAGACCCAAGAAGCAACCCCGATCCACAACCGATCTAAAAGAAACATCATACAGTTATTTCCAATTTCAGAAGAAAGGATCATTGAATGGCCCAACTGGAAAAATGACCACAATACACATATGCCAAATACTGGTCAAAGTTGGGAGCCTAGAATACACATTTTTAGCAAAGTCATTTCTAGGAGTTCCCAAATTCTTTGGTGTGCTTTTTTTTTTTTGGTTGTAAAGGGTTCTCCAATTCATTGGTGAATGATCCAACAAACAGGTGTGCATTTCCTAGACAACACTTGTTTAGGTATCAGAATAAGGTCTCAAACAAACCAATTTCATAGGAACAATCAGGCACGGAACACCAAAGGCAGTGAGTTACATTCAACAAACATTAATTATCCATGTTCTCGTTTCTCCCCGCGCCACCCACTTCAAGAGTAATATAACGATATGCTCTTGTCATCTGACACACTAGCAAGTCTACCAGGCATTCCTCCTAGTCGAAAGGCCACTCGCCAAACTTGGTCGGTGTGGTCGAGCCACCCACTTCAAGAGTAGTCATATAACGATATGCTCTTGTCATCTGACACACTAGCAAGTCTACCAGGCATTCCTCCTGGTCGAAAGGCCACTCCCCAAACTTGGTCAGTGTGGTTGCTCATTGTCTGCACAGCTCCCCTCATGTTGATATCCCACAGCCTCACAGTTCTATCACTTGAGCCTGTTGCAACAGCCGCCCCATCTGTGCTCACATCCACACTCAGAACCCAGCTTGCATGTCCTGACATGGCCCCAACCATTGTTTTCCCCTCAGCATCATACATGTGCACATGGGTGTCATCTGAGCCCGTGAAAAGTAAACGTGGCTCAACTGGAGAAAACACAAGAGACCTCACGGGCATGAAGTGGCCTTCCAGATGTTGCAGGAACTTGCCACGATCCGCGTCAAAGACAGAAACAGTTCCATCCATTGAGCCACAAGCTATGCGTCTACCATCAAGACTCCAGGCAACTGATAGCACAAACTTCTTGCTGCTGCTTTTATCCGTGGGCTTGGTTCCTTCTGGGCGAGGAATTGACAATGTGGCAACCAGATTCCATGTGGTGGTGTCCCAAATTTTGACTGATGCACTTCCCCCACCCGCCACAGCTAGCATGGTACCCTGATCAAGTGCCAAAAGTCAGCATCAACTTGAATATAACCAAAGGGGTGGCTTCAAAACTTCAAATAGTTCTAGTTTGAAACACATATCAGTCAGAGATCAGATGTCCCTAAGGGACCAAAGTATCAGATACAAAATAAAAGAAATTCAACAGACACCGTCTTGAATTTTAGATACTGAGTATCAATGTTCACTTGAAGCATTCCATTTATTCAAATTTGGTCCACTTGAAACATCACTTTAACAATTAAGAACTAACATAATACCAACTTTTGGCATGTCTGATATTATTAGTAAGGCAACAAGGAATATACAACATTTTTCAGAAAGTGACATCTCAACCAGATCTGTTATTCAAATCCCATGGCTAAGTTTGGAAAAATTACTCAGGCCAAAAAGAAATCAAGCAAACTTGTATGCATAGAAACAAGTAAAGCAACACCACATATTCAACTTGCAACAAAACAGTAAATTAATTTAACAAGCTCAGAAAGGACCCAAAAATAAATATCCAAGAAAATTTTGAAAATTGCAAAGGTACCTGAGGATTGAACCGTAATTGCCAGACTTCAGATGGCGGGGCTTCGAGACTAGCGATGGTGTTGTTGGAGTCAACATCGAAAACCCTAACGAAGCTGTCGAGTGAAGCCGAGGCGGCAATATGGCCAGAGGGGTGAGCTGCCACTGAAGTGACGCCGAGGCAGTGGCCGGTCATTTTTCCCCGGTTGACTAGCTCGTCTGGCTGCCACAGCCTCACGGTCTCATCCAGTGATCCGGTTAACAACAAAGCAGGTCGGGTCTCGGTTGACGGGACCCATGTCACCGCCCACACTGACTCCTCGTGCGCGTCCTCGATTGATTTCAACCCTGCGAGCTTCATTGATAATTGGTTTGCTGAAACAACCCTAGTGTGCTTAATTCTTCACTCCTCACTCCCCAATTTTCAGATCAGATTTTTATTTAGTTGTAACTGCATGCAAGCCCAATGATTAATCAGGGAGTCTGATAACACAATCATCAAATCTAGCATGCTAAGAAGTACATTGGAAAGCCAGCGACATTCTAGCCTGCTGATGGAAATAGCTAGAGGCATTCTATTGAGTACAATGTAAGAAGTTATCCATATAATAAACCATCTTGGACAGAAACAGTGCAAGAATGATGAAAAACACAATTTGATATACAAGAACTTCCCATAGTCCATGATAGGAAGATTCATATTTGTCACAGATAAACATTCAAGCTCCTATAAGTTATAAGTTGCAAAGCCCAAACAGGATTGGCTAAAAAAAAGGTCCAAACAAGATTCTACATTTTAAAATTGAAAATATCGAGCTGAGGGTCTCAAATGTTTAATATGCTTTCCAGAGGATGATCTCAGTAGCTCAAGGTCATTCCTCAAACCCTCTGCCGAAGCATCCGCAATACCAACAAATATTGTCTCAGAGTTGGGAAGTAGCTAAACTATTAGACTCATCATGTTAATTTAGCTGGTTTTAGTTCTGAATAAGTGAAAATGGGGAGTAAAAAGTCCTGACTTGCCACACCTCAAAGTACCTGTCTCACAAAATTAGAATTTTACTTGAGAACCAATTTATCCCAGAATTTTTTTGTTCATGATCTGTGAGACAACATTCATCTTTACTTGCTTACAGATCAAATAGAAAACAACAAGTGCAAAAGTTGGAAGCTTGCACGGCTAAACAAGCCCTCCCTTATTATGGTTAAAATAATTCAGAAACCACCTTTCTCAGAGCATCCAAATCCATTCATAACAAATTATAGCATACTAAGCAATCATTAGCTTTAAAACAGAACCGAACACAGGGGATGGACCATGTACCATTTGCTAATAATCCAGCAGAGGTGGCTATACAACACAACAGTTAGATGGTACTATGATGAATAAGTACTTGGGCCAACTACACCTTACCTCTTGGGCGTTCAAAAAATTTTCATTCTTAACGGTCTGTACATAAAAATCTATGCGTGTTGCAAAACCTTCTACAAATTCAAATCACCCCACAACTTAGTTGCGGCATGAATGTACCATATCGCGGCACATCCCATTTCAGCTCATACATCGTCAAATAAGAAATCTAAATACGCATTCAAATCACCCCACAACTTTAGATATACTATACTCCAACCAATCAAACTCATCAAACCATTGGGGAATGAAGCGTTGATTAATTCCTGACATATTAGTTTGTGGGAAATTATGACCTCTGGGTTGACAAGGTCCTTTCTGTAGATATGATCTTCGGATCTCATCTCTCATATTAGCGTCATAATCTATCATTCGAGTTCTTAATCCAAGGTCCGCTTGAAGATTACTCAAAACACCATCTAACTGACTTTGTCTTAAACTTGGAGTTCTTAAACTACCAACATTATTTGAACTATTAACATTATCCGAACTACCCGAACCCGATGACGACTTTCTCTTAAAAAATCGTTCCATAATAATTCTACATATAAAAAATAATCAAAATAAATACTCACAATATAATCAAAATAAATATGAATTGGATTTCAATTAAATTAAATATATTCTACATATACAAAATAATAAAAATAAAAACTCACAATATAATCAAACCACCAATATAATCAAAATAAATATGAATTGGGTTTCAATTAAATTAAATATATCATACATAGGGTTTAGAACTTACTTGAATTGTGAAATTTCACAATAACAATGAGTAAAAACAAAGCAAGTAGCTGGCGGCACCACCACACGGCGACGACGAGGGCAGTAGCGGCACCCCAACGGCGGCAGCAAGGGAGGAGATGGAGTTGAGGGTTTGGGGGAGGGGGGAATTCAGTTGGGAACTTAGGGCTGGAGGAGAAAACAAAAAACTTTGGGGGTTTTAGAGTGAAGGTATCGGTGCTGGAGATGGAAGGATATGCTGGGCATTTTCTATTTTTTTAAATTTCAGACCTATCCCAAAACGACGTCGTTTGGCTCAGGTCATTTAAAAAAATTTCCCTGGGTCAAAACGACGTCGTTTTGCCCAAGTTCCTTTAAAAAAAAAACCACCTGCACGCTGTGCTGCGCGCCCAGCCTTCTTCTTCAGTCAATTCGTCGAGCACTTGGTGTGCATCTCCAAGAGGTCGCACCAGCAGCTCCAAGGGACATCTAAGCTTATTTCCATGGCTTCCAAGAGGTCGTGCAACCCCACTGACCCCACTGTAGCTCCGCCGCACATGCAACCTTGGCTATCTCGCATGTCAGAACAGACGACGTTACGATCACTTCTCTTCTGTAAGTACCAATCACATAAAATACATTCAAATTTTAGACAATATGCTCTATAATTGATGATTTTCTTATACAAATTTGAAGGATCAAGGCGTTGAAGTACCTGGTGCAGCGTTTGGAGATCAGGGGCTGAGCTCCGTATTGCAGAGTGAGTAGAAGAGAAAAGAGCCAAATCCTTGAGTTCATTTTGTCCAAGCTCCGCGCGGGAGCCTTGTGCTTGGTGGCCGCCATTTTGGCGACCTCGAGAGAATTGTATTTTGGTTCTAGTTTGGGGAAGAAGACCCGGGGCTGTTCCCAGTGAAATGGCGTCGTTTCAGAATACAAGGTCCTACTTCAAAGAGCATTTAAGAAAAGAAAAATAAAGGGAAAAAATGGCGTCGTTTTTCACAATCCATGAAAATACTCCATGACTTTTCTTTTTGTTGGAGAAGACATTTTATTCAAAAAAAAGTTTCATAACAAATGCATCGGATTGCCAAGATCCACAACCCAAATGTGAAAAATAATACAAGTCTTTGTTCCATTACTTGTAAATAAGCTTATGTGACGGGACAATGTTATAATCACATCAAAAAATTACTCAATTGATTACTCGTTTAAAATAATACAAATTTGCAAATGTAGTGGTTTAGAGGGAATTGCTCCCCCAAGTCGAGTTCGAGTCTTAATATCCGTGTAGTGTGTGTGAGTTTAGTATGTTATCGCTCATCTCTATTGAAATACTACTAAAAAAAAGTCATTCGCTCCATAACTTGAAAAATTGTCAATAAAGAAAAGCTTACTTGATATTATTACAGTCATATCCTCTGCTATGATTTTCTTGTTGGCGAGTCCTTATTTAGTTCGAAATTTGGTTCCTTATTTATTTAGGATTTTGGTTACTTACCATTTATTTAGTCATATTAAGAGGATCGACTAATCCTCTATAGCATAGCCCCGTCTTTTGTGCCCTTTATTTAAAAAAACAAAAACAAAAACAATCAGTGGCAGACCTGTGTAAGCGCAAGGAGATGCACCTGCACCTCCGGTCGCCGGAAAACTCCATTATAGCAGTTGGAGTTGCACCTCTGCTCACGCACAGAAGCTGTTCGATGAAATGCGCAAGTGAAATTGCGCTGCTGGGCTGCTGCGCGCTGCACCTAGTGTGCGACCATCTATTTTTTTTTTAACAAAGCCTTGCCAAAACGACGTCATTTTGTGTCACGACCCGATTCGAAAATAAAGAATATTCCCGAATCATGGCATGAGTCATACCATAGTCATAAGAATAAATTCCTACAACCATGATATGATGAGAAATAGAGCCACAAAAAAAAAAAACAAATTTACATAACATTACAAAATCAGAGTCGCAGTAGCTTGTAGTTATCTACGCACTAGGTGCTTTAACAAACGGTTGACTACTTACAAATATTAATTACACAAATCAACAACAAAAGCCCAGCCGCTTAGTTGAACCCGCTTCCTCAAACTTCTTCTTTAATCCTACACAATCTATTAGGGTATGAGTATTCTAATGCCCAGTAGAGTACCGTCAAACCCCTCAAAGTCAGCTATCACAGTTAATCAAAGTGTCATGCATCAAACAACACAAGATATACAAATTATGCAATCATAACAGATAAATAAATTTGCATATGCGGTGATGCCATGAACTCACTCCCTTCTAATCCCACTAATTCATATCCTACGGCAACAAGCCTGCATGTCCCATACCATGCGTTTTACCACTGTGGCTCCGAATACCCTAAAACATGAACTAGCGCCCATCCGTCCCTTAACCCAGTTTTCTTTTGTTTACGAATTTCTCAACTTTCACTTTTCATTAGAGGCCCTGCTCCCGTCACCCCAATATATTCAAGCTCTGCTCCCGTCACTTGAATATACTCCACATTTTATTCAGATATATCTAAAGCCTTCTCCCACCCCTTAGATATATCTCAAACGACACACACACACACACACACACACTCAAAACACCACTGTCTTTATGATGCATATGTAATGCAGCGCAAACATCATTTATCTCTGCAGAATAATAATATAGATAATAACAATAATATTCCAGGCTTAATCACATGCATAATAATATTCACCCAACATCAAATAATATCAACATAGAAAGATCAATAATAATATTCACATAACATTAAATAATATCCACCGAGCAAAGCAACACTAATATTCATATTTATAGTACTATTTATAATCACCAAGATTAAAAGTGACATAGCCCAATCATCGGGAAATCAGGAAACCCTACCTCAAGTCCAGCTAGCTTAACTTTGTGCGATTTCGTCCTCGAAAGTACGTAGAGTAGAACACCTAGTTGAGATAATTTACTAATTAAAATCCATTGGAAATAAGGAAACAAAGTTGAGTGTCCTAGTAGCTCACGCAGACCTAAAACCCCACAAAACACTTGACAAGTTGTTTGACCCGATTGTTACTCCCTTAACCTCACATCCAAGCAAGCATAGAACCAAGCGTTAAGGAAAAATTAATCTATTCCCCTCCTATAATAGTTCTACTCTTTGGGATGTTTAAAATCAGGTGGTTCGACTTTAGACTCATAAATAAAATTTAAAACATCAATTTAAAACTAAAATTTCAGTGTTGCTAAACATTTGGGTTGGAACACGTTAACTTTGAAAATTCACTAAATATTGAGTTTAAATCAAATTAATGTAAAACTTTCCATATCACAACTAGACATAGAAACGTTAAAGATTTCAAAATTTGATAAAAATTAGGGTTAAGGAAGCATGTCAAAATAGAAACCAAAACAGACTAGGCTGCATAACATTCTTTTTTTTCAGGTTTGTACACTTTATTTTGAAAAATCACCAAAATTACAATTTACACCCAAACTGGATAAAACTTTCCAGATCTGAAGACAATACGAGAAAGTAAAACATACTAAAATTTCATGAAAATCCAAGTTTAGGAAGTTTTCAAACACTTACTTCAAAACAGGGTATGCAGAAGAATCAAAATAATTTCCAGCAGGATAGTCTCTACTTTGAAATTTTACAAAAAAATCAATTTAATTCAAATGGCACAAAACCAACTTTGAAATAACCCTTGAGATATTCATTTTGATGTACCAAAATTCCAAAATGAAATTGGAACAAAAATCACATCGAAATAATCTAGAACTTCACAAAACACACTTTGAGAGAGATATATATATATATATATATACTTGAGGCCTTCCAACCAAAACTTGGTTTAAAACTAGAATTCAAAGAGACAATAAAAAGATGAGCTTCAAGCCTTCAAAGAATCATTTACTTGAGATGATAGTGGCTAAATTGAGCCATTGAATGATAAGGAACAAGCCATTTGAGAGAAAGTACACATATCTAAAACAAGAGATTCAACATAATCAATTGAACAAGTTTTGTTCATACCAATTTTTAGAGAGTTATAATGATTGCGTTTGGATAATCTTTGGATATGTTATAAAGAGGAGAATTTGGAGTAACTATCATGAAGAAACCATAATGTTTTGAGCTTTTGATATGAGTGTTTTGGACTGAAAAAGAGGGAAGGACCTAAGGTTGAAAACTATAAACAAGTTCCACTCTAAACATTCCCAAGGTGGCTATAGAAATCCGATCAATCTGAAATTTTGATATGTTATAATAGACAGAATTTCAAACAACTTTGATGAAGGAACCAAAGTCATTTGAGTACATGAAATCACAGAAACAAACTGAAACCGAGCATACTGCTGTGAAATCAGGAAATGGTAAACTTATTGTGATCATACCAACGTTTCAGAGCCTATACTAATTGGATTGAGCTGAACTTTGAGTATGTTATAGGAATCATGGAAATGAACAACTTTTATGAAGGAAGTTTTCTCATTTGAGCTTCCGAGATATGAGTTCTCAGCAGCTTCAAGAAAGTGACGAATTTTGGATTTTGAAGAGGAACAAAAGAAAAATGAGGATGAAGATAAGTGAATGAGGAAGAAAGGATGATACAATGAATGATGAGGATAAGAGTGAATTTATGATTGAAGAGCCTTAATTAGAATAGGTGAGTCATCCATTTAGAAGATGGTGCTAATACAATGAATGGGAAGAAGAGGATGAGAAGGAATCTTAGGCTAGACTAAGTGACTCACCCCCATAGGTTTACAACTCATCCAAAATCAGATTTTTTGAAGACAAAGTAAGTGGGAAGGGGGGAAGAATGAAGGAGGGAAGAAATGCTTGGCTTACACGTTGCCTCCTTCTTTTTTTCTACAAGGGTATTTTGGTAATCTATCACACATAGGGGTGTTTTGGTCATTTTGTCCAACTTCAAATTAAACATACTTAATTTAATAATCTCAATCCAAAATCTCTTGATAAAATACCCATAATCTTCTCCACCATTATATTATTTTTCACTAAAGTATGAAAATCCACCTTAAATTTTTCGGGGTATTACATTTTGGACCAAGGTTTTTTATTTTTATTTTTAAAAAAACAAACAAAAAGGAAAACTGCTGAGCCATTTGTGGGCTTCTAAAAGGGCTTTTATACTTCTTACCTAATTAGGTTTTAATTGAGACTTCTCTTCATTCAATTGGATTTTGGGAATTCCTTATTTAAGTGAGATTGAGAATTCTCTTTATAAAAACCAATTTCATCAAAGTGTGTGTGCATCACAAGAGTCCTGCGTTTTTTTTTTCCTTCTTGAGTACGCCAATCCAAAGTAAGTCGGATGCATATATTTTTTTCTTGAGCAAACGCCAATTTTGTTTATTCTTTTTTTAATAATTGTTTTTTTTCTTATTTAGCTCTCTCGGGGGGCAACAATTGTAGTTAATTGTAATGTTATTTTTTTCAATTAATTATGAATAACAATTCCTGGGTCCGCTGCTGATGGTGGCTAGCTGGGGTTGGGTGGGGGTTGTTGGTGAGTGTTGGCTGATTGGGGAGGGGATGCAAGTTTGGACCAAAATACCCATACGAATAGATAACAAAAGTTAGAAATAATTTGACAGAAATCAAATTAGGATTTTTCTTAAATTACTACAACTATGAAACTACAATGGAAAAATTGATGAAATTAAAACTATAAGGTCAAAAGCGTAACAACCCAAACCTTAATTATTATTTAACTATTAGTTTAATGAAGGAAAAGACTAAATTACCCTCGGAATAATTTATTAGGATTTAAGTTGACTTTTTGACCAGGAAAGAATTTGGAGAATCCGCTTGTACCGTTGCGTAGAGCACGACAAAACGAGTCTGTAGACACGTATTGGACTCGAATCGGACTTGTAACGAAGAAATTACGAGCAAATTACTGAAAAAGGACAAAAGAGTAATTTCCGAAAAATCAGATTTTTAAAATCTGATTTCCCTTTCTCTCTCTCCTCACTCTTCTCCCTTCTCACGATCAAACCCTCCTCTCCATTACTGTTCATTCGAACCAGCCCAGCCACCGCCCGCCTCCACCAAACCGCACCGGACCGGCCAAGACCTGACCGGCGTCGCACCCACAGCCGCTCCGACCTTCCTCCTGCCTCCGCCGACGCCACAGCCACCGGAAACAGCCCGGAATTGGCTGGTTTTTCTCCGAATTTCAAGCCTCGTTCTCTCTCCTCCGGCCACCAAATTGAACGATTGAGGTATGAATCTTCGACTGATTTTCATGCTCTAGCTGTTGGTTGGGTAGATTTTCAGAGATTTTGAAGTTTGACAAGTTGATTTACGATTTGAGTTGCTGCCGGTCTTGCGTCGCCATTTTCAGTCACTTCCGGCCACTTTTTGGCCATAGTCCAAGAACAAAAGTGGTTCCAAATAGGGTATATTATCTAGGATAGGAGTTTGGACCGACGTTGTGGAGAAAATCCGGTCACCGGAAATTGTTAGGTACACCCACGCGCTGCCGGCGCGTGGGCGGCGCGTGGTCCAGGTAGCAAGAACCACTCTTGGTCCCAGAATGATCCTCGTGTCCTTATGAGCGCGTAGGACTTCGCGGATCTCGATTTGGATAACGTTTGAACCCCGAACGGATCTCGCATAGTGTGCGATTTTCGGGTTCAATACGT
Organism: Prunus kanzakura; assembly: GCA_020521455.1. Classification (NCBI taxonomy): domain Eukaryota; kingdom Viridiplantae; phylum Streptophyta; class Magnoliopsida; order Rosales; family Rosaceae; genus Prunus; species Prunus kanzakura. The sequence goes on from BPUM01000811.1 coordinate 1,607,963, forward strand.
TCGGACCGTTGGATCATAACCAAACTGGAGTATGTGGATCTAGGTATTTTAAGGATTGTGTAGGATTAAACAGATCATAAATCGGAGTCCCGGATGCTCCAGAAAAGCCAACCTTAGGGCTAGGTTTACAGAAAATCGTTCGTCAGTCCGATTGTGCGATCGTGAGCAATCCGACCGTCTGATCGAGACCAAACTCTCGGGACATGTGTCCTAGGCTTATCGGAACCTCTAGGAGCATCGGATCGAAATTCTGAGGTCGTGGACCCCACGGGGTCCCGAGTTGACTCTTGGGGACTTTATCGCTTTTGAGTCCCGAGTTATTTCTAAGTCATGCCCTTTGAGAGGGAAGTTAATATGGGCATAGGAATGACCTTTAAAGTGATGCACGCACTTTTAGGAGCCGGGGGTCAGGGTTTTTAATTTAATATTATATTACTGAGCAGAGTTTTTAATAAAATATTATGATGGTTATACAGGCACCCGGGCACCAGGTGACCCGCAGGAGGGACCTTCAAAGGGTCCAGCTAGCTCAGAGTATCTGTGAGTGGACCTTTTTGTTTTCATAAATGAATTTATGCAGTTTAATCTTATTATTTGATCTTGAATGAGTTTATTCATTGATCAGAGTTTTAATAGCTTGATTTATCGCTTTTATATGTTTTATGTTTTATTTTTACATTTTACATGCTGCCGAGTTGAGAGTGCCTAGAGATTTTGGCATACTAGAGTTTTAGATAGTTAACAGGTAAAAAGGCAGTAGAGTTCAGAGTTAAATAAAAATCTATTATATTTCTCGTTAAATTATTTCTGAAACCATATTTTCTTAGAAACCACCATAGGTACCCAAGATTAATTAGAGTTGCCTTCGATAAATATGTTGCCTTCGGATTTAAATGTTGCCTTCGGTTATAATGATGTCTACGGACATGCAGTTGCCTTCGGTTATAATGATGTCGACGGACATCCTGTTGCCTTCGGTTAGGTCAGCATGCTTGACATTGCCCCACGAGTTGCGGGGACGCCCGGACCGTGAGGTGCGAGATTGCGGATCAGGTTGACCTAGTGTCCCCTGAATCCTGCGAGATAGCGGTTTGGGTTGACCTTGCGTCACCGAGACCTGCGAGAATGTGTCACTCCGGTGGCACAAGAATGGTATTGACGGATTATAGAGGAATTGACGGAAACATAAGGAATTGACGGATTATATGGAATTGACGGAACAATAAATGGGTACACCTAGGTGGTAGATTTAAAGTTGATTTCAATGCTTTCGAGGACTTAATGTTTTAATCAAGTGTGTGATTGATTATATATATATATATATATATATATATAGATATGAATGCAGTAATTCCAGTACGAGTATTTATATAAGAAATGATTTAGTTTTATAACTGATTTTACAGTGGGGGTTAGTATGTTCTTATGCTATTCTTTTTTAAGCTTTGTTTTTGGTCCACTCACCCTTTTCGTGTTTTGCGCCCCCCAGGCAGTAAGAGTCAATAGTGAGCCACCACCGGGCCGAGTCCAGCTTCTGACACACCCCTCGACGACGTAGGGTCTTGTGTAATTATTTTATACTTGTAACCTAATCTGTGTAGAGCTCTGATATTGCCCTAGAACACTTGTCTAACTGTTAGTATGTAAATTTTTGTATGCTGGCAATTGGTGTATATTTTTATATATGCGTGTTTGACAGGTGTAATCTTGGGATTGGTCTAATCACAGGGGAGACTCTGCTGAATTTTTCGGCAAAAGTCAAACCCCAGTTTTAGGTGAAGCTTGACTAGAAGGGCAATTTGGTCTTTTGTGCTCGGCACTTGCCAGGTGTCGGACACGCACAGGGTTCGGCTCGGATTCCAAAATGGAATTTGGGTCGGGTCCTGTCAAAAAGTGGTTGAAGTGTTAAACTATAAGAACCAAAAGTGATTTTTGGCCTTATTTTAATCCTGGTGTGTACTTGATTATAAATCTCTTTTCTTATTGTGCCAAAACTACGAGAATTAGTTAACTATTTTTTCTCGGGGGCAAAGTGAGACATGTACGTGTGAAAAATAGGCTAAAGTGAGACAAGTATGTGTGAAAATGGGGTAAAGTGAAACAAAATGAGTTTCAAGGGGCAAAGTGAGACTCAAATATACTTTGAGGGGGTATATCAAAAAATAAGCCTATATATATGAGCTCCTATTGAGGGATCCCTCAAATAAGTTATTTGAGGGACACCCTTGTAGGGCCCACCATACATTTTTTTTTAATGATTCGAATCGTTTAAGTTATATATATTCCCTCAAAGATCATATCAACAAAAAATTATTTGAATTTGAAACCATTTGACCGCTCAATTAAATTATTGTCATTTTAGTATTTTCTTAAAGCATCATGTTCATCTATTTTGTTGCTAGCAACTAGATGCCTTAATGATTTTCAATTTTTCTGATTTTTTACAAAGGTGATCTATGAATAAAAACTTAAAAAATAGACGATTTGGATTGTTGAAAAAAATTCGTAGAGTACTCTAAAAGTTGTCACTCAAATAAAATTATTTGAAGAATCTCTCAATAGAAGGGGACTATATATATATATTAATTACGAAAGTCTTGCGGAGAAATTAGTAATTCCATATTTGAAGGACTAAGTGAGTGAAATCTAAATAACGCAATAAAAAAAAAATACTAAAAGAAAAAGAATAGAAAAAACAAACAAACACAAAGTTGATTAAGCCAGTTGTTTAAGACCGTATGTCCTCCCTCTTGCACTCGAGTATGTTTTTTTAAATTTTATTTACTGGTCTCTTGCATCTGAGTTCGATTTCCTCTTTTTACATTATACTAGCCTCTCTGCACGCACTTCCGTGCCTACGAGAGGCTTTTTTTTAAAAAAAAGTTTAAATTTATTTTATAATTAAAAAAGATAATGGGTAATTGTGTTTCATAAAAATAGGATCCATTATCTGATTTTTCTTTTAATTTTAATTTTTTTTAATATGAAAAAGTGTGAATTTACCATATTATCCTCATTTAATTAATAATTTCAATTCTTAGTGTTTGTATTAACCAAGGACATTTTTTGGTATATTGAATGTTTCACCGTTCCCTGTCTTTTGCTTTATATATATAGATTAATTTAAAATATCACCAACATCAAAAAGAAAAGAGAGGTAAATATGTAAATATTGGGTGGAGTCAGAATGGAAAGAAAAAACAAGTTGGAGAAGAAAGACGGAGATAAAGGAAGAAAGAAATACAATGATGCGGATGGGCGAAAGAGTGTCGTGGTGTTGGGCGCTGATAGTATTATTGGCACTAGATTGTAGTGGTGTTGTGTATTCTTCGTCGTCGTCGTCTTGGGCAGTAGATGGGAAGGTGTTGGAGCTGGACGACTCCAACTTCGATTCGGCCATTTCGGCCCTGGACTTTGTCTTTGTTGATTTCTACGCCCCATGGTGCGGCCACTGCAAGCGCCTCTCTCCTCAGGTCTCTCTCTGGCTTTTCTGTGTAGAATTTTCAACAATCATTTAAGATCATTCCGTCCATCCATCCATCCATCCATCCATCCATTCATGTTACTTAGTTTTTTTTTTTCGGATTGAAATCCATGTTATTTTGATAATTAAAAACAACTCTTAATCTGAACATTACAAACAGCCAACCTAGTAGTTTTATTTATTTATTTATTTATAATGCAAGCAATTACCAAGGTAATTCGAATATGAGACTACTGCACTGCAAGTCAATGTCCTTTGTCACTGGGCTAGACCTCGTCTGCCCCCACCCACTAATTTTGTTGCTTCTTTTGTTTTCTTATTTAATTTTTGGTATTTTGTAGTTGGATGAAGCTGCTCCCTTGCTTGCTGACTTGAAACAGCCAATAGTGATAGCAAAACTTAATGCTGACAAGTTTACCTGTCTAGCTCGAAAATATGAAATTGAGTATGCTCTTCCCCCCCCGCCTTAAATTACAGTATTTCCATTTCCAGTTGAATATTGTTGATTTTTGTTTGTTTTGATATAGTGCATATCCTACGCTGAAGCTCTTTATGCATGGCGTCCCCATAGAATATAATGGACCCAGGAAAGCAGATTCGCTTGTTCGTTATCTGAAAAAGTTTGCGGCTCCTGATGTTTCTATACTTGATTCAGACTCTGCTATTAGCGACTTTGTCCAAGCAGCTGGAACTTACTTTCCTATATACATTGGTTTTGGCTTGAATGAGTCATTGATATCAAAGTTAGCTATAAAGTACAAAAAGAAGGCCTGGTTTTCAGTTGCAAAGGATTTCTCTGAGGATGTAATGGTATTATATGATTTTGACAAAGTTCCTGCTTTGGCATCCCTTCATCCAACTTACAATGAGCACAACATCTTCTATGGCCCCTATGAAGGTTAGTTGGGTTTGGTTTATCTGTCCTAGTTCACCGCTAAATACATCATAGTGTGTATTTAGTACATTTTAGTTAATGTGGCCTTTCTCGAGTCATAATGACACATCACATTGCATATTTACGGGTTGGTGTTGGACATCTCATTTCCTTGATTTCTTCAACTTGCATTGCTTATAGGATCAGTCTTTTCATTAGGAAGCATCTATTTAGACGTAAAGTCATTGATGCAGTTGAGTAGGCATTTAGGAGAGTGCTTTTCATGCCATCTTTTTTGCATCCTATTATTGCATTGTGACTTTTATGCTTGAGATGTGCACAAAAGCCCAATTTTTGTGAAGTCCTTTGAAATAAAAATAAGGGATGCAGCTTCTCTTTAAAAATCACAGAGGTAAGGTGACTCTAATATTATTTCCCACTCCTCAGAGAGTCGAATATAAATTTGTTTAATGTTTCTATTTTGCCTCAATGATCTATTATAAATATTGCTTCTTGTTGTGAAATGCATTCGAATGAATCGATTATCTTTTTGTCTGCCTGCTTTATTTATTTCTAGTAGAAGTGAACCTATTTGCTTATGCTTGTTCTTCATAATGGACTGAGCTTTATGGTGCATGCTCAGCTATGAGATGATAGTTATCAGTCTTTTAAGAGTTAGAGACATGGTGAGTTTGAAGTTGTTGCCCCTGAATCATAGATCTTTATCCAAATTCAAGCTGAGCTTGACTGTAACGCTAATCAACTGAACTGACCTTAATGACCGTAGTAATCAAACATATCCCTGTCTTTAGATGTCTTACTGTTTATCGTATGACACAATTTCTTATGGTTGGAATAGGAATTCTGCATTCCAACAAGTTATAAAATCCATTCTTTATTTTCTTCTGTCATGAGTAAATTTTTCAACTTTATGTGCTTTACCTAGTTGTTTTGAAAATGCAGAGGAGGTTTTGGAAGAGTTTATAAGACACAGTTTGTTCCCTTTGGCCGTGCCCATAAATTATGAGACATTAAAATTGTTGAACGATGATGAAAGGAAAATTGTTTTGACAATTGTGGAGGATGTGGATGAAGAGAAATCAAAGAAACTGATCAAGATTTTGAAATCAGCTGCATCTGCAAATCGGGATTTTGTCTTTGGTTATGTTGGGATCAAACAGTGGGAAAACTTTGCTGATACATTTGGAGCCAACAAGAAGACAAGACTTCCAAAAGTGGTTGTTTGGGATCGAATGGAGGGGTACTTTACTGTAAGTGATTGGTTATTAGAAATTCGGATTTCTTTTAGATCTCCATGATAAATTTAGCTTTGAAAATGGTATATGGTTGATTGTTTTTTATTTTTATTTGTTCTGGTGATTATATGTTTCGTAACTTAGAGTGAAATAGGTTGTGACTGTGGCGCAGCATGACATTCTTTATCTAATTTAATTTCTATTAGAAAAGAAACTGTTATTTATAAGGCATGTATCCTTGCCTAGATCAATTCGTTTACCATGCAGGTGAATAAACTGAGAAAGCAGTAAAATAATTAAGCGAGCTAGAGATAAGAAGATGAAGAGCATACCACTCAAAGATAACACAGTAAAACGAACAATGTTAGCACAAAGGGTTTTTTGTCCGACTCTTCCAAACTTAAAAGCAACTCATTAGAACAATATAGAGATTAGAAGATCAAGAGAATACCATCAAGGAGACACAGAAAAAGAGACAATGTCAGCAAGGAGGTTGCTTTGTCTGTGCCTTCCAAATTTGGGTTTGCTTCCAGATTAGAAACGAGATTGTTTACTGACCTGTGTAGAGACAATGGATGACTTATGAAATGCACACAGTTACTATCATAGTAGCTGCCTGCACGTATGATTGAGATAATCTCTGATGACCTGTAGAGCCTTTCCCTTCTTATCTTACCTGTGAGCTTGAGTATCATACATTATTAATAGGAAAAACTGAGATGGGAGCTATAGCTTTGTAATGTTTGACCCACAAGCATGGAATCATATGGGATATAAGTAATACCTTTAAAAAAAATTCTTTTGTGGCCAGGTCAACTTATGAGGGGTGCTGGCTGGGTTTGAACCTGCGCTGGGCCCAACCAGTCATCGATACATCACCAAACTAATCCTCTAGGGATCATGATATAGGTTACTCAATTGTTCAGTTGCCTCTCAAGTTACCTAAAAGAATGCAGTAACAAAGATGTAGACATGTTTGTATCCTTAGCCAAATTCATTTGTAATTTTTTCAGGTCACCTGATAATGTTCATGTTACGTTTGCCACTTGAAGATTTCCTTGTTTTTTTTTACTTCACTTGTATTTTTGACACTTTTGCATGATCGAAATTCAAAACAGTCGACATTATTTTGTAAAATAGGTGAATGGTTCAGAAAGCATTGATGAGGAAGATCAGGCATCTCAAGTCTCACAGTTCCTGGAAGGATATAAGGAAGGAAGAATAATAAAGGAAAGAATTGGTGGTCCATCGTTTATGGGCTCTTGATCATTGTATGGACAACACCTTACTTTTTATTGATTTCCCTGGACAAACTATCAGTAGAAGTCTGTTTTTATTCCCATTTGTAATGATATCTCCTTGCAAAAGAAAATGAGAATTCCCTTTGTACTAATAATCAATATCTGCTCAACATTAGCTGCACTTTTCTTAACATATCCTCAAGTTAGGAAGTTGTTTGTTAATTGCTGGTGGCAAAGCAAGGAAAATGAAGTGATGAGGCTGTATGGACGACAATGTGTGGGTGAGCCATGGTTGTTGAGCTTAGTGTGGGTGGATGTGCTTTAGCCATCTGTTGTAACAATTTCTAGGACTTCCAAATTCAAAATCTATTTGAAGGGGATCCTCATGATAGTATCGGTTATTAGCTAAGGAGTTAATCAACTTAACATCACAAGATAGGTAATGGAGCTGTACCTTTTTGATTACTAGGTTGTGTTAAACTTAGTCCTCCTTTTATGTACTTGCAGTTACATTATGTAAAATCCTTCGAGTGGTTGTGGCGACAGTTCTTAATGACAATCTCCAGTCACTTGTGACTGTACAATAAAGATAACAGCAGCTTCTTAAACTTTTAGCACATGAAGGGTCTTTGAGTCCGTAAACCTTTTACCACTGTTCTCCTCTTCGCTGCTGAAGACTAGGTATTCTGCATACATTAGAAGGCTCGGAACGATGAGAATCTACCTTAGGAACGGGTCAAACAGAGGGCTTGTTTGTGGCACTGGAGAATCTTCTCTCTTGTTTCTTGTGTCACTGAACCTCTCTGCAACTCTAACAGGGGATTGCAGGCCAAACCTTCTCCATATGAAAAAAGGGATACTGCAGCAAATAAGGAGTTCTTAGTTAAGCATGTTTGGGTTAGAGTAGATGAGTAATATTTTATGAAACTAAAGGATTGCCTTGTTTCTTTTTCTTGTCATCAATTCTTCAATATTTCAACTCACTATATACTTGTATGTGTCCTGCTATGGACATTTGCGCAAATGACCAATTTCAACCATCCATTTATGTGGGGCCCACACAGTCCTACCCATTTTTGCAAGCCTGAACAATTGAAATATTTCTATCCCAAACATTTCCCTATACGTTATATATAATATTTGATTGAACATTAATAGTTAATGTGCTTTAATCATATCGTTGAAACTGTTGAGGAAAGCTTGTATTATTTTCATGTGATTCTGAGGAGGGAAGAAAGCTGTGTTATGAAATTGTTTTGTGATGGCAACCTTTTGGTTTATTTTGTAGAGTTGAATGACAAAGCCTTTGAACAGTAAGTGGTAGTTCGGGGCTGGGATTATTTGAGGCGTAGAGCTCAACTTTGGACATTTTTGTGGGCATTTCAAATGATAGCGACTTTCAACCCTAAACCCTAAAATGGTAGTGACTTTATTCGGTGTTGTTTCTTGTTTTAGGGGCATAGTTTCCACCAGCAACGTAAATAAGAACTTGGATATTATGAAATACTCTGTATTTGGTATCCCAGAAAACAAAATGATTGAAGGAGAGTATGAGACTTTTGTCTGTGTGTGTGTACAATTACTGTGAAGACCTGTAATTTAGAACTATGTATATGATAATATTAAGGTAACATTCCAAGAAAATAAATTAAATATATTTTGAATTGGGTTAGGTTCTCATGTATATTTGTTATCTGAAAATTATCTATGCACATAGTCCAGGTGTCTTATTTTCTAGGTCTACTTCATTGCCCTTTTGTTTTTGCGTTTTGTTAGAGAAACACCGGAGATCCACTTCGTGTGTACATGGATCTTGAGGCTGGCAGGAAGAAATCTGGCTTTGAGGATCTATTTATTAGTTATCATGCCAAAGATGATGTGCAGTCCACCTATGCTGGTGCACTCTTTCACAATGGTCGGAATTATCACGTGTCTTCATATAAACACAATGTAAGTGTTTGACTCTGTGTTCTTTCTAGGTTATTTTCATAACTTTCACTCGTTTCTGTTTATCTTTTTTCGCAACATTAGTTATATCACAGTATCTGGGGTTTTGTTTGAAGGATACACTTGTTTATTGGTCATCATCGCGTTGTCTGCCTCAAAGAAATAAGCTTGCCTATAAGCTTCTCAGCTTACTACCTCACCATTCGTTTGGAAAGTGCTTGAACAATGTTGGTGGCTTGGACATGGCCCTTTCGTTCTACCCTGAGTGTGCCAGTGATGCTAGTGTCAGTCAGAAATGGTGGGACCATTTACATTGTGCTATGTCTCACTATAAGTTTGTTTTAGCTATCGAAAACACAATGACAGAGAGTTATGTGACGGAGAAGCTATTTTATGCTCTAGATTCTGGTGCAGTTCCTATCTATTTTGGTGCCCCTAATGTCTGGGACTTCGTCCCTCCTCATTCAATAATCGACGGCACTAAATTTAGCAACTTGGAGGAATTGGCTTCTTATGTGAAAGCCCTTGCCAATGACCCAGTTGCCTATGCCGAGTATCATGGATGGAGAAGATGCGGTGTAATGGCGAATTATGTAAAAACCCGTGCATTGAACCTTGACACATTACCATGCAGACTCTGTGAAGCTGTTAGCAGAAAAGGTAGGAGAAATGCAAGAGGCAAGTGAAATTTTGGCCTTCTGTCTCATTTGAATGATTTACTGCTAGTGCTCATAGTGATTCTGGGATTTTTATTATGTAACTTTTATGGTTATGTGTAAATTGTATACAAGTGACACTGACATGTGTTAAAATACAAATATGCAGTTGTATATCCGAAGAGATCCGAAATTTAACTCAAGACTTTTTTTTTTCTTTCAATTTTAACCTTCCCATTAGTTAGGCTTCCAAAAAGAGGGCAAAGATTAAAGAACAAACGAGGTCAAAAGACCAACCAAGAACACACAAACCGGACAGTCCATCCCAAAAGACACCCGAAGCTAACAAAAAACACATACCCTTATAGCAACTGGCTAAAGGGAAAATTTCATTCCTCAACAAGGAAGGCGTTGGCATGAGAGGCTAAATCCTATAGAGCGAAGCCTACTCCTAACAGAATTCAAAACCAACTTGAGTGTTATAGCAGAGGGCAAGAAGAGTCTCTGAAAATCATACAATTTTTTTTCCTTCCAAATGTAGTAGACATAGGGAACAAGATAGAGTCGCTTGACAATGGATCTCGCCAATTTGCCACTCCAAGAAGATGAGGACAAAGGAATTAACAGATGCCGAGATTGAGGAATGACCACCACACTACACTTACACATAAACTAAAACTCCAAATAGCTTCAGAGTAGGAACGCTCAAAGAAAAGATGATCAATGGACTGGGGGGACCAAGCTGCAGATTTTTGAAGGGTTGATAAGTTCCCCCTTAATGGCCATCCACAAAATAAAACTCATTTTAGGCATGTTCTCATTAAACCAAAGCAAGGACTTCCAAGATACCATTAGGTAATGAATCCGGAGAAAATCCCAAGCAAAAGCAGCAGAAAAAAGACCTTTGACGCAAGTACCCATCGAACCACATCCATATTTGAATTAGGCAATAAATTATGCACGATCACTTTAACGTCAATGAACTCATGTATACTTAGCTGAGGCCAACACCAATTCGAGTTACTCACCGTAGAACTTACCAAAGCATCTTTCTCTAAGCCTGAACTAGATATAGTCTCCTCAGAGCAACACAAAGACAAAGGACCAAAGGGATGCCAGCTATCATGCCATAAAGATGTATTTTGCACAAAGCACGAAGGCGCGAGAAATACGAAGTGCTGATAAGTCCAGTGTCACTAAAATGTACTTGATTATAAATCTCTTTTGAGTCCTAAAGGAAAACTCCATAGAGGGGGAGAAGGAAGAAGCGTCACCACCCCTCCTCCCCATCCTCTCTTCTCGTCTTTTTCTTTTAGGTTAGTGAATAAGTCTACCGGGGCGTTTTGAAAAAAAGCCCCTTGTGGTGGTTTCATTTGAGCCATGGTTAGATTGAAGTTCACCATAACCCCTTTTAGTCTATGTTCTCAATCAAATCCTGCTCCCAAAACCCGCTCCCTGACGTCGCTCATGTTCTCTAAATTTGATTCTACATTGTCTTTGACGGAGGTTGCTGCAAATCATCCAATTGTTTTTTGGCAAAGTTGTTGTTTTCGTTTATTTGTTCGCTCTTATGCTCAAGTAGATCGTTGGAAATCATATTTTTCCCAGATCTATTATGGATGCGGTAGTGGGTGTGGCCGCGACGACGCTTCATCAGGTGGTGGTGGTGGTAGGGTTCGTCTAGGCTCATGGGTTGTGTTAGGGTTTTGGTTATGTTGGGTTTGTGGGCTTTGTTTGGGCTTATGGTTAATTGTGGTGATGTGGGCCAGTAGTTTTAGTGCGGCTTTTGTCCGAGTTAGTTGTGTTTTTAGCATGTTAGTCTGTTGCCCTCTTGGGATTGGTATTTTAGATGTCTTTGATTGTACCGTTGAAGTTTATCTAATGAAGTTTCTATTTGATCAAAAAGAAAGAAAGATTATAAATCCCTTTTCTAATGAGGAATGCTATTCGCTCGAAAGCGATTGTCGCAATACTTGCTAGACACGTGCATACACAAACCCACATTACTTCCTCCTTTCTTTTTAAAATTATTTTTTCTCTTTCTACTCTCGGTTGCCTCTCTCTCTCTTTTTAATTATTTTTTCTCTATCTTCTCTCGGTTGCCTCCATTTCTCTAGTGGCGGACCTGTGCAGGCTCAAGGAGGTGCACCTGCACCTATGGTCGCCGGAAAACTCCATTACAGTAGCTGGAGTTGCACCTCTGCTCACGCACGGAAGCTGTTCGATGAAATGCGCAAGTGCTGCGCGCAACGCACAACCATTTATTTTTTTTTTAACAAAGCTTGGCCAAAACGACGTCGTTTTGGACCAAGATTTTTTTTATAAAAAAAAAAGAAAAAAAAAAAGGGGAAATTGCTGGGCCATTCATGGGCTTCTAAAAGGACTTTTATATTCTTACTTAATTATGTTTTAATTGAGACTTCTCTTCATTCAATTGGGTTTTGAGAATTCCTTATTTAAGTGGGATTGAGAATTCTCTTTATAAAAACCAATTTCATCAAAGTGTGTGTGCATCACAAGAGTCTTGCGTTTATTTTTTCCTTCTTGAGTACGCCAATCCAAAGTAAGTCGGATGCATATATATTTTTTCTTGAGCAAACGCCAATTTTGTTTATTCTTTTTTTTTTTCTTATTTAGCTCTCTTGGCAGCAACAATTGTAGTTAATTGTAATGTTATTTTTTTCAATTAATTATGAATAACATTAGTATTGCTTAAATTATAAGGATATTTAGTTGTCCTTTTTTTTTTTTTTTTTTTTTTTTTTTTTTGAGCTTTTAGCTTTTCAGAATTGCACCTCCATTGAAAAATTCCTGGATCCACCGCTGACAACAATAGTATCCACGAATGAGTATGATTCAAGTGTAACAAGCCTGCATGAAATTTTACATTCGAACATATCCTCGAGTTGAATTGGTAAAATTGCTAAACAAATATTTATCAAATAAAAAAAAACAATAAAATAAAATTTTGTTATTAGGAGCCAAAAGGGGCAATTATTTTGAGTTCCAGTACAGGGATGCTTGGATTGTTAGCACTTAAGAGCACATCAAGCATAGTTACAAGCTTATGCGTTTGTTTATTTTTATAGGAAACTATTATTGGCATTCCAAAAAGTCATCACGCGCTCATCCCTTTAGAGTGCCAATAACAGCTCTCTTGTTTATGTTACAATTAGAATATGACTAATCTAATTGAGTTTTATGTAGTTATTTTCGATCATCCACTTAAGATCCCAGTGATTGTATTGACACTTGTAAGCCCAATATGCCCATCCAAAAGTAGCACGCCCATAAACATCTATTTGGGCCTTTGCAAATCTCTGGTAGTCTTCTATTGACGCTCCATTTATCGCCCATTCTGAAACCCATTCTCCTGTACAATATATTCTCATCAAAACCTACCATACACTGATATAACATGTTTTAATTTGAATGATATGGAAATCACAATGAATACAAATTGCTCAAGATTAATGTTAGTGAGAAAATGTTCATGAAGAGGCTTACATGTCATTGGAGGCATTATACAAGGAGATCTTATCCCCTTTTTCATTTTTTTTATGCATCGAACCTTTTATCCGTCATTTGAAATCTTTGTCTCTGGACTACAAATATGTATTTTTATTTCCCGTAACAGTGTAAGGATTAATAGTGAGTAGTGACTTACCAACAAATATTTAATGGATTTGCAATGTACTTTTTGTAAGAAAGTAAGAGGGGAAGGTAGCTAGCATTCTTTCAATAATGAAATAAAAATAATGCTAGTGATGCTCAAGATCAATTAATTATTTACTAATTTCTTAATTAATAGTGAGTAGTGACTTACCAACAAAAGTGAGGGGTCCATTGGAAGTGGTCACAGCATCGAGATCAGAAGCTCGTTGGTTGTAGATGAAATCCACATTTTGTTGCACACTGAAGCTGTTGAACGTGTCCGAGTACAGGTTATAGAAATGCACGTCTATAGCTACGCGATCGAGGCCTCCGGCAAATGAGAGAAGCTCCTTTGCATCTGCAGGTCCCAATCTGTTTGATAAGATCACATAAGCGCTTGAAGTGTGCTTCCGTACAGCTTCATAACCAGCTTTGTAATAATTTTTTAGGCTGTCTAGATTGACACCAGGTGCCATAGGCTCATTCATTAACTCAACTGCTGCAAGAGCTGGATGATTTGCATATCTGCTCAGAAAAAAAGTGTCAGATTAGTTGTTAAGTTGGTATCAGTTCTATGTAATTCTATAAGCCAAGTTTTGTAGTGTGGGCTTGTAATAAAGCAGGGAATTAAAATGATTGTTGTGTGATGGAGACTAAGCGCACCCTAAGCCCTCGGGTTAGTAGGGCACACCGCCCACTATGAGTGGTTAGCAAAATAAGTAAATTCCATAAACATAAGTGGGTGAGGTTAATCTTATATTTGTTTAGTAAAGAATTGAATGTCTGTTAAGTTTTAAACCTTGATGCTAAGAAATCTATGACTGCCACAGTGTCTTGTATGTTGGAATCTCCCCATTCCTGGTAGCCATCTCTTGTTGCACTGTGGTCATTGCCGTTTTGGGACCCTTCAACTGCATGAAGATCTACAATTACCTTCAGCCCATTGTTTCTGCATACATTTTGCGTTCAGAGAGAGTGAAACAGCAATAATACCAATTTGAAGTAATTTTTCTCTCTGCAAAGCAAAAGTAATTTTTCTCTCTCTGTTTTATGTGTAACATAACTTCTTACTGTGCCCATGTGAAAGCATTGTCCAGGGCTTGCAAGGAGCCTCCAACAAAAGGCTTAGGTGGTGTTGGATCTTTTGCAATCCACCATCCAACTGGGATCCTCACCGCATTCAAGCCGTTCGATGATAAGAATCTGAAATCGTCTTCGGTGATGTAACTGTTCCAGTGATCCTGTTAAGCATAAATTCAATTTGATTACTTCTGATTTGCTCCATGAAACCAATATTGTTTTGTTTTTTCTTGTTGAAAATCATATGAATCTTACCTGCAGGACTTGAGGAGCCTTATCTGGACCATAACCATTTGTGAGTTGGTATTCACCTCTTAAGGTCTTGTCACTTAATATTGTCATTATGAAGACAGATGGATTATCATCTTCCCAACCTGAGCCTCCATAATCTGCAGTCAATTGCGTCTCTGAAGTTGCCTAATTACAACGAAAAGTACGATTTTCATGAGAGGGACTTGTTGGTCACTTTTCCTTCTCGTATGTATATATTTGACAAATAAATTGAACTTTGGTGCTCAATGCTACCAGAGGAAACAATCACCTGCAGAAATAAACCATTGGATGCCTGAATGCGAACTCTATTTCGATCACCATCATTCCTTACAATCCGAAATGTTTCGGTGTTTCCAGGTGAATCTGAAACTGCAATTAGGCCGGTTCCCTGGTCTTGGTTTGGCAATCCCACAAATTGCTTGTTGAACACTCTCAAATTGAAAGACGATTCATCAATTCTCCACAACTGCATTACACACCAAAAAAACCTATGGAGTTAAATTTACTTATTCAGTTTTTGGTAATTAATGATGTTCAATTTTTATCTGGCTTTTGGTAGTGCTGCATTAATGTAGGCTTGAAGAGCATACCCTGAAAGTTTCCCAACCAGAGGCCGAATCGCGGTTGACAACAACAACAGAACCACTGCCGCCCCCATTTTCTGGTGCAATATACTTCTGCAGCTTTGTGGACTTGAATTGAACTTGTGTTCCATCCTGCAAATGATTTCAAAATCAAAAACTTTGAACTATATTTTTTCGGTAGGGAATAGTTCAGATTATTTGTGGTTTTAGTAGAGAAAAGCAAAACTGTAAAACGAAATCAAACCAAAAAAAGAAAGAAAAAAGATATGCTTATTTGTGATGAATGGAGTAGCTCTAAGCAAAATAAAACTGTACCAAAAGGTCATTGTTGGGAATGCCATCATAGAGAGAAGGTTTCATCCAACCCTCTGTAATAAGCCAATTCCCAAGATTCACAGCTTTGAATGGCAAATTGAAGTCTTGTGCTAAGGAAAGAGGAACCACACATGAGATCAGGTACAAGGACAGAAGATGGTAAATCTTAAAGTAATAATATGCCATCTTTCAATTTTTCAATCTCTAAATGAGAAATGAATGAAAAGGACCTCAGGTACATTACATATTATATAGAAACAACAAATTTGACAAAAGTCAAACTTTCACAATGAACCATTCCTTACGTTGAATGATTATATGAATTTACACTTCATTGTCTTGACTGATAAATTAGCATTGCTTCAAGTTCAACACGTTAAGGAGGAGGAACAGTACATGGCATTAGTGGCCTGCCGACCAGCATTACTGTCCTGTTTTAATTCCAATTAGTAATGATATTTTGGAACTTTTGAATTTCTAGTTCGGCTTGGTGCATACGGTTGCGTAGGTATTAATTTTGTTTTTATTACAAGCGATAGTCTAAACTACGAAGCGAGAAGGGGGGGTGGTTTCTCATACATACTATCAAGGTGTCAAGGGGTTTGAATATGAGACCACTAGTCTGCAAGTCAATGCTCTTTTCCACTAGGCTAGACCCCATTGACTATGTAGGTATGTAATTATAAGAAGTAGTTATTGGCACTTCAAAATAGTCACTCTGCACTCCTCTTAATGAAAAAATAAAAAATAAAAAAAGTAATAATCAAGGATGAAAATATCGACAATACAGATATTATCGGGCCTTCAATTTACGGATATTTCGGGGATATATCGATGTCGTTTTAGTATCGGGGAAAATCGACAAAAAGACAGATATTGGCTTAAAAGCACAAAATTTTGAAGTGAAACTTTCATAGATATTAAGAACATTATCAATGAATGTATTGAATAAATAAAATTCAAAATCTATGAAGTATAAGATATGCATATGATGTAATATACTTGTATATATTGTGCAATGAAAATCATTAAAATAAATACAATTAGACTTAACACAACAAAGACAACATTATTCAAACATAACCCAACCCAACCGATTAATACATAACCCAACATTATATTACAAGAGTTAGACTTAATGATAAAAATGAGAGATAGAAGATTAGGTGAAATATACAATCAAATAGACAAGAAATCGAGCAATCAGAGAGAGGAGAGGAAGAGCCAAAATAGCTGAAATGACTGAGGAGAGAAGAAAAGAGAAGCTACTAAGTATTAGAGCTTGGTTTTTGACATTGATTTAGTGGATTTAGTGGCTGGGACCTATGATTACTTTCAAAATTGAAGACAAATTTCTGGGTTATTTGTCTGGTATCGGGAAATATCGCCAATAATGGGGAAGAAATAGGCTTACCCCCTGTATCTGTATCGACACCTTAGAAAAGGGATATATTAGCTGATATTTTCATCCTTGGTAATAATGCATCATACTATTTGGAGTACTAATACGTTAACAAGGCTCTAACTAGGGATGGCAATGTGTCGTGGCTGGGTTTGCCTCTTTGATTTGTATTGAAGGTGCCCACCACTTGTTTGAGAGAATGCCTCAGTAATGTCTTATATTTGGCTGCAATTACAAAAAAAACAAAAAAGAAGCCTTAGTCTTTACTCCACGCCACACCACAAAACCTGCAATCAAAAGCAAATTAATCCGTATATGAATACAATAGCATTCCAAGTTCAGCCGCGGAGAGGATTTAATCCTTGAGTTGAATTGCTTTTCTTGAAACTGGAAGATTTCTCTTTGCTTGCTGTAGACCCACAAGGTGAACTCAAGCCACTTTGCTTCTTATTATTATTATTTAAATCTTTTCTTATGGTTTTGTTTTCTTCTGGGTTTTTTTTTTAATCTTCAGTTTTTCTGTTCTTTTCTTTTTTATAATATATTTTATAATTCTTTTTTTGTTTGCTCATTTGGCTCTCTATATATTCGTTTAGTCAATAGAAAACTCGAAGAGGCTGTACAACGCACAACTTGAGGTATGCATTTTGATTTGTTTATTAAATTGATACTTAGATATGCATTTCAATTAGATTAAGTGATATTGATTTTCATAAAATTAATTGATGATTTAATATGAATTTTGGTAGACTAATAATTATGGAACGGTACTGTTTTTGGTGAAGAAACTGATCTAACGCCCAACAAAGAAACTAAACAATGAAATGGTACTTTAAGAGAGAATATCTAAATCTTCATTTGAATAATTCTGGTAGTTCAAATCGTCCTTCAAATAATTCGGGTAGCCTTTTAAAATTGTCCCTCTTCTGAAAAAAACATGGATTTGCCACTGATGTCAGGTTGACCTGTTAATTTTCCGTGAGGATTTAGAGTCGTGTAACGGGTCGTATCGAAAATTGCCACCCCTAGTTCTAAATATATATATGGGGGCGGCTAATGTATGTCCCTATTTAAGTCGTATAGTAGGCTGGTGGCGTTGGATCTTGGCAAACCAAAGAACACGTTGTTTTGAAGTTGTTGAATTAATGCTATTCTCTCTTTTTTTTCTTCTTCATTGAATGTTTGAATGTTGTCTAGCTTTTTCCCAAAAGATAACTTAGGGAAGAATTCAGTAGATTCGCAAAGACTAAGAGCTTGGTGGATGCAAGATCTCAATCGGTAGGGGGACCATTGTTGAACCAATGTGATGCAGGAGTGCTGGGTAAAATAGAATTCACCATAGCTATAATTAAGGTGAATATATGCATGGGGTCCATTGTTGACCTTACTTGTGGCTACCGTATAGTAACCTTCTTTTCCTTTTTCTCTTGTTCGAAACAACCGTTTTGCTTTTTTGTTCATGATAACCGTCCTCCAGTTAAGTCACATGTCCTAAACTCAACTAATTTTCTGTTAAATGATCACATCCCATGCACCTGACCATCATTTTGAATTTTGAGAGTGAATGTGACTTTTTCCGAACCAAATGGATGTAGAGATATCATTAACAATCTTTCTTTCTATTCTTTTTCGCCTGACCGCGTTGACTTCTCCATTCTTTTTTGTCTTTTCCTTGGCTGCTCGCCTGACTTCTTTTATACAATCGCTCCTGTCCGTGACAATTTTAACTGAAGCTAGTGGCTTGCTTTGCGCGCGCTATTTCCACTCACACAAGAAAACACTGTACAATTAACCAACATACGTTACCTCTGTGAAACTCTGCAACTCAAGTGGGAGAGAAGAATCTACTAGCATATGATATCGACAAGACGCGGTAACTGGTCAAGGTAAAAAAACGGTTCTTTTACTGATTCACGCAGTTATCGAGAATTTACCCTTTGTTTGTCTGAGAAAGAAGAGCAAAAGCAATCAGTGGGTGGGTCAGCTCTCTCTCTCGTCTCGTCTGCAATCTGTGAAATGTTGACAGCACATTCTAAGATTCCTGTTTGGAGAGGAGCCTACGGACCTAAATGCAACACGTAGTTACTGCTCATTCCGATATTCAATAAATCATGGGCTCTACTCTTGTGGATATTCAAAATGTCTTTATCTGTGTGTGTTTGTTGAGATGACTGCCTAAATTTAATTTGTTAGCTAGGTATAGAGAAGTGAAGAATGTTCATATGGCCCTTGATCACCAATAACAAAAAAACAAAGATGCTGGCTTACATGTCATCCATGAACTTTGCAAGTTGGGTACTGACTTGACTTGTGAAAGAAAATATGTGATTTTTGTGTGAAATAATTGAGATATCTGATGGATCATGGTGGTTAAAGATGATTTTCAAGGCACAAGATGATGTGCGAATTGTCCAAAATAGTGGAGTTTATTTACTTGCACATACTATGCAAGTTGCTAGTGCCAAGGATAAAAATCCTATTGTCTCCAATATGGGTTTTTATGGTGTAATTCAAGAAATTTGGGATCTTGACTGCCAAAAGTTTAAAATCCTAGTCTTCAGGTGTGATTGGATAGATAACACTTCGGGCCTTGTAGTCGACAAACTTGGATTTACCCTTGTGGATCTGAGTAAAATTGGACATAAGAATGACCAATTTGTTATGGCTTCTTAAGTCAAACAAGTATTTTTTGTTGACAACTCAATGCATCGTGGTTGGTCGATAGTGTTATCAATGCCTAATAGAGAATATAATGATGTTATTGGTGATGATGTGTCATGTGATATTAGAATTGAGTGTAAGCCATTTACTAGAGGGATACCCAATGTTGACACATTTGATGACCTAGTGGGTGAGTTTGGGAGTGAAAATATTAGGGGATGAAGCTATTGGGGATGAAGTCAAAAGTGTCTTGCTTACTTTGTATAATGAGTATAAAGGGGTTGGTAACTTGGGTCGACAAACACTAGATGTGGAGGATGAGGAAGGTTTGGAATATGAGCTTGATGGTGATGATGCTCATTCTCAAATGTTGAGGGAGATGTTGCTTCGAAAAAAGGAGGAACAATAAATGGAGATCTCTAATGAAGTTGATAAATTCTTTGCGGATCCATTTGAAAACCTAAGGAACAAACACTTCAACCTTTTGGATTGGTGGAAAGAGAATCAATCAAGATATCCAATTCTTTCCAAGGTTGCCAAGGACATATTTGTAATCCCTTCCTCTACGGTTGCTAGTGAGAATGCCTTTAGCCTAGGCAAAAGGATTGTGGATCCTTTTAGGAGCTCATTGACTCCAAAAATAATAGAGGCATTAGTGTGTACTCATGATTGGCTTAGGGCGGACAAATTTAACTTATACAAGGAACCAACGGATGATGAAATTGCTTTTTATAAGGAACTTGAAGAAATTCAAGCAAGTAAGTATTTCAATTATTTATCTTTAGATTTCATTGATGCTTTGATGGTTTAATGCTTCTACTAATATGTACATATTCTTTTTTTTTTCTTTTTTTTTTTTCATGTAGTGGCTGCTAAGGCTCAAGGTGGTAATGCTCAAGTTTCAACTTCAACAAGCATTTTGCCTCCTCCAACTCCATCACATTTGTAATGCTCAAGTCAAGGGCCTACTTTTGTTTGGGTTGTAAACTAATTCAAACTCACACTCTTTTTTTTTGGGTTGTAAACTAATTCAAACTTCTTCTTTTATTGGGTTGTAACTTAAGTTTAACTATGTCATACTTTGGATTTGGATGTTTAGTTTTAGGCTTCAATTTATGTTTTGGGCATGTTTAATTGTAGTTTTAGCTTTTAGGCTTAAATTCCTTATTTTATCATGTTTGCCCAAGTACAACTGTCCAAAAATAGTCCTTAAAACATTGCCCAACAAAACTGGGTTAAAAACTGAATTCAAATCTCAAATTGTAGTCCAGAAAATGTGAAGTGGGCTAAAATATTTGGTCAAAAAATCCCAATCTGTTTGTTTCGATAGGCCCACCATCAAACCGCTCCGACTGCTACTTGCAATATTATCGACGCTAAGAGAACCAACTACAAATCAGTCGGCAGCGGTTTCAATTTTTGGTAAACCGACTACCCTTGGTCGGTCATCAGTACTGGCTCATTGGTTCGGTTACCAAACCGATTCCAGCCCCAACAGTGTCTATCAAATAAACATGTTCATATTACATATCATATTATTATATTAGGGGCGGATCCGTGGCACTACGTTTTTTACACAAGTTTTGACACAATTTTTGGGCCATTAGATTACTCCTCTTTCAATGGTTGAGATTAAATATGACATGGCAAGTAGTTTTAATTAAAATAGACAATCACTAATTTTATTCTCTCTCATAAAAAGAAAAGAAATTTTTTTTTCTCTCTCCAATCTTTTTGTTGGAAGACGTAATCTCTCTTGTCTCTCTAATCTCAAATATTTATTAAGGTCTAATAAATAAAGAATCTCACCAAAACTAAATGCCCAAACCCTCTCTCTCTCTCTCATGAGACCAAAAAAAACCAACATTTCTTTTTCTCTCTATATCTTCAACAAGAGTCTCCTCTCTCTCTCTCTCTCTATCTCTCTCTCTCTCTTTAATCTCAAATATTTATTAAGGTCTAATAAATAAAGAATCACACCAAAAACTAAATGCCCAAACCATAGGGATTCTTTTCAGTTTACCCTTCTTCACGCACAACATACGCATCCATGAATTCATCTTCAGTATAGTTCTTTTATGTCAAAGCAATTTCTCATATCTTAATACAATATTGTCTCATCAAAATGTTGGAGCACACACAAGATATTTCCTCCAACTCTCAGTGCATATCTTTGGTATGTTACCTTCATCAGAGATTTTTTTTTCTTTATGTTTTTTTATAAAAATCTTTGTTGCAGCTCTTCCTGTAGACAATTAGGATTGCTGAATTTTTTTTATTTTATATATAGATACAATGTTATATGATTGACAAATAATAATCTTTTAACATAAGAATTATTTTTTAAAATCAGTATGAAAATTTACTCCATTATATTTTGATACAGAGAGAATCATATTATTCATTTTCATATATATCTTATTAACATATGTATAATGTTTTTCTCACTTGCATCGTTAAGAATGATTAATATGTTCAATAGGTAGAGGAGATAATTCAAGTGGAGAATGGTGAAACAAGTACTCCAAAAAAGAAAGTGACACAATTAAAAGCACCATATGTAGGGATGGTATTTGACACAATGGAAGAAGCAAGAAACTATTATAAAGAGTATGGCCGGCAAAAGGGATTTTGGATTAGAACTCGATCTTCCTTCAAGACAAGAAAGCGTTTAGATGAGGTAACGAGTAGACAATTTGTTTGTGCACATGAAGGGAAATGCGTGCCCAAAAATACATCACAGAAGGCTTCAGAAGAGAATGATGAGAAAGACATAAGTGAGATTGAGAATATTGTTGTGGCCCAAAAAAGTCACGAGAAGCCCAAAGACATTTAAAGCCCAATATAACATAAAATGTTGGTCATGCGTTAATCCAAGCTGTATTTTGTGAATTAATTCATTAAATAAATAATAGTGTCCATGCCATGCGAGGCCAATAATACATTTTTCATATGTCAATCACTTATCAAGCTCACATGAACCCAAGTCATGTGGTTTATGGGGCTTGCACGAGAGATTGTGGTGTGGAAGGTTACGGAGGTCCACAAGGCCCACGAAAGCTCTTGGATAATGGAGACTTTGGGCTAGCTACTTGGGGGCACCAAAGTCCAAGCCCATTACTTAGAGTTCTCCAATGTGGGTGAGCAAATGAGATATTTTTCAAGCACTTCCCTTTACCCATAGGAAATAGTCATTTTCCAAATACCTAGCTTTACCCGTTAGAAACAAGCCTTTTCCAGCACTCCCTATTACCTGCTGGAAACAAGCCAATTCCAACACTCCCTTTTACCCATAGGAAATAGTCATTTTCCAATGCCTAGTTTTACCTGCTGGAAAATAGCATGCCCCGGTGCTCCCTTTTAACCATTTGAAATAAGTTGGTTCCAGCACCTCCCTTTACCTATTAGAAATAAAGGAAAACCCTCACCCTCTATAAATTGGGAGGCATTTGCTGGGCAAAATCATCCTCTCTTGGTTACTGCAAGCTTCTCAGCAACCATGAGAACTCATCTTCCTTCCTCCTTTCAGCTGCTGCAAGCATTCCAGCGGCCATCCCAGCCATCAACCTTCATCCTTTGGCTGCTGCAAGCATCCCAGCAGCCATCGACCAACACCTCTTGGTTGCTCAAGCACTCCAGCAACCATCAAACCACTTTCCTTCCTCCCTTCGGTTGCTGCACGCATTCTAGCGGCTATCCTAGCCATTCCTCAACCATCACAACCATATTTCCTACTTTCTCACCCTTGAAATCCATCATCTTCTCTATAAAGCCTCACCAAGCATAA
This sequence comes from Prunus kanzakura, assembly GCA_020521455.1. Taxonomy (NCBI): domain Eukaryota; kingdom Viridiplantae; phylum Streptophyta; class Magnoliopsida; order Rosales; family Rosaceae; genus Prunus; species Prunus kanzakura. Next base: position 1,631,177 of record BPUM01000811.1, read on the forward strand.
CTCTAAGCTTTTCCTTCCTTCCAAGCTATAAACACCATAGCCTTCAAATCTCAAGCTTTTCTTCTCATTATCCTTCTCTTGAAACTCTTAAATCCATAAAGCCTCACAAAGCATATATAACTCCAAACTTTCCCTTCCTTCCAAGCTATAAACACCATAGCCACAAATAACAAATTATCAACACCCAAACTCAAGCATATCCAACACCAAGCCAAGCACATGCATTATCATTTGCTAAACTTGTGGATCTTTAGCTCCCACACTCCAAGCTCTCATGCCAAGCTCATATAATCTCATATCAACATCAGCAAGTCATCTTTAACTCTTCGTCAAGCTGCCGGAAACATCAGCAAGTCATCTTCAACTCTTCGTCAAGTTGCCGGAAACATTAGGCACCAAACACGCAGCCGTTGTAAGAAGAACATAGTACTCCCCTGGGACTTGCTTCTCCTTCGGGATGCTTTGGGCCTAGTCCTCGCTAACTCAGAAAAAGAGGCAACGAAGGCTTGATCCACCATTATGGCGGTCTGAGAATCAACAAGCCCGGACGAGCCTTCCGACGGAAAAAGACCCCAACAAAAATCAAGAGAACAAGTAAAAATTGTTCTACGGTGAAATGTCGATGCAAAGCAAGTATGCGAATTACGCTTGATAAATGGTCAAATAAATGGAAGGTTTCAAGTTTCCAAGACTCTCATAATCACAAGCCAATTACACTGGAAAGAAGAATGAAAATGAAATCAAATAGGGTTATGCCGAAAGCAGCAAAAATTCTGACTGAAACATTTCATGAAGAAAATTTGTCAATTGCAAAAGTTCCTTCAATCCTTGGTGGCCCGCATATTGGTTTTAACAATAGAGATTGTTATAACCACTTGAGAAATGTCCAGCATAGATAATTGGATGGAGGTGATGCACAGTTAGTCCTTATTTACTTTATGAAGAAGAAAGCTGAGAATCCTCAATTTTTATTTTTATGCCATTCAGTCTGATGAAAATGGAAGGGCATCTAATTTCTTTGGGGTGGATGCTCGATCACGCATGGCGTACTAATATTTTGGAGATGTAGTCACATTTGACACAACCTATAAGACGAACAAGTATGATATGCCATTTTTACAAGAGTAAACCACCATTTTCAATCAATACAATTTGGATGTGCACTTTTACAAGATGAGATTGAGGTGACATTTTTGTGGTTGTTTGAGATGTGGCTTGAATCAATGGGAGGGCGTCATCCAGTTTCCATTATTATTGATCAAGACTTGGCAATGAAAGGAGCAATTGCCAAGATTTTTCTTAACAATTGCCATCGGTTATGCCTCTGCATATTAAGAAGAAGTTTGCAGAAAAATTGTCACATGTGTACTTCAAGAAGTCGAAATTCAAAATTCAGAAGAAGAGATGTATTCGGTCAACATACAAGATAGATGAATTTGAAGAAAAGTGGAAGGAATTGATGAAAGAATGTGAATTGGCTAATGATGACTGGTTGAATAGTTTATATGATATACGTTCTTCTTGGGTTCCTGTTTATAATCGTGGCATATTTTTTTTGTAGGAATGAACACTACTGGATGTAGTATTAATTCTTTTTTTGATGGATTCGTTACATTGACAACAAATCTTAGAGAGTTTGTTGTCAACTATGAGCAAGCACTAAAGAGGATTATGGATAGAGAAAGTGATGAAGATTTTGAATCAGAACACAAGTATCGCATTGTGAATGAAGGAGAATTCCTTTTGAAACATGCAGCGAAGTTTTATACTAGAAATGTTTTCAACAAGTTCAAGGATGAATGGAGTAAAGTTACTCTCTACAAAGTTGAAGAAATTCCATGTGACAACGAATATCATGCATACCTAGTGAAAACAAAACTTGGAGAGCATGAAGAGTTTGTGGTGAAGTTAAATTTGCAAACAACAAAGGTATGTTGTGAAAGCCAAAATTTTGAGTTTGTTGGAATACTTTGTCGACATTTGTTGAAAGTATTTGTCCGCCTTGATATAGATACACTACCTGACCATTTTATTCTTCCAAGATGGAGACAAGAAGCAAACAAATTTAGGATAATGGATTTTAAAGGTTTGGTGACAAATGATGGTAAAGAAGAATCAGAGGCTTTGCGACTTAGCCATATGTGTCATCAAGCAACAAAGTTGCCTTGCATTGCAGCATCTTCAAATGAGGCATACACAACTTTCATGGAAGCTATGAATGAATTGTCCAATAAACTGTCAGACAATTCTACTCAGCATGCAACAATTCCTTCCTCAACAACAGGTGATCTATGTAGTACTAATATTGATTCCTTTCAATTGTTGCTTTTGGACCACACACAAACTAAGGGTAGAAAGAATGATAATATTAGCGGTTCAAAAAGGATAAAAAGTGGTATTGAGTTGGCTCAAAACAAGAAGGAAAGAGTTTGCATTATGCAAAAAGATAGCACAACATGACAAAAGAAATTGTCCATCAAATCTGAAAAGAAGAAAGAATGAATCAACGAATCTATGTAAGTTGATTCACTTTGTTTTTTTTAAATATATATTTCTAATAGTAAGGTCAAAAGCTTATGTTTAATATTATGAATCTAAATTCAGGCAATGAAGAGTCAGAAGACTTGTGCCAATATATGGAGAGTGATGACCAAGAATATTGTTAATGGTGAGTTTTTTTAAAAGTTGTAATCAATATTCTTTTCTTTTACTTTAATTTATGCTCATTAGAAAAATAAAATGTCTTTTTCTGTATCTTTGATGCTGTCTTTGCATCATGACTAGTCTATTATGTTCATCAGGGGGAAGCTCTTGTCACAGTGGTGATCATTGATTTTTTGAACTTTGTATATGTGGCATTACATAGACAAATTACATATCTCTATGCTTTTTGAATTATGATGTCTTGTATCAGGAATGTTTACGTACTATTTGATACAGAATGTGTTTCAAAATTGTTCTTAATCCGTTGTTTATGGGTGTTTCATTATATTAAAATATTGTAGATGTCCACTTAAATGATTTCAAATGACATTCTTTGTGTTCGGGAAAAAAAAGGCAAAAAATCAATGGAGGGACTTTGCAATGAACTTGTGTAAAACATGTTATTCTGGTTAATGAAATTAATCACTATATTACAGTGAATAAACAATTTTTGTTTTTCATACACATATTACAACAACCAACGTTACATGTACAAATTCATAGAATGTAGACCAATGAAATCTTCCTCATCAAATAATCTTCTAGGGCAGATCAGAAAAAGGAACTTTCATAAAAGCCACTCGTGGACAAAAAACCAAAACTAACAACCACACATAAGACATAGGAAACCACATGAGAGCATAGTGCAACCCAGGGTGCTGAGGCCATTTGAAGAAACACTCATTTTGGATAGCCCAACAAAGACACCACCTAGAAGAAAGAAAAAAACAATTCATAAACCGTAATTCCATATGTCAATCTATAGGTAATCCATCATTTTCTAAAACCAACCCCAAAGAGGGAGGAAGTTAAAGCAAGTGGTATGGCATCAAATTTTCTCTTTGTAATCTCTCCCTATTAATCGGAAAAAAAAAAGAAAAAGTAATGGTCAAAATTTTCATATATGAGAAGATTAAAATCCCTAAATCAAACCCTCAACATAAGAAACCCTACCAACAATTTGAAACAAATTGAAATCAAAAGCTTAATCATAGAATACCAAAGAAATACACGTAATCCCCTTGGAAACTATTAATTCTTTAAATTCCTAATCTAGAGATCCTAGTTTAATTCCAACAAAAAATAAAATAAAAATAAACTAAATATGAGGAAGAAAATCGAAAATTGTACTCTGTACCTGGAGCAAAGCTATTTTCACGACGAAGAAGGCACAAATTGTGAGAGACCCCTGTTGTGGATAGAGAGAGGGAAATGGAGTAATCTAATGGCCCAAAAATTATGTCAAAACTTGTGTCAAAAAAGTAGTGCCACGGATGTATATAAATATAATTTGTTGATCAATTTTTACTTTTAAATACCAGTCATTTTTTAACTAGAGTACTTTCTTAGTCACTTTCACATTGTAACAACTATCACACTTAAGTTTTTCTCAATCTTAGCATGTGAGTATGGGTGGGCATTAATCTAGCTGAACTGACTAAACGGTCTATTCAAACCCTAATGACTGTTTTGTTTTGGTTTTAACCAAGAAAAAATTCAAATGGTTTAAAAAACAAATCGGACCTTAATGGTTTGGTTTCGTTCAATTTTGAGCTTTTGCAAACTAGCCCACCCAATTTGGACCGTCTACTTGTTTATTTATTTTTCATTTTAGTGTATTTTACTTATGTAATAATAACTAGATATGAATGTTGAATATGAAGTTTGATAGATCTTTGAAGTTATTGATATATTGTAACTATATTAGTTATTGAACTTGAAGTTTTATTGCAGGTTGAATTTTAGGATAGTTTGATATACTAGAAAATGAAAAAACAAAATGTAGCAAGTTATGAATTTTTTTTATTGTAATTAAGCTAACAATGTTGAAAACATGCAAAGAAAAAAGAAGAGTGTTGCTAAACAAACCCCAAAATTAATTGAGTATAGACTTTAATATTTTAATTAAAATATAAGATTAACTAAGTACACTGTATTTAACTACCAAAGATACTCCTGATACACCCTATCACACAACATGAGACTTTGGAGATCTTTTCCGACTATTTCCCAATCGAATTGGACGTCGACCCAAGGTAGGGGGAAGGCTCCTTTCTTTCAGACCATGCTTCATCATGGGGGTAGAGGGAAGAATTTTTAAATTATGAAAGAGGCTTATTTTTGGGCACGAAAGACAACCCTTAACCAACCAGCATCAACCATAGCAAAAGTTGTCCACACTGAAACCACCAGAATGAGAGGGCAAGCGTAGGATAAAATTGAGAGAAAGACATGAGATTTGGGCATGTCATTTAGGGTTATTTTCCTTGTGTTGATCAGTAAATGATTCATCAAACTGGCGAGAAGTTGGGGTCAACGGAGTAGTTTTCTTCTTCAATTCATTTCAAATGAGATTGCGCAGCAATTTTCCATCAACATGCTCTGTCACTATCATCTAATGCTTGTTTGTCTGAGGTTCTACTAATATTCTGTGTAATTAACTCAAACAGAATATCCAAAGAATTACAGAAAATATACTTTCCAATCTGACAAAATAACAGAGTAAGCTCCACCTCCTAACATGGTATTTTAACCAACCAAATCGTGCAAGGATTAAAATTGGGGAGAGATGGCTAATCTATCAACCTACTATAACAAGATTTACATGCAAAGTTCCCACAGGACCAAGTTTCCAAAATCTTATATCCAGTCTACCAAAATGAAAGGACACATTTACAAGTGAAGAAATTAGAGAGACAACTCCAAACCAATTAGAAAGATCCCTTTTGGTCATTTTATATTGGGATAAATTAGTAATTCAATAAATAGTTTCGTAATAGGGTGTACTCAGTTAATTTTAGAATTCGTTTAGCAACACTAAAAAAGAATTGGGCTTTGGCTCAAGCGAACCGAACCAAATTGTCTTATTATAATTAGTTTGCCTGCGATTTTAAAGCAAAACTAATCCAATTCGGATACGCGAGAGGTAGAAAAAGAGAGAATTTCTGTTTAGAATCCAAAAAACCTACCCTTCTAAATTAAAGGGTCTGTTTAGAATTGCATGTGATGCCTACCTACAGAAGTACAGAAGTATACAATTGGTAAGAGGGCAATTGGGCGGGCAGGAAGAATTGCAAAGGATGCGACAAAAACTTTGTGTTGTTGAAGGGTCAATTCCACCAAAAGCAGGACGCTTTTCAAGTGTAAATATATTACCAGCTGGGATTGCAGGGTTTGATCAGACAACTGCAGCAAACACAGGAAAGACAGGATCATGCTACATTAATAAACATGCACCATTCATGGAAATGGCCCAGCAGAAACTACAAGGGCTAGCTATAGGTTTAGCTTAGCTAGCTAAGCTAAACTACAAGGACTTCTCCTCCTCCAAGGAAGTAAATTGATCGGGTTCTGTGTTTTATGAGACACGACTTGACAGGACCCAACAGCTACCTATTCAAAGAAACAACATTTACTTGTACATACTATCGAGCACTTTCCATTTACTTAAAACTTTTGTGCTTTTGTTTCAATTTGTAGTTTAGCATTTATTCTTTTCTTTATTATTTTTGCTTTTTCTATTAACACTTTTTTCGAACTAAAAGATTTCATTCATGAAGCAGAAATCATGTTTATTTGGTGTTGTGTAGTGAAAGATAGATTGATGTATCCGTAAGCCAATCAACATAGAGAGACATCTAGGTAAAGATAAGGTAAAAGTGATCATAATTATTCAAGTAACGGACCCTAGATTCTAATACATATAACCGTTTCTTTTCACCTTAGGAAAAGAGAGATATTTGCAATGATGTCGCTTTCGTATGTTTGATGCGAAATCCCTCTATACTTCAATTCAAACGTCAATCAGTTAGTAATACGGCATTAACCACTCATTTTGACGTACTTAACAATACAGATCTCATGATATAGATCGTTCACAATATTTATCTCATGATTTTTGAATAAGGGCCTACAATTTAAACATATCGGATTATAAAAATACATTATGGAGCATGCCCAAACGTACCGTTCGCGCCATATTAACTTACTAACCATATAATGTATTACCCCCCTAAGATGAACATATTCTATGCATGAAAAGCAAGATAGAAAGAGAGGTGCACGTCCATCTAATAAAGGTTTAGTATATTTGCTATTAGAGTTATAAAAGCTAAAATCACAAATGGCCTCAAACAAGAACATGCATGTCCATATCTTCACCAGTGTTAGGCCCGTGAAATTCATATTGCTTGACTAATGAAGGGAGCGATGTCATTTCTGACTCATGGAGCGATGTCATTTCTGACTCATTCTCACGCAAGATAAAATCTACAGAAAATTAAATTTGTATTAAAATATAGTCATCACATGCACACTTTACGTACATATTATACCTTATATAATATCCACTTATTCCATACTTCGCATATTATATTGTCAAATAATAAAATTATGGGACCACTCATTCAAATAAATATTTCACTTAATCCCTAGTCTAATTACCAATTAACAACATATCTTGTAAGAACATGTAGCGGTCCAAAGTGGCCTGAGTCGGATTCTCATGTTAGTCCATGATATATGTGATACTTTTTTCTATCATGGAGTTTATCTTATATGATTTTCTTAGGAAAATTTTGACGAAACCACTATATTCGTCAAGTTCTTTGTATGTCTTTTATGATTTATGAATAATTTTTTTTTTCTAAAACAAAAAAATTAATAACATAACATGTAAGAACATTCGATATGTTTTACATATTTAGGTGAAATGAAATACCAATGTCATAGATCCTTGCGAACCCTCATGCTCCTACTTAAGGTTTCTTAACTTAATTTGATGATTTATATATGTTGCAAAAACTCTATAATTTTATCTAAATGTCAATTGGAAAACAATGCTAAACAAAAAGGCTCACCTAAGTTGGGTGGCAAAGCGATCTAGACCATAATCGCTTTATCTCCTTTCGGGATCAGCGCCAACCCAAAGTCAAAATTAAATTCTCAAACAGTGACCTCCCTCCCTCTCTCTCTCTCTCTCTCTCTCTCCCCACAGCATCCAAAGCAAGTCAGTATCATTCTGCAGTTTAGCCTTTTGAGGAGCTGTGTGATCTCTTGTCCTGTGCGTCTCCTTTTCACCCATCTTTTTGTTAATTGAATAGTGATATAAAGGCTGATGTAAAGACGTAAAATTTTCAACCACCAAGACACCAACAACAAAACAGCGAATTAAATTAACAAGGCAGAAGAGAAGAAGAAGAAGAATATCCGAACATGGATGTTCGTTTTAGAAGATCCACCAGAGAAACCAGCCCAGACAGAGCCAAAGCTTGCAGCATGCAGATGCAGATGCAGCCAAGACTCAACAACAAACCCATCAAAAAACACCAAGTCGTCTACTATCTTTCAAGAAATGGCCACCTTGAGCATCCCCATTACATGGAAATCACCCATTTGGCCAACCGGCCACTTCGTTTGAGAGGTAAGCCCAAATTCTCTGCTACAAAACAAAACTTCTTGTTTTCTTTTTCTTCATTGTTAATCTTTTCTTCTTCTTCTTCTTCTTCTTTGTTTCATGTACAATTAGATGTAATGGATCGGCTCACGGCTCTTAGAGGCAAAGGCATGCCCTCACTATATTCTTGGTCTTGCAAAAGGTTCTGTTTTGTTATTTTTATACTTTTTTTCCTTCAAAATTTTAGTTCTTATTGAGCTAATTATCTTTGTTAAGCTTATTATTTTCATTTATTTTTATTTTTAGGAGCTACAAGAATGGTTACGTGTGGAACGATTTAGCTGAAAACGACACAATCTATCCAGCAGAAGGAGCTGAATATGTACTCAAAGGATCAGAACTACTTGAAGGCTGCTCTGCAGGTGCTCTGTCTCAACATGAATTAATCTCCATTACCGAGTGTCATTATTGATAATAAGAAAATTTCATTAAATTTTTTTCATTATTTTATGCAGAAAGATTAGATCAGCTTCAGATAAGCAGCAACCAACAGATACAAGACACAAATTTTGAGTCCAAGACAAGATCACCACTTGCTCCAACCCGAAACAGAAGAGAACACGATCATCAACACTCAGAAAATAAGTACCTCATCACCAAGTATCCTCATCAAGATCATGATCCAGATCAAGACTACGATGAACAAGAAGAAGAAGAAGACTATGAGGATGAGAAGACAAGCTACACCAGCTCCACCACGCCCCACTCTCGCTGCTCCAGAGGGGTTTCCACCACAGACGAACTCGAAGAGCCTCCACAAACCCGCAAAGCCCCAACTGAGTCAGCTCACCCCGAGCCATCTCGTCCTCCAAACCCATCAATTATATTATCAAATCAACCCAACCAAACCACCAGCCTCTCAGAAAGGTTCGAGGACGGCGATCCAGTTGCTGTTTCCACCTGCAAGTCTTCAGCACAGAGCAGGAACTCTGTTCTGCTTCAGCTCATAGCATGTGGAAGCTCTGCTGTGGCCAAAGCGAAGAACGCGCCTTGTGTGAAGCAGCACACAGTTTATAATACACCATTTGAGAAGAAGAGCAGCGAGAGCTTTCGGAAAGAGGTTGTGTACAAGGCTGCTGTGAAGGTGGTGGCTGAAGAGGACATGATCAATTACATGTCTGAGAATCCAAGGTTTGGGAATTTGCAGGCAGAGGAGAAAGAGTATTTTAGTGGGAGTATTGTTGAGAGTATAAAGGAAGATCGAATTTCAGCCGAGCGTGCGCTCAAAAGATCGAATTCTTACAATGAAGAAAGGTCAGTGAGCATGCATTCATAATTTGCGTCAATTAATTGCGCTATGTCTCTGCAGAGTATTAATTTGCATGTTCTGCATGAATTTAAGTTTTGAGTAACTTTAGGTGTTTGATTAATTTGGTTCAGGAGCACTAAGGCTGGGTTAGAGGCCGAAACAGTAGAGGAAGAGAAGAGAGAGAAGGCAGGTGTGAAAGGAAAATGCATTCCTCGAAAACTATCTTCTGCTGTATCAAAACAAACAAGGAAATGATTGTTAGCTTGGGTTCCCATAATTATGAAGAATTGAGGTCACTGAAAGCTATGGGGAAAGGTAAAAGCTGTGGGGAAAGGTTTTCTTTTGGATCCTTGAATTAATCTGAAAGCAGTGGGTAGTGTGACTGTGATTCCTTGACACTCAGTATGTTGCAGCAATCATAATTCCCTTCCTACTATGGATTGTACTGTATAATGCTTTCATGAGGTGTTGATTTGGTACCTTCATAGAATCATAATCAAGGCAAACGTTGACATCATGAATTGCTTATAACATGCAATCATTTTCTGTTTAAGACCTTGAATTTTAGCTAAAGGATTTATTAATATCCATATTAATATTTAAACTTGGTGGAGGGGGTGGTGGGGCGGTGTGGAATCGGAGGGAGCACCCGAAGTAGAGCCAGCCTTGACTTTTAAGTGGCTCGTGACCAGAAATTGAAATGATTTTACTTTCCCTTTGTGTATAATCACAATTTTAAAAGAGAAAAAAAATCTATACATATACTAAACCAAGGGCATGTGTACTAATTTGTAATCGGAATCAAAATGAAGAGTTGGATTCTGATTACGAATTACTTTTGTATTTATATTAATGAAAATGCAAGTGGGGTGTAAAAGTTGGTATGTCAGACCCGATGTTATTAATTTTGGTGTAATATCAAGACCTTTGCGATGAGGGACCATCCAAAGAGTCACAGGTGAAATAGAAACTAGGGCAAAATATTTCAATAACAATAGAGTTTTTCTATTTAAACCCCACACTTTTCTTTATTCATCCCAATACTTAAATCATTAATCTCTTATATTTTATTATTCTGTAAAATGACAAAAAAGGTTATCCAACTTAATACTCAACCCTAAACCCTACACACACCCCACCACTTTTCATATTAAGTTTTAAAAAAAACACAAACTCCTCTACACCCTATTGCCAAATTACTTATCTCTTTCAATCCAAGAAACATAATACACTCTCATCTTCTCTTCACAAATAGTGGCTTGTGGGTCATCAATTGAGGTATGTAATGTGAGAAGTTGCCATCAGGTAGACCACTTGATGATTTCCCCAAACAAACTTTTGAATTTTGTACAAGAATTTGATCAGGGCTCCTCAAGGAAGGTAAAGATTGTGAATCTTTTTGTTTTACAATAAGTAATGATAGTTGGAATTAGATGTTAATCACTAAGCTTCAAAGTAGAGTGATGAGGGACAAGATAGTGGGGTGTGGGGTTGATGAGTTTTGTTTTGTTTTGTTTTTCTTCTGTTGGGTGTGTATTTAGGGATAGTTTGAAAAGATAGTGAGGTTTTCTTAAAAATTGTAAAAATTTAAGTTAGATGTTGGGGTGAACTTAGAATATAGAGTGAACAAAGAAAAGTGTAGGGTTTAAATATAAAAACTCTAACAATATTATTCCCAAAGCCCGCCCAAAAAGCAAGATGAAAACCCCACTAGGTTCCAAGAAGAAGTTAGTATCATTGGGAATTTGAGTTTGCTTCGCTGTGTTTGTCCTTGGCTTTCCAAAACTTATTTGAAAAGTTTTTGCTTGTGCATTTTTTATTCAAGAACACCCCATAACATTTTGGTGGGAGCTGGTGTTGGGAGAAGAAGGGAGAGAGATGTATTTTTTTTTTTTGGGTAAACTTTTTATTTTAAAATTATATTTGTATTGTTTATTTTTTAAATGAATTAAATTTTTAATAATTTGTGGATTGAATTGCCCCTCCACAACTAACAGAAGTTTAAAAATGTTGACAGAAATTGAGAATTGTCCTTGAATTGCTTAAATTGAAACCACAGAGACCAAAAGTGACTTTTCTGCCATAAATAAATAAAGAGATATGATTTCCCTACTCCCCTTTTCTCCACTTACACTCCCTTTTGCTTTTTAATACTTTTTAATCAATTTTGTTCTTTCTCTTTCCTATTCTACCCTTACCCTATATTAATTTCTTTTTACTTCACTTTTATATTAGTTCTTTTTCTTTATACTTAATTTTCCAACTTGCACTCCATTTTCAGTTTTTTTTTTCCTTTAATTGAGTAAGAAATTAAGTTTTTTTTTTTCCTTTAATACTGAAAATGGAGTGTAAGTTGGAAAATTAAGTATAAAGAAAAAGAAATAATATAAAAGTGAAGTAAAAAAGAAATTAATTTAGGAGAAAGAACAAAATTGATCAAAAAGTATTTATAAAAAAAAGGGAGTGTAAGTGGAGAATAGGAAGTGGGGAAATCAGCTCCCTAAATAAATCAGTATTCATGCTAAAGAGTAAGTCTTCAGGAAAATTATGCTAACATATGCGCTATATCAAACGAGATTCTAATCCAGAAGTTGAGGAAGGTCACACTAAGCCCATACAATCTACTCCCTTTGCTTCCGTAAGGAGCCGATGTTCATCAATCCCATTTCTCATTATTATTAACAAAGGATATTGTATGACCCTCTAGCCTTTGCACACTACAACCTTCCACCCAATGCAACACGGCTACTTTGTTAATAATACTGGAGAAGTAAGGATGAGACTTGGCCTAAAGGGAAACTAACAAGGAGGAGAAGCTGGGCTTTGAGGCATACGGAAGCCTTTAACCTCTATAAATGGAGTGCTCATCATGCAGGCAATAACCAACCTTTCACGCCACAGAGAAACAATTTACTCTTTCGGGGTGTTTTGGGGGTGATTACTAAAAGGCTTAAATGTTAAAATGGTCCTTGTGTTTTATCTCATAGGCCAATTTAGTCTCTGTGTTATCAATTTGGCCCATTTGGTCCTTGTGTTTGTATATGCTAGTCAATGTGGTCCATTCTCTTAAAAATATAAAATATAAAATATTTAAAATTAATTAAAAAAAACTGTAATTTATTATAAAATTTTAAATTCAATCTGAAAATGGAATATATTTTTATAAAATTTCACCTTCCCCAATTTCACGCACACACCTCAACCACCTCCCAAACCCAGCCACCCTCACCACCACCACTCCAACCCCAAACCCATAGCCACCCTCACCACCATTCCAACCCCACCTATACCACAACAACTCTCTCTCTCTCTCTCTCTCTCTCTCTCTGACAAGTCACGAAGATCTTCATAGCCGGTCACCATAACCTTGATGGCTCTACCGCCAATTGATCATCCTCGCTGCAGCAAAAGTTGACGACATTCAGGCCAATGGATTGGAGAGGAGAGAGAGATGAAGGGTAGAGTATGAGAAAATCTAAAACATAAGAGAGAAGAAAAATTATAGCAAGAAAAGAGTAGGCATCAATTCGACTAAGAACCTTTTTTTTTTCTACAGGAATCGAGACCATTGGAGGTTGAGGTTGTGTGGGTTTTAATCACTTTAGCATTATTATTATTTGAGTTTAAATCTTTATAATTAATTAAATATTTTAAATTAATTTTAAATGTCCTTCTTTTAGGTTTTAACATAATTTTGACGGAAATGATCAAATTTGTTAACAAATACAAACACAGGGACTAAATTGACCAAATTAATAACACGAGGACTAAATTGGCCGATAAGGTAAAACACAGGGACCATTTCAACATTTAAGCCTTACTAAAAACACATACGATATGGGAAAACGAAGCTCATATTTCTCTTTATAGCGGTTCAACAAGTTCACTAAGGTTCAACCAGTTTGGGATTGTTGTCACTTTAAAAAAAAAGTTGCTTCTGCTGTGCTTTGAAAATAATTAATTGTAAAGTAAAGCAGCTCCATATTTGGTAAACAATATTTTTAAAGTGCTGTTAGTACAAAAAACAGTGTCAAAACCGTTTGGTAAATTTTAATATAAAATTGTTGTAATTGTTGTGAATAATGACTAAAATAGACATGATGTTGAAAGTGTTGTGTACTAATCATGTGGTGGTAGTGGTAGTGATGGAGTGGAGGTGGTGGTGATGAAGGTGGAGTTGGTGGTTGTGGTAGTGGTGGTGGTGGGGATGGCGGTTGTGGAGGTGGATGTGGAGGTTTTGGAGGAGGTGGTGGTGGTGGCGGAGGATGAAGAGGAGGAGGATGTGGTGGTGGTGGTGTTGGGGGTGGCGGTGGCGGTGGTTGTGGAGGTAGTGAATGTGGTGGTGCAAGTGGTGGAGTTGGATGTGGAAGTGGAGGTGGTGTCATTTTTTAAAATGAACGATGGTATTTTGGGAATTAAAAAAATTAATAAAAGGTTCATCTCTGCTTCTTTTGAAAGCAGCTTTGAAAAGCAACCTAGAGCCTGCTTTAAAAAGCTGTTGTTAAAAGGCCACTGCTTTTAAAATAATCATGATATTTTATTTTTACCAAACCTTATTAACTTTAAAGTGAAGCAGGTTTTTGGACAAAAAAAGCAAAACAAAGCATAGTACTTAAATTAGGTCTTTTGGGCTAGGCTGTCACTACTCAGATTCGGGGCAAGGCAACAACTGGGGCTTTCTACCTATAGATTCTTTACTCTTCTGCATTCTTAAACCTTGGCGAGGTCGAACCAGGGGCAGAAGTAGGCCTGGGCTGTTTTGTTTGGGCTTTCCGGCTTTTGTAATGCTTCCACTCTTAATTAATAATTATATATAAAAAAAAAGTATGCTTATAAAAAACCAACCCCAAAGAAAAAAAAAAGTACTCCCATATTGAGAAAAATGGAATACTCTTAAAGAAACACAACCGAATGTAGATCACTTGATCCCATGTGATGCATCGGTTGCTGACTCCAGACCCCAAGAAGTGCATCTAAAATATATATTATGTGTATTATGCACATGTTTTTCTTCATTTTTAGTGTGAAAGATGGCCACAATATAAGCAAAATGATATTGAGCAATGAATAGAAGATGTTGGATACGACGATTTTGTCTCTAGGATCCACAACATGCACTACAATTCCTCTATAATATATTTTGCAAAGCTTAGTCAACTTCGACTTCTTTGTCCATGGATCTGCTTCGGGAGATCATATATTAATTCTTTCGCATCCATTACTCTAGGTCATGCACATGCACGTATAAATGTAGTAGGTCTACAGTACTCAAAAGAGGAAGAAGAAAAATATTCAACTCTCTTCTTCAGGAATTGTGTAGCCAATATACTAATATAGGAGACATTTCCTACCGCCCCTAAGCCTTCTTCCTCGGGCATTTTTTATTTTTTATTATTTTTAAACAAAGAGATTAAGTTATAGATGTAATTTCCACAAAAGGTGCTTTCGAAACATATGAAAGTTCCATGGATACAAAACATTTAAGAAGTTAGAGGAAAAGAAAAAGCCCCAACAACAATTTGTTGAAGGTGCCTCCTACTCATAAGGTCCATTGTTTTCTTCTTCTTGTAATTTGTTTTGCACTATTCTCCTTAACATAGGCATTAGGTGGTTAGGCCTCTTCTGATCGGGAGAGGATCCGTGTCCCCAAATTGGTGTCTCATTCATGTTCCCTTTCTAATTTGCTGACACATGTCAACTAGCATAACAGAGGGTTAACTCTGTTAACTTTTTTATTTCAGAATTTTAAAAATATTAAAAACAGCCCAAAATATGCGAGCATGAATTATGGATATGTTTAGGGTCACAAAAGTTTCTCTCCTATTTTGGTAATGTGAATGTGAATGGCAGCGAATGTGAAAAGAACCTGGGTCAGACTTTCTCCATTCTTTCGCATGCAATAGATATAAGACAGGTTCTTATTTTATAATCTTAATTCATGCCCCAAATATTATAAAATGTTGGCAGAAAATGGATCTTACTCCTTGCAGTTAATGCCCAGCGGAGGAAAGGGCACACGAAATGGCCCGCAAGACGCTCTCTATTTCAATGGCGGTGCATGTGACTGATCCAAGACCCTCACTATTATATGAATGCACTAAATCCCATTTGCTTTCACTTGTTTCTTCACATTTTACACTTCAGTTTCTTCGAGCATTTCCCTCCTCTCTTTGGACTTGGTTCAGCCAACACTTAATTGATTGCTGATTGTTTCTATTTAGCCATGGCCATCTCTAGGGTTTTGTTGTTGTTTGCTCTCTGTGTCCTTCCGGGGCTTGTCAGCGCACGCACATTGGGCAACCCCTTCCATATTCAAGGCCGCGTCTACTGCGACACTTGCCGTTGTGGTTTTGAGACCACTGCCACCACTTACATTCCCGGTACTCCTTGTAACCCCATAAGTTATGTTGACTCGCATATAGCATTTTCTGATCACATAGCTAAACACATTATGTGACAGATGAGTCTTACCTGTTATAGACGGAACAAACGTATGATGATTTTTCTAAACATTATATTTGTTTGAATTGTGTGTTATGCTGTGCTTGTTAACTAGGTGCAACTGTGAGAATTGAGTGCAAATACAGGAACACCTTGCAGCTTGCTTACAGTGTTGAGGGAGAGACCGACGCAACTGGAACATACAACATTTTGGTTGAAGATGACCATGAGGACCAAATCTGTGAGTCTGTTCTTGTTAGCAGCCCAGTAAATGACTGTAAATCAGCAGACCCGGGACGTAGCCGTGCTAACGTGGTGGTCACCCGTTACAATGGCGTCGTTAAGGACAAGCATTACGCAAATAACATGGGGTTCTTCAAGGATCAGCCGTTGGCTGGGTGTGAAGAACTGCTAAAGCAATACTTGAACTATGATCAGCCAGAATAGAGGAGGAGCTATATATAGCCTTGTTGTTAGTTCATGTGGGCTATCTTAGATTTGAGCTGTAATATTAATGCTGTTGGATATAAACCTGTCATTGATCTCAATGATATGGTGCTGTCTTTAATTTGTTTAGTTTGTAGACATTAATGTTTTAATCTTAATGTTCTGTTTCACTATATATGTATGTATTTTGGTCACTCAATTGTGGCTTTCAATATGGATGAACTTCTCTCTTTCTGCTAAATAATCATGATCAGTAACAAAAGAAAGAGACTATACACTAGAACAAACCTTTCATCTCCTCTCCTTTTTTTTTTCAAAAATAAAACATCAATGTCTTTCTTCTTCTTTTTGGCAAGAAAATCAATAGTATCTTCGAAATATGAGGTTTATATTGTGGGAGCAAATAAATCCGACGTCCAATTAGAAGGCGCCACATGGAAAAGAAGCTAACCCTAGAAATATATTATTTAAACTAATAAATCAGGTTTAATAATATATTTAGAGTGCTGCTAAAGAAACCCTAAAATTAACTAAGTACATCATACTACCAAACTATTTATTGAATTACTAATTTACCCTAATATAAATGAATAAAAACGATATATTGAATTGTGAAACAAATATAATATTTAATAAGCACTCTACTCACCAAATTCAACCCATAGAAAGTCGCGACAAAGTTGAGGACAGTTGAAGCTGTAATTGCTAGGGTTTCTCTAAAACTACGTCTATAAATTGGAAGGAGTGGAAAATCCACGCAGAAGAGAGAAAACAAAGAAGAAAAGAAAGAGGAACAGGAAGAAAATATCCAGAGAGCTTAAAGATTTTGATTTTTTTTTTCTCTCTGCTTTCTTTTCCTCTTTGTTTTCTCTCTTTTGATTTCCCATGTTTTCAATTTTGTCGCGACAAACCTTTCTAAACGGACGCAATTAATGAGAGACAAGACAAGACGCCATAGAAAGTCGCGACAAAGTTGAAGACGGTTGAACGGACACAATTAACTATAATAATGAAAAGTTAAGGACTTGGCCCCAACAATGAAAGAGAGTAAATGGTGGCATTTCTTAGATTTATAATATATATTGATGATGATCACGTGTACATAAACTAATATATATATTTTTAGATTTCTCTGCCCCATGTGCTGATCCACTTTAACCAAGCCATGCCTCCTTGAAAAAGGAATTCGCTTTCCAATATTTTTTTATTTTTACTTTTTGTACTTTTTTTTTAAGTAACAAAAATGAAAAAGCAGGGGAAGGAATCATGTTTTGGGAATGATTACAAAAATAAAAAAATAAAAAAATAAAAAAAGGTTGTAACAATGATGAAAAATGGTTAGTAAGAATGAAGCCATGAAAGACAAAGAAGCTGGTGAAGGAAGAGATGGTGAGAAAGGCAAAGAAGCTGGTGAAGGAAGCCATGAAGGAAATTGTTTGAAATTGAATGGACTCGGAAGTGGGCACCAACTTTAAACTCCAATACTACTACTCTTGCAAAGGTTTCTATATTTCAATAAGGGAAATTGGCGGCTTTGCCCCCGGCGCAGCTAATTTATTCAATATTATCCCCATTTTGAAATCTAATCACAAATACCCCCTATAAAAACTCCCTATTGACAACTTATTGCCCATCCTTCACTTAGGTTTTTTTTGTTCTCAGTCGTTGCTCTTCTTCTTCCTCTTCTATCTAGTCTCTTCCTCATCCTCTTCTTCCTTCTGCCAAACCTCACAGGAATCCACCTCCACCATAGAATCTCGCTTAACTCAATCTCCTCTTAGTTATATCTTCAAACTAGGAGCTAATTTGAACCTCAAGGTTGAACCCCAAATTTGGAATCGAACCCTAGCCAAAGCGTGACTCACCACCTCCGTCGTCGGCCTCCATAACGGAGCCACAATCGTGACTCTCCACCTCCGTCGTCGACTTCCACCACAAAGCCACGACACCTTCATCTTCGATCTTCACTGTGGTGAGTTCTAATATTGGTTTTGCTTTTTTTTTTTGGGTTTCTGTTATTGATTGAGATTATTAGGTGATTACTTTTACTATTTTGAATGAGACATTAATGGGTTTTTGTTGTGGTTTGTTTGCTGTTTCTGTGATTGAATGAAATTTACCAACTATTTCTTGTGGTTGTCAAGCTCTTAGACTTGGATACATTGTTTTGTACTTAAGATTTGTCTCTGAAATCATGCATACACTGTTTTGTGATTGAGACTTGGACATGCAGACCTCCTTGAAAGTGGTGTATTCACTCTTTTGTGATTGTGATTTGTCTGTGAAATCGCTTAGGTGATATATCAAATTAGGACTTCTGGCTTTTCTGAGCAACCTGTAAGAATACATATAAAACTCATAGATGCTCTCTGAAATAACAGTAATGTGGGTTTTAATTGTAAGAAACCAACATCATAATTTGAAACCAGTAGCACCACCAACAAATGCAAGATTCTAATCCTTTACTTCTTTTGAAAGTGATTGGAGATTTTGTAAGTTTTATGAGATGCCAATATTTTAACATACGTTTGATAGTGTAAAGTTGGCATATGTTGGATCTTTGTTTTCTCTATTTTTTTGTAATTCAATCCTAGATCTGTTTTTGGTGCAGTCTATACAATCCTCAAGGTTGGTATCATGCCAAGGTTGTGTTGGTGCCGTGAAAAGGGTTCTTGGAAAACTTGAAGGTTTGTTGACAGCTCTTTGCATTTATCTAGTTCCATTGTCTTGCTCTTCTTCTTCTCTGAGACTGTGCTTCTTTAATTGTTTGAACAATGCCAAATGCACTATTGATGATTTCCTGATTTCCTGATTTGTATTTTTATTCGCCTGCGAGGACACACATTCACTTCACCCATGTTTATAATTACTTTTATATTGCAATTGAGTAGTATGAAATTGTGTGCATGAATGTGAACTTTAATTTTGCAATGGTACTGTCTTGTGAAAGCTTTCCATATGAAGAATTGGGTCATTTAGAAAAGCCAACAATCTATATGAATTTTGATAATGGTTTCAATTGTGATTGAATGTTATGTTTTTGTTTCCATTATGATTGAATGATTTACTTCTAATATGCATTTTTTATCCATTTTATACAGATGGAAGATTGTCTTGTTTCAAGTGGCGGCGTTCTTTTGGGGAGGAAATTGCTAACTTTCAGCTTAAATTCGGGTCTAAGAGGACATGTCCTAGAATTTTAATGATAGATATAAATTGTGTTAAAATTCCCAACCAAGAGGAGATGTAAATTTTTTGTTTTTTGCCACTTTCTTATGTATATCTTAAGATATAATGAGATAACATTGCTTCCATAGTAGGGAAATTGGGAAATTATGGTTGTAAGAATGTGATTTCATCAAGGACGTCACATCCTTTTTTGAGAAAACACGTTATATACATTCAGTGTATATTACGTGTATATTGTCTATATATTGCTTGTTTATTGTTTGTGTATAACCATTTATTGCCTTTTATTGTCATTGTATTGTATGTTTATTGCCAATTTATAGCTTTTCATGAAAAAAAAAAAAAAGAACCCTACAAAGGAACCCTGCAAAAGAGATGGCAAAACAAAAAAAATTACAGGTCCTCTTTGTTATGCAACAACAATTTCATCAACAAATATGCAAGGTGCATTTTCCATGGCCTTCTTAAAAAGATAGCAAACTCATGAAGCACTAGCACCAACAACAACCAAAGGTTAAGGCAATAAGCCTAGCAATAACTCATAGGTAAGCCTAAATCTAAAACACTGAATGATGATGGCTGTCATACTACAATGCCTCTGTACACTCTTCCCAGTCATCAAAGAACTCTTTTTTCTCACCTTATAACTGATATGGTTTATGGCATCTGCCTGCAACAACCTACAACAATGAAACATAATTTTAGAAAGAGAAACAAGGAAGGTTATAAGAATTGGAGAGCAATTCCAGAGTGGACTGTGGAATGAACAAAGCAGTCTTGTAATTGGTGAACCCATTATCCATTATCCAATTCCTCTACAAGCACAATCTAACTTTGCAAAAAGTGTCCTACATTGTAGAGGAGTGTAATTAAAGTAAGTGGTGGACATCAAGCACAATCTAACTTTGCACAATTTAACTTCGATTATTATCTTACTAGATATCAAGCGTTTGCTTCTACTTAAGCTCACCATTGCTGATTCAATATTATGGATGCAGAGAGCTCACTTAGTAGTTCTTTATATCAATTTATGTAGTTCATTCAAAAATCACATCCCAAAACATAACAAAACAAATTCAAATCATAACAGATTCTTGAAGATGCATAACACTTTCTAGTGGCCCGAATGTTCCTTTATATTAGATCACACAACTCCTATAAAACCAAGAGACCATTGAACCAAATAATTGTGTTTCTTCAATTGATTTCTTGTCAGAATAAAAACCTAACTCAGTAATAAATTCAATCAGCAAAAGAAAAACTTCAAAATCATTTTAGCCTGGACAAGCTTCAAGCTTCAAGCATAATATTCCTTACGACAAACAGAGAAATATTTGTTGCACAGTCCCAAAATTTTGGCTCAACAAGTTTTTGTATAATCCTACTTAAATAACATTCTCTACACAAGCTGAAAATATTAATTTTAAAAAAGAGAGAAAATTTTAAATTAAACCCACAATTATGTTTCAACGAATTTATGTACAATCTCACTCAAATTTGACTTGGAGGGACTTGAAGTGACATTAAGCACCAAAAATTCCAACCCATATATGAAATTGAAACAAGCAGAAGAAAACCCAAATAACATATGGGTGTGAAAGTATAGCAGAAAAGCTAAGTACCTGAGATGCCATGGATTTCAGGAAAGCTGAGAAAAATTGAGAAATTTGTTGAATCGGAGGGGAAGAACGGCAGTCGAAAGAGGTGACAGAGAGTGAGAGATGGAGGTGGAGAAGGGCGGCCGAAAGAGAGAGGGTGAGGTATCGCATTTTATTGCTTGTGTATTGCTGCTGTATTGCCCCCGTATATCTTTTTTTTTTTTAAAGTCTGTGTTGGAATAAATTTATAGGGGGCGTATAGAGTTTGTATATTGCCATTGTATAGCCTTTTATCGCTTGTATATTGCTATTGTATTGCCCCCGTATATCTTTCTTTTTTCAAGTCTGTGTTGGAATAAATTTATAGGGGGAGTATGTGTATTGCCATTGTATAGCCCTTTATTGCTTGTATATTGCTAGTGTATTGCCCCCGTATATCTTTTTTTTCCAAGTCTGTGCTGGAATAAATTTATAGGGGAGTATGTGTATTGCCATCGTAGAGCCCTTTATTGCTATTATATTGCTAGTGTATTGCCCTCGTATATCCTTTTTTTTTTTTTTCAAGTCTGTATTATGGTTACAAAGGTAGGGATGGGGGACAAAAGCTTCACGGGGATGGAGATGGGAATGGCATACCCACCCCCGATTCGACCCACTGAATCAAAAACTTTGAATACACAATTTAGGCCCAAAAATGACAGATTTTAACAACAATATAGCAGATAGAATACGCAATACATACCAAATTATGAAAATTTAACAGAATTCACAATCCACAAAACACCAAACACAATACAAATACAATTCAAATTCACACTCCATAATTCATAATGTATGTCCAACATTAGGTAGTGGAACATTGTTTTTACAAGTGCTTTTATTGTGGCCTGTGCCACTGCACCTTGAGCATTTTCTCCTTATGATATCCTCTCCTTGCGATGGAATCCTTAGCTTCTTTGGTCGGCCTGGCATGACCTTTGCATTGGGAGGATGCACAACTCTACTTTGGACATCTTCAGGAATAACCCACAACTCTTGAGGTTGTACCGGGTAGATGGTATCTGAATAAGCATCCAACCATGTATTTCGAGTGTAATAACGAGAAGCCATGGAGTATACATTTAGTTTCAAGAAACGGCAAACTGCAACTACATGCTTGCAAGGTAGTTGCTCAAGCTGAAACTTCCTACAACTGCAAGTGTTATTCGTCAAATGTACGTGGCCGTCCATATCACCGTCCACGACATTATACTCTACGTGATTCAGTTTCACAACATTCATCCTTGAAGCACATTCCAACCTGTGTCTCAGCTTCTTCTCTCCGAAGTCAGGGCACAATGTTGATGTACAATTCAAAGCAAAATCACGACGTTTACTGAACCATTTCACAAGCAGTTTGATGATTTCATCAATCAAATGCACCACTGGTAGCATCCTTGCAAACCGAAGGACTGAGTTGATTGACTCCGCAATATTTGTTGTCATTACATTGTATCGACGTCCATCCATATGAGCTCTAGACCACTTGTGTAATCCTGCACTTTCAAGATATTGAGCAACCTCATCATTTCCCTTTATCTTACGAAAATGACGATCAAATTCAGCGATACCATAAGATTTCGCAGCTTGTTCAAAGTATAGCAACAATTTATCACGTTTTTTTCAGTTTGAAAGTGCGTTTCATGTTACCCTTCATATGGTAAAAGCATATGCCATGTTGTGCTGCTGGAAAAACGTTGTGCCACACATTCTCTATGCTAATATTCCGATCAGAAATAATCACAAGATTTGGACACTCACCAATGGCTTCATGAAGCTTACTAAAAAACCAATGCCATGATGCATCTGTCTCTAAATCCCCAATTCCAAAAGCAAGAGGATATATATTTCGATTTCCGTCAAATGCATTAACAACAAATAGGACACCCTTATACTTACATTTTAAATGCGTGGCATCCACAGCAATGACTGGCCGCATCGAAGATTGAAACCCTCTAATACATGCCCCAACAGCCATAAAAAAATACAAAAAGTTATTGTTCTCATCGGTGTGGATGTGTGTCCTTGTGCCAGAATTCACACGCTCTAATTCGTGACAATAAGCTGGAAGGAGAGAATATGCCTCCTCTACTGAACCTCTAGTGGACATTACAGCTAACTCCCTTGATCTCCAAGCTTTGCAATAATTAATGGTGACCCCAAAGTTTTGTTTTACATCTCTGATTATATCACTTGGTGTGTATATTGTGCGAGAATCTTTCAACTTCCGTTTCACTGCATTACCAACGAGTTTAGCACTTGCGTGACGATGCTTGTCATGTATAAAACTCATATCACATTCATGGACCGGATTATATTTCACAATCATGAAGTTCTTTTCTCCATAACTAGATGCACGAAGACGCCATGGACATGGACCTTGAGAACAAACCACAACCAATCTACTCTTGCAAGACTGCTTCACCTTAAATTCAAAGTGACCTCTCACTGCTGCCAATTGTAACTTGTTGGACAATGCTTCCTTACTAGAGAAAATTGTCCCAACTTCCAATTTTGGATCCCAATTATTCCGTGAATACGCTCTTTCAATATCTTCTTCTTCATCATTTACAATACCCAAATTGTGCACGTTTTGTTCACCCATTTGTCTCCAATTATGTCGAATAGAAAGTTCAGACGTTGTTCCGAAACCTGTCACACCCACTTGTGAAAATGTCTCCAAATGGGCCAAACTAGGAGGGGTTGAGTGCATTTGCAAGCCATTCATTTCTGTACCATTATCACCACTATGCATCCCCTCCACCCCTGTAAAATCAATCCTGTTTAAATATTCTGTTCCAGAATCACCATGTATATCACCATTGCTTTCAACTATGGCATTTGAAGAACAGGCCATCCGACTCATATCCGTCATGATATGCATACGATCACCTACGACATTTTTCACTCCTCTGTCTTCTATGCTCACTAGTAAAGGAGCCACTTTTGAAGGAATTACGTCACAAATGTACTTAATAAAAAATTTAACATCATCATTATCCTCAATCTTGATATGCTTACACTCATTCGAGGATATTGAAACTGAGAACTTTAAACAAAGCTTGTCTTCCCTGTTGTCTGTATTAACAATCTTATGCACCCTTTCCAAAAGCTCACCAAACGTGATGTTTCGTGAAATTATTACGCCTTTTGAGTCACCCCCTTCATATGTGCACATCTTCTTTGAGGTTACCCATTTTCCATTGTAGCAAACCAAAATTGCAATTGTGTCCATTTCTGACCATCATAAAATTTCCTTTTATTAACACATGTTAAGCTACCAATAAAAAATCTATCAACTAGTGGATAAACCATATGGATAAAACATCAATTAAACATCAGTAACCAACAATTTCAAAACATCAGTATTATGCAAAGTGAAACGGTTCAGCTAGCCTAGCTATGTTTCAAGCTCCAGCAAGGAAGGCATGTGTCAAGAACTCTTAAAGTTAAAACAACCCAAAACCATTAACCTAGGGTATCATATTACTAACAAATTACTTACAAATTGCCAAACCTTGACTGTCCAAGGTTGTTTCTTATCGAATATCATACCACCCAAAAGAGTGAATATATCATTTTCAAGGAGATCTGTAAGTCCAAGTCTCAATCACAAAACAGGTATAAAGACAAATCATAAGCACAAAACAGTGTATCCAAGTCCAAGAGCTTAACAACTACAGGAAATAGTTGGTAAATTTCATTCAATCACAGAAATAGCAAGCCAAAACAGAAACCCATTAATGTCTCATTCAAAACAATGAAAGCAATCACCCAATAATCTCAATCAATTAAAGAAACCCAAAACAAAACAAAACCCATATCAGAACTCACCACAGTGATGATCGACGATGAAGTGTCGTGGCTTTGTGGTGGAAGTCGACGACGGAGGTGGAAAGTCAAGACTGTGGCTTCGTTGTGGAGGCCGACAACGGAGGTGGTGAGTCGCACCTTGGCTAGGGTATGGTTCCAAATTTGGGGTTCAACCTTGAGGTTGAAATCAGCTCCTACTTGGAAGATATAACTAAGAGGAGATAAAGTTAGGGGAGATTCTATGGTGGTGGAGGTGGATTTTGTGAGGTTTGGCAGAAGGAAGAAGAGGAAGAGAAAGCGTAAGGACTGTGGAAAAAAAAACACAATAAGCTGTCAATATGGAGTTTTTATAGGGGGTATTTGTGATGGAGTTTCAAAATGGGGATAATATTGAATAAATTAGCTGCGCCGGGGGTAAAGCCGCCAATTTCCCTTTCAATAACTCACTATTATTTTTCTGTCTTAATTTGATGTTTTTTTCTCTATGTTTTCTTTTCCTCCTTGTTTTCTCTCTTTTTGATTTCCTGCGTTTTCAATTTTGTCGCGACAAACCTTTCTGAACGGACGCAATTAATGAGAGACAAGACAAGACGCCATAGAAAGTCGCGACAAAGTTGAAGACGGTTGAACGGACGCAATTAACTATAATAATGAAAAGTTAAGGAGTTGGCCCCAACAATGAAAGAGAGTTAATGGTGGGATTTCTTAGATTTATAATATATATTGATGATGATCACGTGTACATAAACTCTAATATATTTTTTTAGATTTCTTTGCCCCTTGTACTGCTCCACTTTAACCAAGCCATCCCTCCTTGAAAAAGGAATTCGCTTTCCAACTTTATGTTCATTTTTACTTTTTGTACTTTTTTTTAATGTAACAAAAATGAAAAAGCAGGGGAAGGAATCATGTTTTGGGAATGATTACAAAAAAAAAAAAAAAAAAGGGTTGTAACAAGGATGAAAAATGGTTAGTAAGAATGAAGCCATGAAAGACAAAGAAACTGGTGAAGGAAGAGACGGTGAGAAAGGCAAAGAAGCTGGTGAAGGAAGCCATGAAAGAAATTGTTTGAAATTGAATGGACTAGGAAGTGGGCACCAACTATAAACTCCAATACTACTACTCTTGCAAAGGTTTCTATTTCAATTCCTCACTATTATTTTTGTCTTAATTTGATTTTTTTTTTCTCTCTGCTTTCTTTTCCTCCTTGTTTTCTCTCTTTTTGATTTCCCACGTTTTCAATTTTGTCGCGACAAACCTTTCTGAACGGACGCAATTAATGAGAGACAAGACAAGACACCATAGAAAGTCGCGACAAAGTTGAAGACGGTTGAACGGACGCAATTAACTATAATACTGAAAAGTTAAGGAGTTGGCCCCAACAATGAAAGAGAGTTAATGGTGGGATTTCTTAGAATTATAATATATATTGATGATGATCACGTGTACTTAAACTAATATATATATTTTTAAATTTCTCTACCCCTTTTGCTGATCCACTTTAACCAAGCCATGCCTCCTTGAAAAAGGAATTCCAACTTTTTTTTTATTTTTACTTTTTGTACTTTTTTTTATGTAACAAAAATGAAAAAGCAGGGGAAGGAATCATGTTTTGGGAATGATTACAAAAAAAAAAAAAAAAAAAAGGTTGTAACAAGGATGAAAAATGGTTAGTAAGAATGAAGCCATGAAAGACAAAGAAGCTGGTGAAGGAAGAGACGGTGAGAAAGGCAAAGAAGCTGGTGAAGGAAGCCATGAAAGAAATTGTTTGAAATTGAATGGACTGGGAAGTGGGCACCAACTATAAACTCCAATACTACTACTCTTGCAAAGGTTTCTATATTTCAATTCCTCACTATTATTTTTCTGTCTTAATTTGATTTTTTTTTTCTCTGTGCTTTCTTTTCCTCCTTGTTTTCTCTCTTTTTGATTTCCCACGTTTTCAATTTTGTCGCGACAAACCTTTCTGAACGGACGCAATTAATGAGAGACAAGACAAGACGCCATAGAAAGTCGCGACAAAGTTGAAGACGGTTGAAGCTGTGATTGCTAGGGTTTCTCTAAAACTACGTCCATAAATTGGAAGGAGTGGAAGAAAGAGAATGGAGAGAAAAAGAAATGAAAAGCAGAAAGAAAATGTCCTATTCCTTCCAATCTTATCTGGATCTTAGTTTAGCTCCGCCAATACAGACAAGGGTGCAACCACTTGAACCTATCTAGGCGCCCTATTTTGTGTCCTCACGAGGACTCGTGGCCGTCAACGACTCGTTACTCCTTGACAACGATGTTGCCATTGGAGTTCCGAGAAGTTTGGTGACTCCCAGGGATCTGCGCATACTGGGAATGAGGAATGACAACCGCATAGTGAGCGATGTTGTGGCAATGGGCGTGCAGAGTGCGGCATGTATCGCAAGTGTGGGGCATCGCCTCATTGCAAAAACTCATGAGGTGCAATTCTTAAAAGCTCAGTTGGCGGCAGAGTAGAAATTGGTTGATGAATATCAGCGTGACAACAGATGACTGAAAAAGGATAAGACAGAGAGGGAAGAGGAGCATCGACACCAGCTTGAGATTTTGCGGGCAGAAAATGAAAAGTTATCAAAGATGATAACTTTTTATTCTAAAGAGATGCCAAAACGACAGGAGGCCTCGGAGCGACCGAGTAAACGCAAACGCGGAGATCACGACTCTAGTTTTGCTGAAGCTAAGATAGTGATTTTTGGAAGCTCAAGTGATGAGCCCCAAGAATCTGTGCGTGAAAACCCGGGAGAGGAGATTCAGAGCGCAAAACTAAAGGCTCCTATCGTGCAAATTTGAAGCGTGGCCAGATGATGACGATAAAGATGATGAGGAAGAAGAAGAAGAAGAAGAAGAAGAAGATGAAGAAGAAAGTGTTGTTGTTTGTTTATTTTTTTATTTATAATATATATTGATGATGATCACGTGTACATAAACTAATATATATATTTTTAGATTTCTCTGCCCCTTGTGCTGATCCACTTTAACCAAGCCATGCCTCATTGAAAAAGGAATTCGCTTTCCAACTTTTTTTTTACTTTTAGTTTTTGTACTTTTTTTTTATGTAACAAAAATGAAAAAGCAGGGGAAGGAATCATGTTTTGGGAATGATTACAAAAAAAAAAAAAGGTTGTAACAAGGATGAAAAAGTAGGGGAAGGAATCATGTTTTGGAATGATTACCCAAGACCCATCATTAAAATGGTTAGTAAGAATGAAGCCATGAAAGACAAAGAAGCTGGTGAAGGAGCTGGTGAAGGAAGAGACGGTGAGAAAGGCAAAGAAGCTGGTGAAGGAAGCAATGAAAGAAATTGTTTGAAATTGAATGGACTAGGAAGTGGGCACCAACTATAAACTCCAATACTACTACTCTTGCAAAGGTTTCTATTTCAATTCCTCACTATTATTTTTCTGTCTTTATTTGATTTTAGTTTTGTTTCTTCTTCATATAAATGGAGTAACAGATATATGATGTAATTTGTTTCCCAGATGGATAAAGAATGGCTACAATTTAACAGGTTGACCATATATAACTTGAAAGAGTATTAGGTTTTCAGTACTATTAACTTTATCTTTTTTATTAATTAAAACTCTATCATAGATTTTCAGATGAATACAGAAAGGGAGCACGTTAGTTTGTCAATGTAGCGCAAAGACATGTGGTAAACTTAGATATTATAGTATGCCCTTGTTTGGAATGCAGAAACCTACAACATCACCACTTTAATTTAGTGTATGAACACTTGGTCATAAAAGGCATGGATCCTGCGTACACCACTTGGGTTTTTCATGGTGAAAGTCCAAGTAATAATGTTCAATATGAAGATGTGGAAATGCCTGAGGCATAAAGGTTGTACCATGACTTTTATTTCCAAAATGATGAAGTTGAGGGGTACCCTTGTGAAAGTAAAGAGGCAGAAATTGAAAATTTTGTTAGAGAAGTTGAAACTCCTTTGTTTCCTGCTTGTACTAAGTATACAAAGATGTCAGCAATTGTTGCTTTGTTGAAGTATAAAGCAACACATAGTCTTACAGATAATTCTTTTGATGAAATGCTTCAAATTTTTGGTGATATGCTACTAGAAAATAACACACTTCCTGGTTCATTATATACAACCAAAAAGATATTTAAGGCATTTGAACTTGGATATGAGAAGATACATGCATGCGTGAATGATTGTTGTCTATTTAGAAATGATCTTGAGATGGTAGAGGAATGTCCTAAATGTGGTTCTTCGAGATGGAAAGTGAATCAACGCAATTCTAAAATTGAAAAGGGAGTCCCTGCAAAAGTATTGTGTTACTTTCCAATAGTACCACGATTGAGGAGGATGTATGCAATAACTGAGACAACTGAACAGTTAAGGTGGCACTCAACACATAAAAGTCAAGATGGTAAGATGAGACATCCTGTTGATTTCTTGGCATGGGATAGGATAAACAAGAAGTGACCTTCTTTTGGATTAGACCCTCGAAATATTAGATTTGGCCTTTGTACTGATGGTTTTAACCCTTTTCAAGATCTTAGTTCTAGATATAGTTGCTGGCCAATTGTCTTGGTTGTATATAATTTGCCTCCTTGGTTATGCATGTCTAAGGAGAGTTTGATGTTGACTTTACTAATCCCAGGTCCAAAACAGCCAGGTAATGACATAGACATTTATTTGGCACCACTTATAGATGATTTAAAAGATCTATGGAATAATGGGGTGAAGGTGTATGATGCATTTAATAAGGAGACGTTCAACCTAAAAGCTGTTTTGATGTGGACAGTAAATGACTTTCCAGCTTATGGAAACCTATTCGGATGGTCTACCAAAGGAAGGTTTGCATGTCCAATTTGTCGTAAAGACACATGTGCTAATTGGTTGACACATTGTCACGACCCGACTCCCCTAGCACGATATTTTCCGCTTCGGGCCCCCCTCTCTGCCCTCACGGTTTTGTTTCTGGGAGCTCACGAGCAACTTCCCAGTGGGTCACCCATCCTGGGATTTCTCTGGCCCCCAACTCGCTTAACTTCGAAGTTCCTAAGAATCCGAAGCCAGTGAGCTCCCAAAAGGCCTCGTGCTAGGAAGAGAAGTGCCCACACATTTAAGCACTTCACCTTTCCCTCCCCGAGCGATGTGGGATTGCTCACCGTTCTTGTTTCCCCAAGACACGGGTCTTACAATCCACCCCCCTTGGGGCCCAGCGTCCTCGCTGGCACACTTCCGGTCGGGGTCCAGCTCTGATACCTGTTTGGGCTTAAATTTGGTGCACCCAAGCCTAAAGAAGAAAGCCCACGACTTCCCCAAGCCGACCGTTCCAAAGCTCTGAGCCCATCAACGCAATCCAGCCCGCTAACGATTGAACGGATCAAAACAAATGAACACGGCCCAAAATGTTAGGAGGTCTGGAAACAGTAGGAACTAGGAAAGGGTTGGGCCTCGAAGAAATTCGAAATTAGGCACAACGTAAACTAGACTCAATCTGGTCTGCAAAACGGAACAGTTCCACGTGATCCCTGACTTAGAAGAGTCAATAATTTCGGCTGAGATTGAAGATTGAACAGGAGCAGGTATAAAAAGAAAAACTCTGAAATAACTTTGCTGCCAGGAGATCAAATACCGCTTAGTTTATCTAAAAATAATCTGATATTTTGAAGAAACACAATTTTCAAAGATAAGCAGGCTCTGCTGTTGTAAAGCGGGAAATAGGGAGCTGTTCAAAAGCTGAGAATTAGCTATCTCAAACGTTCAGACTCATGCAAAAGCAGATTGAAATGAAAGAACAGGCATGGCACTCCATCAAAATACAGAAGCAGTCATCTCAGGAACTGATCGTTGAGTGTTTACTTACCAGAAAAGGATTGAAACCACTGTTTTTGTTTCAATTAAAAATTAAAAAGATCTTTTACTTACCGCCCACCCTAAAAAACATTTCGTATATATACAAGAGAGGGTGAACAGAGCAAAAGGACAATCAATCAACACAACCAAAAACTCAGTCAAAAGACAAACACTCAAAAGATCACTTGATCACAAATATCTCAAACAAGTTACAACAGACTCAGAGTCTGAAGTACTTCAAATGCAAAAGCTTCTCAGACAAGCTTGCAGAATCATCCTATTTTCTCCCAGCAAAGGCAGTTAGACCCCTGCTTCTGAATTGAATCCCAGTTCACAACTCAACAATAACGAGATTTCTCTCGTTACAAATTTGGTTCAGCAAAAGCCAAGTTTAGCAGAGTTCGAGTTTTCTCAAATATGAAAACCTCAACAGATTTATGAAGAGCCCTAACTTAGCAGCACAGGTACTGCAGTACATCCCCAGCTCAAGTCCAGCCACTTCTGCCCCTTTCAGACTGGAGAAGTCCCAGTTCTGCCCATCCAAAAGCCATCCAGGGCTTGAAATAGATTAAAGCTCTGCCAAACTCAAGCTTTGGTATCGATTTGCAGCCGAAGCCTAACAGTGGAAGCTGTTCAGAGTCCAATCCAGCACAGACATACCCAATCCAGCCCAGAACAGAGGCAACTAACCAGGCAGAAATGGAAGCACAACCCTCCTCTTGTTCTCATCTAGTCAGTTTTCCCTTTTTGAGTCTTGTAAAGGGGAGTTCTGCCTGAAATCTGTTCAATCTGTTATCAGTTGTTCTAGCCAGAACTGCCGGTTTTTATACTGAGATAAATTATAAAAGTCCTTACCAGTCTAAGGCATAGAAAAGAACTTACTTGGGAGATATTCCTCACCCAAATTCACAATCGTTTGGTCAAAGTCAGTAACTTGGGACGCAAGTTATTTTTACCATAAGTCTGTTAGGGTTGAAAAATTGCTAACAGTGGCACGCTCAACACATAAAGAAAGTTAATTTACTGACCAAAACATGGTCTTTGAATTAATGGGGAACTTTGCCCTGTCATCTCAGGAAGTAAATCAAAACGGGTGAACAATACCATTTAGTCACGACCCGACTCCCCTAGCACGATATTGTCCGCTTTGGGCCCCCCTCTCTGCCCTCACAGTTTTGTTTCTGGGAGCTCACGAGCAACTTCCCAGTGGGTCACCCATCCTGGGATATTTCTAGCTGATTGATTTAAGGCAGCATTTTATTTAGTTGTTAATGGTTTTATCACCAACTACTAAAGTCAGGTCTGATGGATAGTATATGGAATCTATCATGAACATCACTTTTCAAATGTGATCAATTTCTGGTTTGCGTGAAGCAATATCTTTCCTATGTCATCAACAATAATTCAATATCTAACACAGGGGACTTTCTCCTATTGCGAACTGCAAGTGTTCGGAGTGGATGCAGACTTCTATTTGTCACCGTTAGATTCCTTGTACGCTGTAGATTTAAAACATCATTGAGAACTTCTATTTTCTATCAGACCTTTTTAGTCTTTTTGGTAAGAGCCAAAATTTCCCGCTTACTCCTCCAATATACTAACCTCTGTTTCTTTCTTCCACCACAACACCTTCTCTTCCCTGTGCTATCATCCCTGGCAATATCACAGCTGCTCCTCCGAGTAATAATATTTTTATTTCTTATTTTCAACACCTTCTCTTCAGTGTGCTCTCATCCCTAGCAATATCACAACTGCTCCTCTAGGTTAGAATATTTTTATTTCTTCTTCTTCTTTTTTTTTTTTGCTTTATGATATATGGATGTTTTCCATTTTTCTTATACAAAGTTTTCTGATTTTCTTATGATATGGGATTGTTTACTAAAAATATTTGGGTTTTGTTGGAAATCATGAAGGTTGGAATCGGAAAAACAGACAGCACTGATGTATGGGTTATATGGATGACCCTGTTCAAGTAAGGGCGAAGGGCTGAAGTAAAAGATTGAAGGGAGGAAAAGAGAAAGCAATGAATAAGAGTAAACGTCATTGCCATGGGTGTGGACAAACAGGACATGACAGAAGAACTTGTACAACTCACATTAATCAGTAAGAAACTGAGTTGAATTTTTTATTTCGATTTATTCGATTATTTTATCTTAAATATATAATTTCTTATTTCTTATGCAGGTCCTCTTTGTGCAAGGATGCAGAAAATATTTCACCCAATATCAATAATGGTTCTGTGAAGTAATGCTTGTGGAAATTGAACTTTGAATGTAGTTGTGGCTGGATTAGTTCATTATTGTTCAAGCTATAATTTTGTATGAAGCTGAAATTTTGTACTTGTACACACAACGTCAATTATTGTTGTAGCTTCAATTCCTTTGTCTTGTAATGGAGTCTTGGGACCATCTATTTCAATCATTTATCTGTTCATATCTTTTCTAAACTTTTGAAGATATCTGTATACAAACTTTGCAAATCATCCAAAGAAGGCATGACTCTTCGAATCATATCAGGAGATCATAGTTAGCTTCAATATCCCCATCTGCAAATGAAATATAGTTAGTAATTGTAAACATCAGGTAAATACAGAGTATAATTAAACAATAGATCAGCCAAGGTCGTATAAAAAAATCCCGCCCAGCAGTACAACACCCACTATTAAAAAAAACTCCTTGCGCGACGAAACAAAATTCGTCACGCAAAGTGACTTTGAGCGACAAATATTAATCATCGTCGCTCAAAGTCTTACGCGACTCAATTTTGCGCAACGAAAAACAAATCGTCGCACAAAGTCACTTTGCGCGACAAAACTTTGCGCAACGACAAAGCATGGTCGTGAAAAGTAACTTTGCGCGACGAAACACTAGAATTCGGTGCACATAGTTTTGCGCGACGAATAGTTATTCATCTCGCAAAGTATTTACAAAAATAAATAAATAAATTATTATTTTTAAAAAATTTTGGATGCCTTTGCGCGACGAAATAAGAATCTTCGTCTCGCAAAGTCTTTACTAAAATTAAATAAAAAAAAAAAATTTGGATGACTTTGCGCGACGAAATAATAATCTTCGTCTCGCAAAGTATTTACAAAAATAAATAAATAAATAATTATTTTTAAAAAATTTTGGATGCCTTTGCGCGACGAAATAATAATCTTCGTCTCGCAAAGTCTTTACTAAAATTTAAAAAAATTTAAAAAAATTTGGATGACTTTGCGCGACGAAACAATAATCTTTGTCTCGCAAAGTCTATACAAAAATAAATAAAATAAAAAAATTATTTTGTTAGAAAAATATATTATTGTAGTTCGGATTGGGTTTTTGTTAGAAAATATATATTTTAAATTGACGATCGAATTGGTTCATTGTATTCATATAGGGTCAAGGAGTGTAGCTGTAAAAAATAATCAAAATCGAAATTGAAATAACCGTTAAATCGTGATTTTTCGTTTATAACCGTTGAAAAGTTTTGTCCTATTACTTGATCTCTGAATGTTTATTTTTTCCGTTTTTTGGTGTATATGATCTCGAAGTATAAACAAACAAGTTTGATGGTTGGATCGTTGAAACTAGTTTCGTAGAATGCGTATGCCATCAAAACAATATATTCACTAACAATTAAGACTTTATAAACTTTCATTAAATACAATATAAGATTTTGTGGTATCCACTAGTGTAAATATTTTCAATTGAAGATCAAATTGAGTCATTGTATTCATATAGGGTCAAGGAGTGTAGCTGTAAAAAACCATCAAAATCGGAGTTAAAATAACCATTTAATCGTGATTTTTGTTTATAACCATCGAAAAGTTTTGTCCCATTACGTGATCTCTGAATGTTTATTTTTCCGATTTTTGGGGTATACGATCTCGAAGTATAAACAAACAAGTTTGACGGTTGGATCGTTGAAATTGGTTTCATAGAATACATATGCCATTAAAACAATATATTCACTAACAACTAAGAGTTTATTTATACTTTTGTTAAATATAACATAAGATTTTGTGGTATCCACTAGTGTAAATATTTTAAATTGACGATCGAAGTGGTTCATTGTATTCATATAGGGTCAAGGAGTGTAGCTGTAAAAAATCATCAAAATCAGAGTTGAAATAACCATTAAATAGTGATTTTTCGTTTATAACCGTCGAAATGTTTTGTCCTATTACTTAATCTCTGAATGTTGATTTTTTCCGATTTTTGGCGTATATGATCTCGAAGTGTAAACAAACCAATTTGACGGTTGGATCGTTGAAACTAGTTTCGTAGAATGCGTATGCCATCAAAACAATATATTCACTAACAAATAAGAGTTTATTTATACTTTTATTAAATATAACATAAGATTTTGTGGTATCTACTAGTGTAAGTATTTTAAATTGACGATCGAATGCAGTCATTGTATTCATATAGGGTCAAGGAGTGTAGCTGTAAAAAATCATCAAAATCAGGGTTGAAATAACCGTTAAATCATGATTTTTCGTTTATAACCGTCGAAATGTTTTGTCCCATTAATTGATCTCTTAATGTTTATTTTTTCTGAATTTTGGTGTATATGATCTTGAAGTATAAACAAACAAGTTTGACGGTTGGATCGTTGAGTAGCTTTAAATTTATTTATTTTGTACGTATAACACTTAAGAAATTGAATAGTATATGTATTTATTAGTAGCTTTAAATATTTTTTAAGACTTTGCGCGACCAATTAGTATTTCGTCGCGCAAAGTATACTCTCAAAATTTGGGCGTGTGCCAAAAATGGGAATTATAAAAATAAAAAAAAATTTGACTTTGTGCGACCAATATATAATTATTCGTCGCTCAAAGTATATATTCTAAAAATTTTGGCGGTTACCAAAAATGGGAATTTTGAAAACAAAATTTGCCACTTTGCGGGACCAATATATAAATATTCGTCGCGCAAAGTATACTCTAAAAATTTGGCGGGGACCAAAAATGGGATTTTTAAAAATAAAATAAAATTTCGACTTTGCGCGACCAATATATAATTATTCGTCGCGCAAAGTATATATTCTAAAAATTTGGCGGGTTAAAAAAATTTCGACTTTGCGACACCAATATATAAATATTCGTCGCGCAAAGTATACTCTAAAAATTTGGCGGGCACCAAAAATGGGACACGGGAATATTTTGGTCGCGCAAAAGTTTGGGCGACCAGAAATTCGTCGCCCAAAATTGAAAAAATTTGGCGGGCACAGAAAATTGGATTTTTTTTATAAAAAAAATTTAAACACTTTGCGCGACCAATATATTGTTTCGTCGCGCAAAGTGATACGTTCTTTAAAAGCAAAATAACTCCTCCACCATTTTCTCAATGTCTTCTAAATCCTACCATTTCTCTCTCTTTCCCACTCCCCAAATCCTACCATTTCTCTCACACTCACTCCTCTCACTTAATCTCTCATCTTTCTCTTCACTATCTCTATCTCTCTCACTCACTCTCTCATCTCTCTTTTCATCATCTCTAACTCTCACTCACTCTTTCATCTCTCTCTCACTATCTTCTCTAATTCTCTCACACTCACTTCTCTGTAAATTTTAAATTTTTTTCATTAATATGTGTTTTTGGAGTTAGTTTTGAGTTTATGCCAATTATTTGTCATTATTTTATGTTATTGTTTTGTTATTTGACAATATTTGTTTTTTTTTTTTTGTAGGGAATTGTTGAGGCTTTGATGGCTAAAGTTGAGGATTTGATATAAGAGGCTTGTAGATTTTATTATTGTACTTTGTTAATTTAAGTGTACATTTTGAATATTATGTATATTGGATAATTTGACCACTATTTTTCTTATGTAATTTTATTTTGAATATGTCAATTTAAATTAAAGTAATTAAGAAAAATAAAATCATACAATTAAATTAAATTTAAAAAAATTAATATAATGAAATTGATATAAGAGAAATAATAATAAAAAATGTCAAAAACCTTGCGCGACAAAATATTTCGTCGCGCAAACTATTAAATTAGTTTATTTTAGTTTAAAATTTTCAAAAAACAAAAATGAAAAAAAATGAATATTTCGTCGCGCAAAGTACACTTGCGCGACATTAACTTTCGTCGCGCAATAATTCTGTCGCGCAAAGGAGATATTATTCGTTGCGCAAAGTAGATAGTATTCGTCGCGTAAAGTAATTAATACTCGTCGTGCAAAGTTGTTATTGTCCGTCGCGCAAAGTTTTCGAGATTCGTCGCGCGAAGTAATTAATATTCGTCGCGCAAAGTTGTTATTTTCGTCGCGCAAAGTCGTCATGATTCGTTGCGCAAGTTGTTAACCTTCGTCGCGCAAAGTGGCTTTGTGCGATGAAGAATTTTCTCTGTTGCGCAAACCCTTTCTCCACGAGTTTTGCGCGACAGAACTTGCGCGACCAAAATTTCGTCGCGCAAACTTTGCACGACGAAATTTTCCTTTGCGCGACCAAAAATCATTCATTGCGCAAATTGGTTTTTTTGTAGTAGTGCCTCACCAAACTCAAAATGAAACAAAAGTGAGCCAAGTTCATACGAAGACCAAGTAAAACCCAAACCCAAATCAGCGAGGATATCCCTATAAAAAGAAATAGAAAATCAATGTGGAGAAGAAGGGAAATGACGTATTGCATATACAGAGTCACAAATAGCAATTGATGAAGGCATCATATGAAGGCACAAGGAAGAGAAGGTGTTGTGGTGGAAGAAAGAAACCGAGATTAGTAGACTGGAGGTGTAAGCGCGGGAAATTTTGGCTCTTACCAAAAGACTGAAAAGCTCTGATATAAATAGAAGTTCTCAATGATGTTTTAAATCTACAGTGTACAAGGAATCTAACGGTGACAAATAGAAGTCCGCATCCACTCCGCACACTTGCACTTCGCAATAAAGAAAGTCCCTCTAACACAGTACTACGTCAACTAGATTAGTGGTATTTCTCTACCTGTTGTTGGAGGAGATTTCAAATTTGAATCTACATTCTCTGTATATTGATTAAAAATATAAAAGTAAAGGCTTTATATCAAATACTATTGTACTTATAAAGACCCAACCACCTAGGTGACAGAAATTTATTTATATATAACTTATTAGCATAATTTATGATTTTGCTATTGTGATGAGGGATTTCGAGTCTTTACATTTAGAATTGGTGCATTTCGACACATCCAAACCATACAAAAGATCATAACAAATTATAAAAGCAGAGAAATGCACCACTTTTAAATGCAGACACTCACGATTTTATGAGGAGATATCTAGATAATAGAACTGGGTTAGTGCATTAAAACCAGATGAGTACCAAAGTATATAAGTGGTAGGACAGTAGTAACGAAAGCAACGGCAAGCTAACTCCAAAGTCCAAATCCAAACAATTAATAGCAAGACCTACATGCGAAATGCACAGAAATATATAGTAGAAAATATACCAAAAAGGTTAAACTTAGCAGTCAAGTCTTTGCTTTTACCAGGATTGCATAATCTATATGTACTTGTTGAAGCGTTATAGCTTTAATGTATCTAATTACACAGAGTTAAAGAATTGGTCTGTAGAATATTTGGTCAAAGGCTTCATCACATAGTTAATTACTAACATAATCAACCAGTCTTACTCTTTTGTGTGTGTGTGTGTGTATAAATATATAATTACTAATGTAATCACCCAGTCTTACTCTTTTGTGTGTGAGAGAGAGAGAGAGAGAGAGTGTGAAAATATATTAGTGTTCCCGTTTTCATTTATGTTGATGATATATATAGTGTATTAGTGTACCATGAGCAAAACCAAGTTCAACAACAGAGCCAATGATGATGATACTAACCTATGTGTACCTTTTTGTTATATCAAAGGTGAAAATGCTTGGATGCGGCTACGGCTGTACTCCTAGTTCAGCAGCATTCTAGGCTTGGCTCCCATCCTCTAGCTTCCTTGATTGCTAGTTGTTGTGCGATGGTGAGACAAATTGGTGTTTGTTCTGTGAGCCACATCTACAGGGAAAGGAATGCTGTGGCGGATTGTTTGGCTAAGTGGAGCCATAATCTTGATCTTGGGCTGTGTGTGCTTGATGCTGCCCCAAGCTGGCTTGGTTCTTTATTAGTTGATGACTTATTAGGAGTTCCTAGAACTCGTTGGGTTAGTTTAGCCTCTGGCTAAGTTTTTTGTTGGTTTGGGGTTTGACCCTCCCTTTTTAGCCCCCCAAAAAAAAAGGGTGAAAATGCTAGAAGAGTTGATATTGGTGTTGCTCATGGTACTTTCAGGGTGACTGGGGAGCAAGAAAGTTCAGGTAACTTGAATTTGGTTCCATCAAAATTCATGCCGACTAATTGCTGAAGTCGAGAATGGCAAGGTCCCTAACAAAGATGGTAAGTAGGGAGATCGATGGGGAAGATAATTCAAAGCAAGAAGATAGCAAAGCTATGGAAGAAAGAGGTGCCCAGGAGTTATGCAAGAAGAGGATTCTAATGGGAGGCAAGTGCAGGCCAGTGAATTTATCTGGCACCCTTCAGTATGATGAAAATGGCATTTTGATAACTGAGATCATACCATGATATGGGTATTTGTTCCTTTCATGATTCTGTTTTCTTTTCAATTTCCTCGTGTTCTTGTTAGATGGAAAGATTTAGCATGTTTCTTGTTCTAAAAGTATTTAGTCCTTGTTATATTAAATACTGTTGTTAACGCTTTCACAAATGCACGGCAATTGTTTTAGTCCATACTAGGGGTGGGCATTGGAACCGCAAAACCGCAAAACCGAACCAAACTAATCCGAAAAAAACCGAAAAAAACCGTGTTGACCAAAAAAGTCAAAAACCGAGTCCAATTCAAACCGAACCGGTTCAGACCGGTTCCGGTTCCGGTTTCTCATCCTAAAGAACCGGTCCAATCCGAACCGGTCCAATAAAATTAATATATATATAATTTTTATATTATATATATTTATATTTGAAATTATGTAATATTTTCATATGTGGCTAAGGTTGATTGGGTGTGTATGCTGCTACCATAGATGAGCACACACAGAATCACACGAAGGAAAAAAAGACGCTGACTAAGTGACTTAGGGTTTTTTCATTTTGGTCTTCGTTTTCCTCTCTTCCATTTTCATTTCTTCTTCATTCCTTCATAAACAGCTACAGCGCCGCCCCCTAAACCCTTCCAAACCTCTAAGCTCTCTCCTTCTCAGCCGTCGAAACCAGAGGCTCTGTGTGCGCCATTGCCAAACCGCTCTCAGCCATCATCTCTCTGAGCCAAACCTACCTTCCTTCCTCTCTCTCATCCTCTCTGACAGAAGCTCTGTCTGCGACAATCCTCTCTGCGCAAAATCCCTCTCAGGCAATCCTCTCTGTCATCCAGCGCCCTCTCAGCCTCCGCTTCTCTCAGAGCCGCCACCTCTCTCAGTCGCCGCCATCTCTCTCAGTCGCTGCCATCACATGTCAGATTGTGTTTTCTTTTTTAATTTTTTTTTTCCTTTTCCCCTTTGAATCTGTGGCTCACTCCAAATGTTATATTCTTCACAGATTCAGCATAGCAGTTCGCAGCCATCTCTTCATTTTATTTACCTCTCTTTCGCTCTGTCAGGTATGATTCACCTCTTGAATTTATTTAATATCTGATTGTTATGCTGCCAAGTTTAGTTTAGTTCTTAGCTTTGTTATTGTCTGCTGGGTTGTGGTTCAAATTGATTTAGGATTATATGGGTTTT
Organism: Prunus kanzakura; assembly: GCA_020521455.1. Lineage (NCBI taxonomy): Eukaryota > Viridiplantae > Streptophyta > Magnoliopsida > Rosales > Rosaceae > Prunus > Prunus kanzakura. Next base: position 1,671,650 of record BPUM01000811.1, read on the forward strand.
ACAAAGGGATGGGAAAAAAGTAGAACAGATTGCTTGCGGCTGCTGTTCTGTTCATGATTAAGGAAAAAAAATAGTACATAGTGTATTTCAAATTGAAATTGTTATTAGTACTTACAATGCTTATGTGAATCTGAAATTTACTTGCTCAATTTGTTTGCGAGATTGAATCTGAAATTGTTGATTTTTCTGAAATTGTTGATTTTTCTGAAATTGTCAATATTTTATTGGTTGTATATGGCATTACCATGTGAATCTGAAATTGTTATTAGTACTTACAATGCTTTAGTACAATTCATTGATTTAGGAAATTGAATTGGCAGCAGTTGGTGCAGATCAGCAAAAGATTTCTGGAGCAGTTTGCAGCTTTTCTGCCACTCTCTGAGGTATTCTTCATTTCTCTCTCTGTCTCTCTCTCTCAGATTTTGATGTTTTGCAGAAATTCTGCAGATTTTTTAGTTGTTTTTTGTGGATAAATGTCCTCTATTGTTAATAAGCTTTCTGCAGATTTTTTAGTTGTTTTTTGTGGATAAATGTCCTCTGTTATTAATAAGAATTCTGCAGAAATTCTGCTAACATTTTCCTTGTGTTGTGAATAAGCTTTCTTTAGTCTCTAGCTCCGAATTTTTTTTTTCTTGAATAGATTAGATGAAAACAATGCTGCCACTTATGTTTCCATGAACCAAAACAAATCATGAAAAGGAACTATACAGAGGGATGCTCTATTTTAATATGTAGAGGATATATATATACAGCTTTTAACTGATAGACTGTTTTGTTTAGGGTTGTGTAAGGACCTAATTTTGTGCTTTGTTATTGTTTGTTGTTTGCAGAGTGTTTATCAAATTGATTTAGGGTTGTGGTTAAAATTGATTTAGGGTGTGTTTCAAATTGATTTAGGTTTGATTAAAATAAAATTGAAATGTTTAAATTGAGGTGCTGTTTTGGTTAATATCATGTTTAAATTAGGGTGCTATTTTGGTTAAATTGAGGTGCTGGTTTTTTAAATTGAGGTGCTGTTTTGGTTAATATCATGTTTAAATTAATGTATTATATAATATGTACGTTTGACTAATGTTTTTAATGGGTTTATGTTTTTTTTTATGTAGATATTATCAGTTCATCCACATCTACCAAGTGTGCTCCAGCTACTTTTCAATGTTAAGGAGGAATTTAATGAAGTTGGATTGAATTTGAGTTGTAACATATATTTGGATTGAATTTGGCTTGTAATTTATTTTGGAATTTATTTTGTTGAAGTTTGATTGAATTTGGATTGTAATTTATATGTTGTTGAAGTTAGATTGAAGTTGGATTGTATTTTTGTTGAAGTTGGATTCATTTTGATGTGTTGAAAGCTTGATGGAAGCTCAAATTTTGGGTATTTTAGTATATAAATGCATTTTGGGCAGGTTTGGAAAAAATGTAAAAAATAAAATTTTGGGCCCAGCAAAAACCGGAACCGTAGGAACCGAACCGGAACCGGATAGGTCCGGGTTGGTTTGGATTTCTGTTTGGATTTTTGGCAGAACCGGTCCAAACTGAATCGGTCTGCAATTTCGGTTCAGGTTCCACTTTTTAGAGAAAACCGGTCCAAACCGGACCGTGCCCACGCCTAGTCCATACCATACACAAAACCAACAGTTACAGTTTATCCTGAAAAATTACTGCCTGAACAGTCAGTAAAAATGATCTTTACATGAACTCGAGTGCCACTTAATGGATGTACAGGAGATACTGAAAGCACTAGCTGTAAAAGGTTCACAAATCCAAAGACAGATAAAATACATTCGCATTAACATGAACTAGTCAACCAACATTATCACATCTTCAGAGGTTTCAATCCAAGAGATGCACGGAGCCTGTTCGCTTCAGCAATCTCTGGATCTGGATGGTCTGTCCCATCAGTCTTCTTCTCCTTCTTTTCTTTCTTCTTCTTTGACTCCTCACGAGTGCCATGCTCATCATGCCCATCCCGTCTCCTGGGACTCATGCTGCTGCGGCCATGTCTTTTGCGATTATCCCCACCCTCACGATCCCTACTCCGACTTCTGCTCCTTGAATAGCTCCTCCTCCTGCCACGATCCCTCTCTCGCCTATCCCGCCCCCTATCACGACCAAGATCCTTTTCATCTCTTAGTCGATAACGGTCCCGATCCCTATCTCTGTCTCTATTCCTATCTCTTTCTCGTCCATGTCCGCGTTCCCTGTCATAGTCTCTATCCCTATCATAGTCTCTGTCATAATCGTGGTCCCTGTTTTATGGGAGTAAATAAGGAAACATAAATGGCAGTGTTAGCTTCAAGATGACAGTTTCAATCCTTTTTTTAACAACAAACAGTAACTATATGGTAGAATTCAACATTTACAAATGAAAATAACCACAAGGCTTCCCAGAAAAAGAACCAATGACATTCAATTAACCAACTTAGCGGGATTTACTCCAAATGCCAAATAAGAAAAGACACAACCGACCAGGGAACCATATTTACACTGCAGGAAAAATGTACGATCCATCATACTTCTCACTGCACACTGTCAGTGCAGAGAAACCTGGCAGGATCAGGGATATCACTATAGGAAGCCATTATATAACACCTATGGCTTAAAATGCCATGGTAGAAACTTCAATGACATATGAATGTACTAGTCTGAATTTGAATAGTCAGACAACAGCTTCCACTTTAAAAGTCATTATTTTTATGACGTAAAAGTCTAATAAATTTCCCACAACAGCTACAAGACTGGTTCATCCAAAGACAGGCAGAACCCAAATGAAAATCAGTTGAGATAACTTAAATGGATTTTATGTTTACCCAGACACTCATTTATAAAAGGAAAAAAAATCAGTTTAGACTTGCTTTATTTTATTTTCTTTTGGCTCTCATTCTATTACTCCGTGCTCTCAGCTCGGTTATCAACAAAATGGTAACATTCAGTTTAATTCAGATATCACCTGAAGATCCAAAATATCTCCACTCACACACCATAGCACAAAGAATAAAAACCCAACCAATCTAATTCCCAGAGCTATTAACCAAGCCTTCATCCCAACCGACCAACACACACACACACACAATCCAGTTGTGTTAGAATTAATATATGGTAAACATAAAAAATTTGTATAAATGAAAATTGTTCATTCTCAGTCAATCATCACGATTCAAGTAGTCTGTACTGTACCTTACTATGTTAAATATATATATAAATATTAGAAAGAAACATCTATCAGTGATCAACATAAACATTACTTCCATGTCTAAAAAACAAATCATATGCCACAAACAGAGAAACGAACCTGTATCTGTGACTGTCACGTCTTCTATCCCTGTCCCTTTCCCTTACAGGGCTTCGGCCACGATAATAATCCCTATCATGGATTTCATCATCCATTCCATCAAGTTGATCGTTCTCCTCTTTCTCTTCCTCCTCCTCAAAGTCCTCCTCCAAAGCACTTTTTCTCAGTTCCAATGAACCAGTTGCTTCCAGAGTCCATCTGTATGAATATAGCAAGAAATTACATACACAAACCTAAAATTGTAGAGGTAAAAATGGACCCTCATGGAAACCTAGAACAGGAGAGAGATACAAGGGGCCAAATACAAAAACAGGCCAAGATGCATTCCAAACGTAAAGAAGGTTGAGGATATTCAACTATGTCTATAGTAAAAACAAAAACAAAACAAAAAACAAAAGAAGCCACCATGATAAAATCAGCTAGGAAATTTTTATTCCAATAAATAACCACCTTTTCTTAATTCGTGGCATCGCAATGTCACATGAGTAATCTTTTGTCAGAAGTTCATCAATAACCTCATCCACATGCGTCAAGGCATAATCTGATACAATTAGAGCAAGAGATTATTAGCATTCTCGTTAAAATCCAATAGTAAGTATGCTAATCAATGCAAACTTCACAGATGATCATATAACTTACTCCCATCAGCCAATTTTCTCCTCAACTTCCGATAGTCATTGTACAGAGGCTCTAGGTACTGGTACACATCAGTATCGGTGCCCGTAAGACGCAAATAAAATGCACCAAGTATCCGGACATATCTGAAACCCAAATAATAAATGTTAACTTTCGGATACGCAAAAATGCTCCTTGTCCACATTAAATATGAAAAATAAATATATTCAGCGTTAAGAATCATAAAGCTACTTCAACCAGAACATAACAAAAACAGTCTCCACCCTACCAAACCAACTTGCACTATTATCCCAACCCCTTCTGTTTCGACCTTCCTAAACAAAAATTCACAAACAGAAATCACCAATTTCCTCTTCATATCATATAAACAACAAGACTCTATTATTTCCCGTATCCTTCCATTACCTCCACCTAACACAACAAAGAATATCAGATATATCTCCTACATTTTTTACATAAAGCAAAACAATACTATTCCTTTCATACATATATCCAAACCACCCAAAATATCTCATTCCGCATCTGAAAGAATTCAACATCTAAAACACAAATTTCGGATTAGGATTTCTCAGCAAAAACCACAAAACTCCACAAATTCCCCTTCCTTTCCCTTCAACACTAATTCTCCCAGCTACCAGAGCATGCACATTGTCAATCATATAAGCACGTCCAAAACCAATTTCAGTTACTAATAAAAGCAATTAATTAACTGGACAGTAAAACTCACTTGTAGTCGTCGTTTTTTATGAACTCAATAACGATCTCCTTCTCGGGCTGGATCTGAAGCATCTTCATCACGAGGCACATAAAAGGCGTGGGCTTACGGTTACCTCCGAAGGTCCCACCGATGTGGTCAAGCTCCATGGCTTTGTCCACTAGGGTTTCGGCCGTCAACCCGAAGCACTGCTCCTTCCAGTACGTGTTCTGGTATATCTTCGACCGTACAATCTTCTCCACCAGGTTCTGCGGGTTCGTCCCCCTTATGCTCTTGGCCGACGGGTCTGTACGGTTCGCCATAACTGGAAGGCGAGAGAAATTGAAATGGAAAGCGGACGAAACAGAAACCCTAACCCTAAAATCAGAGTGAGATAGAGATAAATAGAGACGTTGAGATAGAGATAAACCGAAGGCTTAGCAAGACCCCAGGTCTGTTTTTCACCTCATAAAGGCTCCAAGCCCAGCATCCTCACAATCTCGCTGGCTCTTATACGGCGGGACTATAATGCGGAGATTTTGTGCGGAGGTTACTTACGGAGACTACTTTCTGGCCCGTTAGATTGATCAAAAGGCTAACATTAATATCCTCTTTATGCTACAACCGGGTTAAAATTACCCGTCACAAAAACAACAACCCGGAACTTCTCTCTCATCTCTCTCCTTTTGCAAGGTCAACACTGATGGTTGTCAGAGTACTGGAATTATTAGTGCTGGTGGTTTATTACGCAGCTGGTGCTTGGCTTAAGGGATTTTCTGTGAAAACCCAACAGTCACCACCCATCCCCCTCTTCTTCCGGCGAAAACCCAACAGTCACAACCATCGCACTCAAACCCAACCCACCACAACCTACTCCATATCCAAGTTTTGGAGAGAGAGAGAGAAAGCATCTGGGTTTTTTTTTCTTTTTGGATCAGATCTGAGTATTGTTTAGATTTCATGTTTTTTCTTGGTTTAATGTCACAGTTAGCATTTTGATTTTGATTTGGGGGTACTCTGTTTCTGTGTTCATCTGTGCAGTGGGGCTCTATTTGTTATAGATCTCTGGTTGCTCTGTCAAATTTTATAGAAAAACTGGGTTATTGAGAACGTTCTGTTGTATATATATATATATGTATAGAGAGAGAGAGAGAGAGAGAGAGAGAGAGAGAGAGAGAATGGTTGGGGATGGGTTGGCTTCGCTGGTTTTTTTTTCTAAGTTGGGTGGCGTTTTGGGGCTGGAAAAAGGGAGAGAGAGCTGGGTGTGGGGTGGGATGGTCGTGGTGGAGGCGTGGCTAGCAGGCTAGGGTAGTTAGAATCGAGGGGAGGTAGTGGGCTGCGCTGGGATGAATGAATTTCCTCCCTTTTTTTTTTCTTTTCTAATATGTCTTTTATTTTATTTTTTACAGATTCCGATTTTCCACCAAATTTTACAAAAGAAATGTTCATGTATATTCCCACAGATTTCAGATTAATTATCATACCCACTTTCTCTATTTTGATTTATCCCTCATAATTCTTTTTTTTTAATGAAATTTGAAAAAGCATTCTTTCTGGGTTTGGGTCTTTAGCCATATTTGTATTTTTTTCTTTTGGTGGGACAAGATAATATTCCAAGAGATGCATATTGAGCCAGTACAAGTTGATCTGGAAGATTTCTGAAGGCATAAGAAGTAAGAGCACAAGCATCATGTGATTCAATTTGGGTTAGGTGTACTGATAAGAGTATGGCTGTCTGGGGTAGGGGGTTGGGAGGGGGCTGGGGTTGTGTGATTTAAAAGAAGAAAGAAAAAGGGATGGGGCGGGTTCACTTGTTTTTCCTTTCTTCGGGGTTGTTGATGCTCTGGCTTGGAAAAGGTAGAGAGACCGAGCAGGGCTTTGGTGTGGGCGAAGGGTGAAGGGGAGAGAGAGAGAGAGAGTTGTAGGGTTTTTTAAGAATAATCTTTTAGCAAATACAATTTTTTTTAATTTAAATTATGTTTAAAATATATATTTTTCATTTAAATCCACGTGACATTGCAAAATAATAGTCATTTAAGATAAAAGCAATATAATAATAAAATAAAATTTTGGTACAGAGGAGAGAAGGGCAATATAATAATAATTTAGGGTAAAAGGAAATAAAAAAACAATTTAGGGTAAAAACTAATATAATAATAATTTAGGGTAGATAATAATAGTTTATGGTAAAAAGAAATATAATAATAATTTAGGGTAAAATGCAATATAATAATAATTTAGGGTAAATAACAAAATAATAATAATTTAAGATTTATAATAATATAGTAATAATTCAAGATTCAAACAATATAATAATAATTTAGGGTAAATAATAATATAATAACAATGAAATGTGGCGCAATCGTAGGACGCCACCTGTCGAAAACAATGACAGCTCTCCTTTCTGGGACTGCCACATGTGATTCCCCATAATTTAATATTACTTTTTTGGGATTTAACTTCTAAAATTCATAATAAATAAATTAAAAATCTAAAAAATACACCAGAAAGTCCTATGAACTCCTTGTGGCATTCTCTATACCCTCAAGCTCTAAAAATATAACTTCCACTTATAAAAATATAAATTGATGACAAAAATTCAACTTTGTTTCTAAACAATCTAAAACACTAGTTGATGTTTCATAATATAACACTTAAGTTATTTGATCAAACGATTACTGTAAACTCCAATATGTTAAATCATGATTTTGGACCTACATAATTGAGGATGATGTCGTGAGGAGTTTGTAGCAATTTTCGGTGTATTTTTATGATTTTTAATTTATTTATTATGTATTTTAAAAGTTAAATACTAGAAAAATAATATTAAAGGGTATAGACCAATCGTGGGTTGCCACTTGTTGGGAGAAACACTGAAGGAGCCACCTTCAGCTACTGCCACGTGTCGCTCAATATGATTTAATATTATTTATCTTGAATTTAACTTCTAAAATTCATAAAATTTTTATTAAAAATTCAAAAAATACACCGAAAATTCCTAGTAACTCTTTGTGACATTCTTTGCACCTTCAAGCTCTAAAAGTATAATTTTTAAATTATAAAAATATAAAATGATAACGAAAACTCAAATTTGTTTCTAAACAATGTAAAAATATTAGTTGATGTTCTATAACTTAACACTCATGTCCTTTGATCCAACAATTACCTTAAACTCATATATGTGAAATAATGATTTTGGACCTCCTTAATTGAGGATGATGTCGTGAGGAGATTGTATCAATTTTTGGTGTATTTTTTTAATTTTTAATTATTTTAAAATAATTTTTAAAGATAAACTTCAAAAAAGTAATAAAAATGATATGTGGTGCAATCGGAGGATGCCACCTCTTGGACACCTTCAACGCTGCCACTTGTCGACCTATACCATTTAATAGTATTTTTCTTGGATTTAATTTCTAAAATTCATAATAAATTAATTAAAAATCCAAAAAATACACCGAAAATTCCTATGAACTTCTTGTGACATTATCTACGTCATCAAGCTCTAAAAATATAATTTTTATTTATAAAAGTGTCAAATGATAACAAAAACTCAACTTTATTTCTAAGTAATTGAAAACACTAGTTGATGTCCTATAACATAATACTCATGTTCTTTAATCCAACGATAACCTTAAACTCAAATATGTGAATCATGATTTTTGACCTCCATAATCAAGGATGATGTCTTGAGTAGTTTTTAGCAATTTTCGGTGTATTTTTCTGATTTGTAATTATTTTTTAAAGAATTTTTAAATATAAAATTGGAAAAAGTAATCAAAATGACATGTGGAGCAATCGTGGTACGCCACCTGTTGGAAGCACTGAGGGCGCCACCTTCAGCTGCTGCCACATGTTGCCCTATACTATTTAATATTATTTTTCTTAGATTTTACTTATAAAATTCATAATTAATTAATTAAAAATCCAAAAAATACACCGAATATTCCTAAGAACTCCTTGTGACATTCTCTACACCCTCAAACTATAAAAGTAAAATTTTCACTTATAAAAATGTAAAGTGATAATGTAAACTCAAATTTGTTTCTAAACAACATAAAACACTAGTTGATGTTTTGTAACTTAACACTCATGTTCTTTGATTCAACAACTACCTTGAACTCAAATATGTGAAAACTCTTGAAACAATAGTAATAAATAGTATGAAAATCGGAAAAATGCCCCGAAAATTGCTCCGGCCTTCTTGTAATGTTATAAAACTTAGGGAAGCTATAAATCATCCATTTCATAATGAAAAAATTCAAACGCCTTTTGATAACTCATTTTCCTCTCAACCATAGCTATATATACTTGTTAACTTCAACTTCAATAACCTACATCAACAAGCATCTCATGTGAAAGTTCGGAATTTTTTGATAACTCACTTTCCTTTCAACCGTAAAAATATATTTTGCAATAACCAACATTATAAGTATATTTCCTTAATATTCATTATCTAATTTTTAATAACACAAGTATTAGTTTCCTTTCATATATAAGGTTGTAAAAGTATCTGTTTTGTTATAATAATCTACATATATAGTAATTCGACAACGTGTAGGCTCATGTGGGAACTTCTTTTTGCAAACCTCTTCTTGCGGCTCCATCTCATCCATTTAAGTAATCTCAACGGCTGGGAAGAAAAAGTAAGCTCACACTAGAACTGGGTATGCTGCAGTTTCTCCTTCCTTATCGCGCCTTTTTTTTCCTTCCTTCCGCCATTTAATTCATTTTTAAATTTTAACTACAAACCCCCAAATCTGACAACCCAAATACCCAAAAACTTGTTTTAATTTGTTGAAAATCTCAGAACTGCAGTCACAGTCGCTCCTCCTCTCTTCGCTTACCCAGGCTCAATCTTCACTGGAATCTCATGGTCGTCACTGTGTGACAAGTAAACCCTTTTATTCCTCTCCATATTCTAACTGGATGCTCTTGGTTATCACTCTGATTTGTGGCTCCTCACAAATGAAGACGATAGTCCACAATCGACAGCCCCTAATCCCAACGAATCAGAACTCAAGCGACTTTGAAATCGTGCGACGAGCAAACCCGACCTTCCTGCATATGAAGAATCGGAATAATCGATCTTAGGCTTCAATGACGAGGTCAACGTGTTCCGCTTCTTTGAGGCGAAGTACACCATCGACGACTGTAAATGCCCGCAGTCAAACTAGTGAAACAAGCGGCCCTCGAAACGGCGAAACCCAAACAAGGTCGTCACAGGAGAGTAGGCATCTCAATCCCCAATGTTTGGGCGATTGAGAATCTCACTTCTCAATCTCTTCTAGGAAGTGAGAGACGACGATGGCATACCTGGAACTAATTCCAATTGCTACAGGTATGCCTTATTAAAAGCCTTTTTAGCACTTGAAATTTGGTAGATAATCAGCCGTGTTGCTTTATATTATCATTTCCATCTTTGTCGACCAACAAAATGACGTATTTACTAGAGGGGTAGATGTTTGTCTAGTCTTAGCTTTCTCGGGAGCCACAACATCCCAGTGAACATGTACTCAATTGAAAAAACAACTGACATATTAATATGGGTGTTTTTGTGTAATAAGACATAATTATTAGTTGTGTTTTGGTTTCAAACTTCCTATGACAGTGATAAACTATTGACAGCAGTGACGGGTTGTTGATAAACTATTGATGGGTGACTGATACTATATTGGTGGACTATTGATAAATTATTAACTGGTTATTGATAAATTATTGAGGGGTTGTTGATATATTCCTTATGTCGCTTTCTGTGCATATGTTGCTTTTTCTGCAGTGTTTGGAAACTGATATCAGTAATATGCTAAATCACAATGTAATCAAATACATAAAGGAAAAAAATAAAGAAATTGCTTAAACGTATTTTTGGTACTGCTGCATTTTCTGTTGAGTATTCCTCTAAATGTTAAATTGGGATTGTTTTGTTTCTTTTTGGGTTTAATATTGGAATTTTAGCAGCTTGATTTTATTTTTATTGTGTTCATTTAATTTGTGCAGGCCCTTGTTTAAAGCTTTGGTTGCCTTGTGTTCAGAATCACAATGTTGCAACATCACTTGTTTGCCACAAAAATATGTTTCGTAAACGCTTTAAAAGGATTCACTGTAGCTTCAACATCGCTTTACTAAAGCTTCCTAAAATTTATTTCATTTTTACTAAGAAGTCTTAATTACTATTTATGGAAATTTGAGTTTGGGAAATTTGAAGTAATAATTGGAGGAAGTGAATCATTTATATTCATTCTACTAATGTCACGCTGCCAAAACAAGTTTTATAAAAGTGTCTGAATGAATTCACTAGAGCGTCATTGGTGCATCATTTTGGGTAATAGAAGAAAATATTAGCACATTGCATAATTTGTAAAGCTCCAAACATGTCATTTTGACTTTTGTCAAAATATGTTTCATAAAAGCATCACAAACGTTTCATTAGGGCTTCAATACTTATTCAAATATGAGAAATTGAATAAGAAAATTTGTACAAAAGAATGCAGGCTATGCAAAAGTCCAGTGCAGAACCAAAATATTATCATAACTTTAGATTCTATAAAAGGGAGAGAAATTTCATTGAAATGGAAAAACTTCCAACTTTGAAGGCAAGGAAATATGCTGAAAGAGTTGTGAGTATTGAAACAGATGATGTAATATAATCATTCAACGTTGTCATCTTTGCCAAACCAAAAGGCAAGCTAAAAACCTTGCACCTGACCATCGTACCACCGCCACGCATCTATCCAATTGTTTATTTGTTTTGACATCAAAATTGATTTAAAGCCTAAAATATGAAGTAACTGTCACAAGGAGTTCGTATGATTTTTTTGGTGAAATTTTGTGATTTATTATGATTTTTGGAAGTTAAAGCATTGTAAAATAGTAATAAATGAAATATAATGACACATGGCAGCGTTTCATAGGTGTGTCATTAGGGTTTCCGATAGGTGTCAGTATCGCGTAACGCGCCATGCGTCATTAGAGCTTCATTCTTGTGTCTTTACCTTTAAAAATTCACAAAAAATGAATACAAAATCCAAGAAATGTACCAAAAGCAATAAGGGATGGAGGTAATGGATGTCATGGTGGTCATCCACATTCCATAGATTTATAACAACAAGGAGTTTTTAGAAATTTTTGGTACATTTTTTGACTTTTGTATTCATTTTTTATGAATTTTTTAAGGTAAAGACACAAGAATGAAGCTCTAATGACACGTGGCGCATTACGCGATACTGACACCTGTCCGAAACTCTGATGACACACCTATGAGGGTCAGATTCTAGTACAACAGAGTACAATAGATTCACTTAGAATTGCTTTTTCTGAGCCATTAGATTAAATCCAACGGTGTTCTCACATAGAGGTTCTCAAAAACAAGTCCCCACCAGAGAATAGCCCAATTGGACAATGGTTTAAAGTCATCATGGGTGCGTGCGTCTAGATCTTTGAACACATCAAAGTTGTTCAATGAGTTGTGAATATGACGCTGCATGGGGAATCAGTAAAGTATCTCTATCATGTCCAATCACATAAAATGATGGTGTACTTTTTCTGAAAAACCTCACACATCAGTCATAAGCATTTTAAAATATTACTGAATATTTTTCCTTGTCTATATGAGTGATTATATCTTCACTCTAATTTTTTTTTTCTCAGTATATGTTTACTTTGAGGGATTCCACAAACATATAGTATAAAGAAAGATAACAAAAGTAGCAGATGAACAAATACAAACAACAACATATAACTAGTACAAAATAATCTCATAACCTTGTCACAAAATTTCATGTATCCTTCATATAGCAATGTTTACAAAATCGTGGACTATTGGAGTTTTTGTATTGCCAATGTATAGTCTCCTATTGCTCTAGTATTGGCACTATATAGCCTCCAATTGCCTTCATTTTGCCACTGCATTGCCCCCAATTGCCTTTATATTGCCACTGTATTACCCCCAATTGCCTTTGTATTACCATAAAAGGCAATAAATGGCTATACAAAGACAATGAACAATCAATACACAGTTAATAAGCTTGCAATAACAAGCAATAGACAGACAGTATACACGTAATATACATGCAATATACACCGAATGTATATCTTTTCTCAAAAAAGGATGTGATAGCCTTACATGTGCACCATCAAAATTAAGAGTTGATAGGTCCAACTCTCATAAAAAACAGCCAAATTGATGAAGGTTCTCAATGACAACAATCTTCCATAAGCCAAAAATCTGGGTCCAACTGTCATTAAAAAAAAAAAGAGTCAAATATCTCAAGAGAGAGATTATTGAATCCAATAAATTAACACCACCAATCGAGAAACAAAAAAACTTCAGAGAAAACCAAAACCAATCAAGGAAAAAACACAAAAGCTGATACAAAACAAAACAACACAAAATAATAAGATTTCTTACTATTGAATCATATTTCAAAATGCTCACCAATATTGACAGAAAATGAGCTTCGTATAGTAGAAACATAAATCACTTTGTAGGTCTGTGCATGCTATCAAATTCATCGAATAACGGGTCACTAAGATTGATCGGAGTTGATTCTTCATTGTCTGACGGGGATGTCCTGCATAAACACCAAGCATAATATTACAATAAAATAAATCACTTGGAATTTTAGCTATTATTTATAAATATTTGTTCAATCTTACGGTGTGTTTGCCTTTCTTGGACATCGTCTTATATCATGACTAGTTTGTCCACACTGCTGACAATGTCGGATCCCTCGCTCCATTCCTTTTTCCTTTGCTCCCTTTACTCGTTTTGAGCTTCCTTTGTGCGTTACTCTCTTAGGGCCCTTCAAATATCGTGTTTGGGAGCTGGACCCTCCAACTTTGCTTGGACTGACCCCATCATTCAATAACTTCAATGCCACTCGCGTATCGTTTAGATTATTCGACAATAGCTCACAACCTTCTTCGGACATTAAAGCATGCTCAATTACATCTGAAGCAAGTATGGACATTCTACTTCGCTTTATTAGGAGAGAACTGTTCTCACAATCTTTAATTTCATTGCCATTTGAATCTGACACAAATCCAGATTTTGCAGTTTTCTTCCATCTATTCAAAATGTATTTATTGGGCAGATATTCAATTTTCTCTCTTTTTAACAATGCCAGCGCATGGCAGAAAAGAATCCCAATAAATTCAAATCCTTTACAGCTACACGACCATTGATCGGAATATTTATCATATACAACTTCTGTCACTCTTGTTTTCCCCCTTTTCCTTTCACTCACTTTATGGATAGCTTTGGAAGCATCATCCATTTTCAGTTCCATGAAACACGGTAAACTTTGCATTAGCTCCTGTTCAAACTTTTGGAACATTGCCTTTGTGTATATTTCAGCCATTTGTTTATCCATTGTCATCAATAGAGCACATTGAGGCTTTTCAAATGCATCAATGTGATCAGCAAGTAACTCATTTTGACGTTGATGGGAAAGTGCCCTTTGAAATCGTGTTATGAAATCCATTAATGAATTCTCCTTGATATATATTGCTTGAAAAATGCATGAGAGCCTTCTGCTCTTTGACTGCTTGACATTCCAGCAGCAAAAACATGTTTTACATAGGCTGGAACCCATGATTTTCGCAAATCAAAAACTGAACTTAGCCATGGATGGTCAGTCAAACCAGATTTTGTAACGATTGCATGCCACTTTTCTTCAAATTCATCTATATTGTCAATCTCCCAGATGGTTTCCTTAAACTCTTTCCAATATTCCTCATAAGCAATCCGTGGTAGTTTATCAGAGAACTTGGTTGTGATGTGCCATATGCAAAGTCGATGAAATGTAGTGGGGAATACTTCAAAAATCGCTCTAGCCATAGCTGCATCTTGATCTGTAATGATCATTTTTGGCTCACCACCTGGCATGGCTTTCTTAAACTCCTCAAACATCCAAATAAATGACTCAGTCGTTTCCTTACTTAAAAATGCACAAGCTAAAACAATTGTCTGACCATGGTTATTAACCCCCAACATTGGTGCAAATGGCAAGCCATATCGGTTCGTGTTGAATGTGGTATCGAGCACAACAACATCTCCATAAAACCCGTATGCTCGTCTAAAAGTTGCATCTGCCCAAAAACATCGAGTAAGCCTGTCATTGGAATCTCCCTCAATCTTGAAATAAAATGATCTATTGTTCTTCTGTTCAGCTAAAAAATACTCAGTCACCAATTCAACATCATGGTTCTTCATTAGGCTACTCTCATAATATTCAAAATTGTAAATATCCTTTTTGGTAAAACCAATTTTCTCCATTCCTCCAGATTGTACCTCCAAAATACTCATCTATTTATGAGTAGGTATATCAGCTGAACCGAGTTGTTTTGTGAGTAGCTTTGCAGGTTCTGAAATATGACGGTGTGATCTCATAAAATGCACTCTTTCTGGAGGTGTCATCGTATGATTGTGTCCTTCTACAACGAGAGAGAAAGCATACTGTTTGCACCCAGAAACCTTCACAACAACAACCCTAGCCTTGCAACCACATCTACTTACCCCTCGGTGTCTTTTTATCACCCTAGGCTCTTCTTTTTTAAACATACCTTGTTTGCAACATACAAATTCTTTTCTTAGAATTTCTTTACTGTATTTTTCCCTCCCGCTGGAATGGCGTCGAATACTAAAGCCAGCCAATAACGCATATCTATTGTAGAAATCATAAACGGAATCAAGTGAATCGAACTTCATCCCAACTTTTGGTCTTTCCTCGTTTCTGGCTTCAGGTATGTAAATCATTTCATCAACGATTACACAATCATCATTCTCCTCTGAGTCCCCAACCATTTTACTCACATAGATTATTGATACCTTCCATAACATTTGAATCAAACATTTCAGAAATAGCTAAAACAAAACAAAATAATTATAAAAGCAATTTAAATTTTGTACCATCATCAGTTGAAAACAAAGACATTTATAATGATTTTTTTGAAAAAAAACTTACCAGCAACAAATCCAAGAATTTGAATGCAACTCCCCTATGTTATGGAGCAAAATTGATCCTTGCGTTTTTTGCTTTCCTTTTATTGTCTCCTCCATGTTGATTCAATCAAACTTTTCCATGAGAGCACATATAGAAAATTAAGATGCAAACTTGTTTCAACCTGTAACAGATTAACAATTATTAAAAAGCCATAAAATAAATTGAGGTAAGACAAACCCAAGATATTTTTAGAGAACTTGTTTTTACTGTATGTATGCAAGACCCATAAAGATCACCATTAGATTAACGTGTTGTTATTTTCATTATTTATTAATTATTGATTCAACAAAGATTAAAGCCAATATACTAAAGGCATCATAATAAAACCCAAAGCATAAGGGGTTAAACGCAAGAAAGAATATTTATGTATGAAAATAAAATAAAACTGTAAAAATCAAATTTTCAAATGAAATATAAATACAAAAGAGAACAAAAAATAATAATAATTACAAGAAATTGGAAAACATTAAAAGCAAAATCAGTGAAACAAAGAAACAAAGAGAAGTGGTTTTGGAGTGTTTGACTTACCATCGCAATTGGAGTTGAAGAAGAGTACTGCAAGTTATTGAAAACTTGGGTTTTACTTGTTCAGAAACGGAGGCTCTTTCAACATATCATGTTTCTCTTTTTCTTCTTTTCTCTCTACTATGAAGATCTTGCAAATAATTTTTGTGATACAAAGACAAAATAAGAGAGCTCTCAAGTTATAGGTGTTGTAATGGGTAATGATGGACCATTTTCTGCAACATTAATGACAGGGGTTTAACAAAACAGAATATTTTTTGAATAAAAGAGTTTGCAATAAGGCTGAAAAATCACATACCAGTGAAAAGAATTGAGCTGTGGGCTTCAACCCTTGTTCCTCCTCCTTCAGCAACGTCATCCACAGCTGAGTGTCTTCGTTTTTTTTCTTTTTGGAGCAACAAATTCGATTTCTGGAAGTTGGAAAGGGGCAGCTCTTGTTTGTCTCCAGAGGAAGTTTCAGACCTAAGACTTTTGACCTCTATTTCAAAGAAAAGAGGAGAGATGAGAGAGAAGTTCTGGGTTGCTCATTTTGTGATGGGTAATTTTAACCCGGTTGTAACAAAACTTCCTACTTAAATCTGAACCGTTCATTTGAAACTGACGGTTGTTATCATCCCGCACATAAACTCCTCATATTAGCCTCTGCATTCTAGCAGCTCCCGGCTCTTATATGAAGGGAGTCTTCCACCATATTTTCAAAACCTAGCCCCTTTTCCAAGAGCCCAGACCCTCTCCTAGTTTTAGCCAGCCCTAAGACCTTGCCGAAAGGCCTCTAAGCCCAGATCCACCTTTTTGCCGAAATCTTTCGATGGCCGGGCCCTCAAAAACCTTCTCCCCTCTTAGATCCTGCCAAAACCCAAAGAGGGCCTCAAAATCTTTCCGATCCACCCTTGCCGTTCGGCAAGGGTTAGGCAGAGTAGATCGGAGCACTAGGTCCAAAATATGACCTAGCTCCTTTTTGCTGACCTAGCTCCAAAAGATGACCTAGCTCCTTTTACTGACCTAGTTCCCAAAAAAAAAAAAGGGGGGGGGGGGGCTAGACCTGCCGAACGGCAAGTAGCATGCAGAAGGAATTTGGGGATTGCCCAATGGCTGACCTAGCCACAAAAAAAAAAAAAAAAATTGCAGAAGGTAAGGAGAGAATTGCTAACTTTTTTGCTGACGTCATTAAAAAAAAAAAAAATCATTGCCAAATCTGGAAGCCCCCAGCCCTTGCTGAAGGTACTTAGGCCCTAGAGAAAATCGTTGCCATTGGACCATGCCGAACGACAAGGCCCATGTTCAGGCCATGGCTTACATCGCGCAAATTTCTCTTGCCTAACCCCTTGCAGCCCAGCTCCACAGAGCACAAACCCAAGGTCTTTGCCAAAACCCAGCTCATGAGGCCCACCTACCAAGAATTGGAAACTCGCGGCATCAAGCCCCTCATTCTTCCTGCCGAAGCCTTGAAGGCCCAGCTCCAAGGACATGCCAAATGTCCACAAGGTACCCAAATTTATGAAAATAATAATAACAAATGCACACTTGCATTCTTCCCTTTAGCACCCTTGTGCATTTGGCAACGCCTTATGCCTTCGGCACCCTCGTGCCCAGGCCACATTGCCTTGCGACATGCAAGCTTTGTGTCGCCTTCAGCACCCAAGTGCCTAGCCACATTGCCCTGCGACACGCAAGCTTTGTGTCGCCTTTGGCACCCAAGTGCCTAGTCACATTGCTTTGCGACATGCAAGCTTTGTGTCGCCTTCGGCACCCTTGTGCCTAGCCACATCGCCTTGCGACACACAAGCTTTGTGACGCCTTCGGCACCCAAGTGCCAAGCCCTAAACCCTTGCGACATGCAAGCTTTGTGTCGCCTTCGGCACCCAAGTGCCTAGCCACATCGCCTTGCGACATGCAAGCTTTGCGACGCCTTCGGCACCCAAGTGCCTGGCCACATCGCCTTGCGACATGCAAGCTTTGCGACGCCTTCGGCACCCAAGTGCCTGGCCACATTGCCTTGCGACATGCAAGCTTTGTGTCGCCTTCGGCACCCTTGTGCCTGGCCACATCGCCTTGCGACACGCAAGCTTGGTGACGCCTTCGACATCCAAGTGCCTAGCCACATTGCCTTGCGACACGTAAGTTTTGTGTCACCTTCGGCACCCTCGTGCCTAGCCACATTGCCTTGCGACACGTAAGTTTTGTGTCACCTTCGGCACCCTCGTGCCTAGCCACATCGCCTTGCAACACGCAAGCTTTACACCTTCAGCACCCTCGTGCCTAGGCACATCGCTTTGCGACATACTATGATGCCCTTTGGCACCCTCGCCCTTCAGCGTAGTGTTTTTGCTGCAACTTCTCTCCCTCAAATGTCCTTCTTACCCGAGGACTTGGGGGATTGGGGAGAGTGCACTATATGACTTGGAAGACGAACTACGGTGTGGCTCAGCCAATGCACTTAAAGTTACAAATCCCCAAGCAAGAAGTACCTTCTTACTCGCGAACTTGGGGGACTACTGTTGACACCGTAACTAACCGAGCAACTAGCTAAGCAAGATTAGCCAAGTGCCATGCTTAGAGAGGTCATCACCCTCACCAAAGAAGCCTTGCCACATGTCACCACTAGGGGCAATGTCAAGAGTCCCACATTGGAAGACTACAAGAGGTGAAGACTCCCCCTCACCTATAAAAGAAGACTGCTCTCCTCTTGGGATGGGATCGGATCTTATGTGATCCTAGGCTGGGCTCTCTCTTCAGGACTCTCCTGCTAGCCTGGCCTTCGAGTCCTAGGTCCCCGGACCCGGGGACTTGACCCCTAGGCTTCAGATTCCTAGCTTTGTATCTTAGGCCCTAGGCCTTCTTCCATTTATCTTTGGGTCTAATCCCCTTGTACAAATGTAAACAATATCATAATGAGAACATCTTCTCCGTGGACGTAGCCCATTCATTAAGGGTGAACCACGTATATCTTGTCTTTTGTATATTTATCGCTTGGCCAAGTCCTCACATACATGCTGAAGGTTCTCACCTTCACCCATCATCCATCACACCTCATCACTAAGTTGGACTCAATCTTGGCCCAACCATTTTGAGCATCAACAATTAGGATTTCTCAGCAAAAACCACAAAACTCCACAAATTGCCCTTCCTTTCCCTTCAACACTAATTCTCCCAGCTACCAGAGCATGCACATCGTCAATCACATAAGCATGTCCAAAACCAATTCCAGTTACTAATAAAAGCAATTAATTAACTGGACAGTAAAACTCACTTGTAGTCGTCGTTTTTTATGAACTCAATAACGATCTCCTTCTCGGGCTGGATCTGAAGCATCTTCATCACGAGGCACATAAAAGGCGAGGGCTTACGGTTACCTCCGAAGGTCCCACCGATGTGGTCAAGCTCCATGGATTTGTCCACTAGGGTTTCGGCCGTCAACCCGAAGCACTGCTCCTTCCAGTACGTGTTCTGGTATATCTTCGATCGTACAATCTTCTCCACCAGGTTCTGCGGGTTCGTCCCCCTTATGCTCTTGGCCGACGGGTCTGTACGGTTCGCCATAACTGGAAGGCGAGAGAAATTGAAATGGAAAGCGGACGAAACGAGAGACCCTAACCCTAAAATCAGAGTGAGATAGAGATAAATAGAGACGTTGAATAGCTGGACGGTGCGTTTGGATATCCCCGCCATGTCTAAAACGACGTGTCGCTTACTTGCATCAAAGATAAACGACTTAAATCCCTTTTTTGTTTTTTTTTTTTGGTCGAAACACACTTTCATTAAAAAACGAAAGAGAAAGGAAGGAAACAGCACAACAAGCTGCAACACAACCAAACAGACAGGAGCTAGACTAACGTCTGAAAACAACCCTGAGCAACACTACAAAAAGGCCAAACAGACCAAGCACACCAAACAAATACAAAAACACCAGCTATGGCAAGAAACAAACTAGGACGCTGCCTTAGAAGGCGTGCGTCATATCCTAACTGAAGAAAAAAACCTTACATCGGGGGGGGGGGGGGGGGGGGCAGGGAAGCCCATTGTTTTGGAGAACGAACACCAGGGAGGATGGGGGTCTATTGATCCAAACTTCATCATACATCCTCCTTTTTGCTTCTAAAGCTGCAGCATCCGTTGCTTTGTTTGCTTGCCTCGAGATCCACTTCCAGGAGCAAGAACCGAATAATATGCACTAAGAATAGGGTAGATCGTCCAACTACCTTTTTGAATATTCCCCTTAATGTTTTGAATCAGCTCATTTGAATAAGACTCACACTCTAGATGAATACTACCCAAGTCCAAGGCGACCACCAAACCATTTAAAGTTGCATGGGCTTCAACTTCAATGGGAGAAGAGGACAGTCAGACCATTCCAGCTCCACTTATGTAGCTACCATGCCCATCACGAATGACAGCCCCTAAACCAGCAATTAAGGTCTTCTTGTCCTAGGTTGCATCCACATTTAGTTTTAGAGCAGATTGGAAGGGTGGGAGCCATCTCTGAACTACATCAACCACTTGAGAATTAAGCTCCTCCGCGCCTAGTCCATTAAATTTTACAACCTCCATCAACTCCAAAGCCAGAAATCTAGCACATTCAATAGTTTGCTTTGGACAAACAATTCTTCCTTAAAAAAACAAAGGCACATCTGCTCCTCCATAAACTTCAGCATATAAAACTAATTTGAAGTAACACCCACATAAGATTAGTCTTCCCCAACTTACTAGTAACACAGAGCAGCCAATCATCGAAGGTAGTTATACTCTGTTTATCAACTCGGTAGCTTAGCGAACTCCCAAACTAAACACTTGAAGTCCAATTACAATGCAGCAGTAAATGCTTGACAGTTTCCTGAGTGTCTTCGCATACCGGGCACAAGGGGAAGGATCCCATATGCTTATGGAAGAGGAGAGCATTTATGGGAAGACAACCTTTAATCGCACGCCACATAAAGTTTTTAATTTTTGGGAGCCAAGGGGAGCACCAAATTAACTTCCACACCTTCTTAGAAACAAAATGAGACCCCGAAGCACGCAGATTTCTTTGAGTGGGATGATGGCAAGAGTGAATCAAGTTATACCCAGATTTAACAGAATAGCAACCAAAAACATTAAAAGGCCAAACCAACCGATCAGATTCGCAACCTCCTCCAACATGCATGGCTTTTATCATTTGAGCATCCTGATCTGAGATACTACCATTGAAATTCGATAAGTCCCAACTTTTTCTAATGAGGTTGATAATTTCAGACACAAAGGTATTTTCATCCACAAGCTCATTATTAATAGGGTGAAGCAAACCATCAAACGACACAGGAAACCATTTATCAGTCCATAGCCTAACCCTGGTGCCATTTAAAATTTGCAATTCATAACCCCTAACAATCACTTCTCTGCCCTCTAACATACTAAATCAAGCCCAAGATGCTCGAGCTCCTTTGCTAGCTTGAAGAAAGTTGCAAGGAGGGAAATATCTGCTCTTCATTATCAAAGCCCAAAAGGAATTTGGATCTGTAAGCAATCTCCAGCTTTGTTTAGCAAGTAAAGCCAAGTTGAGATCATGAATGTTACGGAAACCCATACCACCCTCCATTTGGACCAGCTAATCCAGTGGATTTTATCTTTGTCTTCATTTCCCCCCACCAGAATTTAGCAAGAATCACATCCAACTCTTTGCAAAGACCTCCTGGGAAAAGGAACACCGACATGGGATAAGTGGAAATTTCTTGGGCCACTGCTTTGATAAGGATTTCATGACTAGCCTGAGTGAGAAGCTTCTGTTCCAAACCTCTACTTTACTCATCATTCTTTCTTTCACAAAGTTAAGCGCCTCGCGCTTTGATCTGCCCCACATCGTTGGTAATCCCAAGTACTTCCCTAGGTTATCGGTAATGTTGACATGCAATATGTGCCCTACATTCTCCCTGAGCTGTTGAGGAGTATTAGGACTAAAATAAATACTTGATTTTTCAAAATTTACCACTTGACCCAAGGTATGGCAATAAGATGTCAAAATACTTTCTACGGTAGTACAATTTTGCTCAGTAACCTTTAAGAATAGGATAGAATCATCTGCAAAGAATAAATGGGATAAGGTAGGACTGTGTCCACTGAATTTGATTCCTTGCACAATACCCCTCTCCACAGCTTTGTTAAGCATAGATGATAAAACATCACTGACTAGAATGAAAATATACGGAGAAATAAGGTCTCCTTGTCTAAGACCCTTGGAAGGCTAGAAAGAATTCCCAGATTTACCATTTAAGAGCATTGTGAACCGGACCGAGGTGAGACACCCCATAACCAAGCGCACTCAAGTTCGATCAAACCCCAATTTTAGCAACACTTCTTTCACAAAATCCCACTAAATTCTGTCATAGGCCTTATTCATATCCAGCTTGAGCCCCATCTCATAAACTTTTGTCTTCTTCCGGAGTTTCAAAGCATGAAAAGCTTCATGAGCTAACATAATATTGTCTTGTATTTGTCTTCTTGGGATGAAGGCACTCTGCTGAATGGATATAATCTCTGCTAGAATTGGCTTCAAACGATTAGCAAGAAGTTTTGAGATGATCTTATATGTGAAGTTACATAAGGCTATAGGTCGGAACTAAGTTACAACTTCTGGGTTTAGGACCTTAGGAATTAAGGCAATCTCTGTCATATTTAAACACTGAACAAAAGCCTCTCCATGGAAAAGGCCTTTAACCATCTTACATAAATCCCCTTCGATTGTTTCCCAATAATTATGGTAACAGATTCCGGAGAATCCCTCTGGACCCAACGCTTTGCTTGCTCCCAACTGGAAAGCAGCCTCCTTTATCTCCTTGACTGACACTAGATTGCACAGGCTATCATTCATCTGCTCAGTAATCACTGGCGATATAAAAGTAAGAACATCCCCCCAATCTCTTATTCCCCCAGCAAAGAAGAGGTCTTTAAAATAGTCTTCAAAAGCCTTTCAGACCTGACTATCATTTTCCCCACAGACCCCATTCACACCTTTAATCCTGCTAACTTTGTTTCTCCTCCTTCGTTGGAGAGTACTATGGTGGAAGAAAGCAGTATTGGAATCCCCCGCCTTCAACCATTGGATCCTCAATCTCTGTTTCCAAAAGCTCTCCTCTTACCCCCATGTCTCATTTAGTTCAACTTTATCTGATCAATTCTTCTTTCATTTCCTTCCCAATCACCTTGTAACAACTCGAACTCAACTGTTAACTTTTCAGCTTTCATCTTGGCATTTGGATATTTTCCTTTGCTCCACTTTCTTAACTCATATTTGCACCTTTTTTGCTTTTGACTCCAACATGTCACTATACCCCTCCAATTATTTATATTCCAGCTCCTATGAACAACCTCTCCACATTCTGGGTTAGCAACAGATTTTGTGTTCCAAATAAAGGATATTATGTTTCAAAGAACATTTCTCGATTGGTTCTAGCCCCAAGATGATTGCAACATGTTGTAGATGTGTTACAAAAGTTGTTTTGGTGATTAGATGACTTTAAAACCCAGAAAATAGCAAAAGAGGTTATTATGTTCTTATTTTGGTCAAAATCAAAATTTTTGCCTCTTTTTTTTATTTTTTATTTATGTTTTTTAGATAAATTTGAAGTCACCGACATGTTTAGAATGGTTATTATGATGATTTGAAACAGGTTTGGGAGTCTCAAGTGGTTTACATGACGTTTTAGGAAGATTTGAAGCTAAAAAGGTGGCCTAAAACCCAAAAAAAGCCAAGCTACTGTTTGCCTAGAAAATTGAAGATTTTTCATTACAAAAGGGCTTTAGCGACGAATGTTCATCAACCTATTTGGAGATGTAGTCACATTTGACACAACCTATAGGACAAACAAGTATGATATGCCATTTGCACCATTCACAGGAGTGAACCACCATTTGCAATCAATATTATTTGGATGTGCACATTTACATGATGAGACAAAGGTGACATTTTTGTGGTTGTTTGAGTCATCCAGTTTCCATTATTACTGATCAAGACTTGGCAATGAAAGGAGCAATTGCCAAGATTTTTCCTAACACTCGTCATCAGTTATGCCTCTGCATATTAAGAAGAAGTTTGCAGAAAAATTGTCATATATGTACTTCAAGAAGTCCAAATTCAAAATTCAGATGAAGAAATGTATTTGGTCAACATACAAGATGGATGAATTTGAAGAAAAGTGGAAGGAATTGATGAAAGAATGTGAATTGGCTAATGATAACTGGTTGAATAGTTTATATGATATACATTCTTCTTGAGTTCCTGTTTATAATTGTGGCGTATTTTTTTTTTTTTTTGTATGAATGACCACTATTCGTATCAATTGTTGCTTTTGAAACCCAATATCTCAATTGTTGCTTTTGAAACCCAATACCACTTCATTAGTGATTCCTCTCAATTGTTGCTTTTGAAACCCAATATCTCGCAAACTAAGGGTAGAAAAAAGGACAATATTAGTGGTTCAAAAAGGATAAAAAGTGGTATTGAGTTGGCTCAAAACAAGAAGAAAAGAAAGTTTGCATTATGCACAAAGATAGCACAACATGACAAAAGAAATTGTCCATCAAATCTAAAAAGAAGAAAGAATGAATCAACGAATCTATGTAAGTTGATTCACTTTGTTTTTTTTAAAAAAAAATATATATATTTCTAATAGTAAGGTCAAAAGCTTATGTTTAAAATTATGAATCTAAATTCAGGCAATGAAGAGTCAGAAGACTTGTGCCAAGATATGGAGAGTGATGACCAAGAATATTGTTAATGGTGAGTTTTTTTTAAAAGTGTAATCAATTTTCTTTTCTTTTACTTTAATTCATGCTCATTAGACAAATAAAATGTCTTTGTGTGTATCTTTGATGTTGTCTTGCATAAGGAATAGTCAATTATGTTCATCAAGGGGAGGCTCTTGTCACAGTGGTAATCATTGATTTTTTAACTTAGTATATGCGGCATTACATAGACAAATTACATGTCTCTATGCTTTTTGGATTATGATGTCTTATATCAGGAATGTTTATGTACTATTTGATACAGAATGTGTTTCAAAATTGTTCTTAATCCGTTGTTTATGGGTGTTTCATTATAGTAAATATTATAGATGCCCACTTAAATGATTTCAGATGACATTCTTTGTGTTCGGGGAAAAAAAGGAAAAAAATCAATGGATGGACTTTGCAATGAACTTGTGTAAAACATGTTATTCTGATTAATGAAATTAATCACTTTATTATAGTGAATAAACCATTTTTGTTTTTCATACACATATTACAACCAACGTTACATGTACAAATTCATAGAAGACCAATGAAATCTTCCTCATCAAATAATCTTCTAGAGCAGATCACCTTCCATAGGTGAAATCACAGCAATCACAAAGGTTGGGCTATAAACTCAAGCAACTCTTCTTCCCAGTGGCAACCACATCAAAATTAGAAAAAAGAACTTTCATAAAAGCCACCCATGGGCAAAAAAATCAAAACTAACAACCACACATAAGACATAGGAAACCACAGGACAGCAGAGTGCAACCAAGGGTGTTGAGGCCATTTGAAGAAACACTCATTTTGGACAGCCCAGCAAAGACACCAGCTAGAAGAAAGAAAAAAACAATTCATAAACTGTAATTCCATATGTCAATCCATAGGTAATCCATCATTTTCTAGAACCAACCCCAAAAAGGGAGGAGGTTGAAGCAAGTGGTGTGGCATTAAATTTTCTCTTTGTATTCTCTCCCTATTAATCGGAAAAAAAAAAAAGTAATAGTCAAAATTTTCATATATGAGAAGATTAAAATCCCTAAATCAAACTGTACCAACAATTTGAAACAAATTGAAGTCAATAGCTTAATCATAGAATACCAAAGAAATACACGTAATCCCCTTGGACACTATTAATTCTTTAAATTCCTAATCTAGAGATCCTAGTTTAATTCCAACAAAAAATAAAAATAAATCAAATCTGAGGGAGAAAATCGAAAATTGAGAGAGAGAGAGAGAGAGAGAGAGAGAGAGAGAGAGAGAGGGATTGTGGTTTGGGCATTTAGGGCTTGTTTGAGAGTGCTTTTGGAAGGGCCAAAAACGCTTTCTGATAACTAAAAGCGCTTCTGACAGCGTTTGGCAGAAAAGTTTATAAGCGCTTCTGGACCATAGAAGCGTTTCCTGGAGAAGCACCTACTATGTGCTTCTTCAGGAAACACTCCCAAGTGCTTTTCCACGAAGCACTTTAATTTTTTATAAAAATTCAAGATTTTTATAATAAAAGCGTTTTTGTTAGAAGCGCTTATGAGCAAAAATACTTCCTAGAGAAGCACTCCTAAACGAGCCCTTAGTTTTCGTTCATTTTTGAGCTTTTGCAAACTGTCCACCCAATTTGGACCGTCTACTTGTATATTTATTTTGCATTTCAATGTATTTTACTTATGTAATTAAAACTAAATATGAATGTTGAAAATGAAGTTTTATAACTTTGAAGTTATTGATATATTGTAACTATTTTAGTTATTGAATTTGAAGTTTTATTGCATGTTGATCTTTAGGATAGTTTGATATACTAGAAAATAATAAATAAATAAAAAGTAGCAAGTTATGAATTTTTTTTATTGCAATTAAGCTAACAATGTTGAAAACATGCAAAGAAAAAAGAAGAGTGTTGCTAAACAAAACCCTAAAATTGAGTATACCATATAATCTTAGGACACTTTAGTGTTTTCATTAAAATATAAGATTAACTAAGTACACCCTATTTAACTACCAAAAATACTCCTGATACACCATATCACACAATATGAGACTTTGGAGGATCTTTTCCGACTGTTTCCTGATCGAATTGGACGCTGACCCAGGGTAGGTAGAAGGCTCCTTTCTTTCAGACCATACTTCACCATGGGGGTAGAGGGAAGAATTTTTAAATTATGAAAGAGGCTTTTTTTTGGGCACGAAAGACAACCCTTAACCAACCAGCATCAACCATAGCAAAAGTTTTCCACACTAAAACCACCAGAATGAGAGGGCAAGCGTGGGATAAAATTGAGAGAAAGACATGAGATTTGGGCATGTCATTTAGGGTTATTTTCCTTAGTGTTGATCAGTAAATGATTCATCAAACTGGCGAGAAGTTGGGGTCAACGGAGAAGTTTTCTTCTTCAATTCATTTCAAATGAGATTGCGCAGCAATTTTCCATCCACATGCTCTGTCAATATGATCTAATGCTTGTTTGTCTGAGGATCTACTAATATTCTGTGTAATTAACTCAAACAGAATATCCAAGGAATTACAGAAAATATACTTTCCAATCTGACAAAATAACAGAGTAAGCTCCACCTCCTAACATGGTATTTTAATCAACCAAATCGTGCAAGGATTAAAATTGGGGAGAGATGGCTAATCTATCAACCGACTATAACAAGATGTACATGCAAAGTTCCCACAGGACCAAGTTTCCAAAATCTTATATCCAGTCTACCATAATGAAAGGACACATTTACAAGTGAAGAAATTAGAGAGACAACTCTAAACCAATCAGAAAGATCCTTTTTGGTTATTTTATATGGGGGTAAATTAGTAATTCAATAAATAGTTTTGTAATATGGTATACTCAGTTAATTTTAAGGTTCATTTAGCAACACTAAAAAAGAATTGGACTTTGGCCCAAGCCGACCGAACCAAATTGTCTTATTATAATTAATTTGCCTGCGATTTTAAAGCAAAACTAATCCAATTCGGATACGCGAGAGAGGTAGAAAAAGAGAGAATTTCTCCAGTATGGAATCCAAAAAACCTACCCTTCTAAATTAAAGGGTCTGTTTAGAATTGCATGTGATGCCTACCTACAGAAGTATACAATTGGTAAGAGGGCAATTGGGCGGGCAGGAAGAATTGCAAAGGATGCGACAAAAACTTTGTGTTGTTGAAGGGTCAATTCCACCAAAAGCAGGACGCTTTTCAAGTGTAAATATGTACCAGCTGGGATTGCAGGGTTTGATCAGACAACTGCAGCAAACACAGGAAAGACAGGATCATGCTACATTAATAAACATGCACCATTCATGGAAATGGCCCAGCAGAAACTACAAGGGCTAGCTCTAGGTTAAGCTAAGCTAAGCTTGTAAGAAGGTTTATTGCCTTAATCCTACTAAAGTGATCTTCTAATCAATAAAGGATTGCAAGAACTTATTATTTATCAAGGACTCAAATCCTATCTCGTTTGGTAGCCTGCTATCAGTATTTAAAGTGGTTTGCAAAGGCTTAAGGATTCCTAATTCTATCAGGATTGAAATACATTAATTCTATAGCATGAAGGATATCTCTAAGTGTTCCTTGATGGGCAAGGACACTTAGAGAGATGCATATAAATAGAAGGCTCCCTCCTAGAACCGAGAACCCCCAAAGCTAATCAGAAATTCACCCCATCTAGAATTAAAGCTATAAGGATCGGTTTCTAAGGAGAAGAGCTTCTAACCTCTCTGCGCAATTTGATCTGCAACAGTAAGTCTCTCTGCACAATTGGATCTGCACCAGCATCATGTCGGATTCAGGTTAGTGTTCAATTTGATATGACTTTTAGAACTTACATGTGGTATCAGAGCTATAGTTATATCATGTTCTACTAACAAATTCAGTGCAGGAAAATTAAAAGAAAATAAACTGACAGTTATTTAAGTTATAAAGCATGAACATGATAACAGTATAAAGTATGAACTTTATCATGTTCTTGACAGTTTTACAGATCTATGCTTACAGTTCTTGTGTAGTGATTGAGCAAGCCAAAGCGGCTCAATTTTTGCATAATCACTGTATTCAAAGTTTATGATCTAAAAATTTGCATCATGATACAGAACATATTGAAAGGCTTTCTGTCCAAAGATGTAAGCAGTTTGATATGTTTTTTATCATGGTGGAACGACATGGGATGTGGATAGATATGGATTAGTGAGAGATCTTCTTCTGTCCAAAGATGTGGAAGATCTTTTGCTCAGGAAATTCACATCTATTTATATTTCAGTGTCGATAAACGTACTTAATTTACTGTCCAAAGATGTGAATTGAGTGTGTTTGATTAAAGTTTTTGGGGAAAGATGTTTATAAAGTGTTTTCTTGTTTTAAAAAACATGTACAGTCAACCATAACTCGATTCGAACTCTCACTGGCTCCAATTATAAGAAATGGAGAGAAGATGTGGAAATTGCTCTCGGATTTTTGGATTATGAAATGGCTCTCACTGATGAAGCCCTAGCAGTACCTGCAAATGATGCATCTGCCGAGACTAAGGCAAAATATGCAAAGTGGATTAAAGCCAATAAGATGGCAATTCTGATTATGAGGAGGTCTATTTCAGAAGAAATCAGGGGCAGTATCATTGAAACTGAGAATGCTAAGGAGTTCATTGAAGCTATTGCAGAGAATTTTCAAGGATCCAAGAAAGCAGAAATAGGCACACTCATGAGCCAACTCACAGACATGAAATATAATGGAGAAGGCTGCATAAGGACTCACATTCTGAACATGGTTGAGATAGGAAACAAACTGAAAGCTTTGAAAGTCAATGTGGATGAAACCATGATGGTGCATTTTTCCATTAACTCTCTGCCTAGCATCTTTAGACAATTAAAAACAACTTACATTGCTCAGAAAGAAATATGGTCAGTTGCTGATCTAATAGGTATATGTGTGCAGGAAGAACAAAGCATAAGAAAGGACAAAGGCAAAGAACAAGTGCTTTTTGTGCAGGATGTTAAGAGCAAACCTAAGGAATGGACTAAGAATAAATATGCAGACAAGCAACGAAAGAAAGATGAGACTGCAAAAGGAACAGGTCCAGTAGGATTAAAGTGTTTTTTCTGTAAGAAATTTGGTCACCTGAAGAGAGATTGCAGAAGGTACAAACGTTGGTTGGACAAGCAAAAGGCTAAAGGTAAGAGTGAAAAAGTTTCTGTAATTTATGAATCTAATACAGTCGAAATTTTATCTAATTCATGGTGGTTAGACAGTGGTGCAACAGTTCATGTGACTAATTCATTGCAGGGGTTCAAAACAAAGAGGGTGCCAAACAAGGATGACTTGAAGGTGTTCGTGGGAAATGGAGAAAGAGTTAAAGTAGATTTTGTTGGTTTAGCTAGTCTTGAGTTGGAGTCAGGTTTTATTTTGGAATTAGTTGATGTCGTTTATGTTCCTTCTATGACAAGGAATTTGTTATCAGTTAGCAAGCTTGTAAAATCAAACTTACAGTTTGAGTTTGATGAGTCTGGTTTCTCCATTTTCAGAAATAAAAATTTTGTTGGAAAAGGATTGTTGATTGATGGAATGTTTCGTTTGAACGGCAAATTGCCAAATCAAAATGCAGAAATGGTAAACGTGATAAGCACAAAGCAGTTAAGTCACACAGAATCATACACACTATGGCATAAGAGACTTGGACATGTCTCAAAAGAAAGAATGAACCTCTTAAGCAAGGAATCAATACTTCCTCCACTTAACCACCATGAAAGAGATAAAACTTGCATTGAATGTGTAAAAGGAAAGTTAACAAATCTCAGAAAGAAAGGAGCTATAAGGAGTGAGAAATTGCTTGAAATAATACACACATATATTTGTGGCCCTTTTCCAGTCGACACTCATGATGATTACAGATATTTCATCACCTTTACTGATGACTTTTCAAGGTATGGTCATGTATATCTGATAACAGAAAAATCAAAGGCACTAGAGATGTTTAAAATCTACAAAGCAGAAGTTGAAAATCAGTTGGATTCAAAGATAAAGGTAGTAAGATCAGATAGGGGAGGAGAGTTCTATGGCAGGTTCACAGAAAAAGGAAGAAATCCTGGATTTTTTGCAAGTTTTCTACAACAAGAAGGTATTGTTGCTCAGTATACCAATCCTGGGACACCACAATAGAATGGTGTATCAGAAAGAAGAAATAGAACCTTGGTAGAGATGGTGAGAAGTATGATGTGCTGCACAAAACTTCCTGTTTTTCTGTGGGGAGAAGCTTTAAAAACTGCCAACTATCTAGTCAATAGAGTACCTACCAAAGCTACAAACCAAATACCCTACGAAATCTGGTGCAAAAGGAAGCCTAGCCTAACTCACTTAAGGACCTGGGGTTGTAAGGCAGAAGCAAAGTTATATAATCCAGTACAGAAGAAGCTTGATTCCAAAACTGTGAGTTGTTATTTCATGGGATATCCAGATAGGACAAAAGGTTATAGGTTTTATTGTCCTAAACATAGCACTAGGTTTGTAGAAACACAAAGAGCAATCTTCATTGAGGAGGAGAAAGAAGAATTAGACAATGCAGATTTTGTTTTTGATGAAGTTTTGGAAAATCAAGAGACTGCAGAAGAAAATGAAACAAGAGAAGTGACTGTTGTACCTTTTAATACCTTGGAAGGAAACCAAGCCTCACCAACACATGAGGACAGAAATCATGAACAAAATGCAGTGACAGAAACTCAGCAAATCGTAGTAGAAGAAAATCCAGTGACAGAAACTCAACCAATTGCAATAGAAGAAATACAGATAGAACAGCCAGCACAAAATCCACATTTACAACTCAGGAGATCACAAAGGCCTAAGAGATTAGCTTTGTCAAACGATTATTTTGTCTACCTACAAGAATCTGAGTTTGATATCAACACTGAAGAGGATCCTATAAATTTCAAACAAGCTATGGAAAGTGACAAGTGTTCACAGTGGTCTGCAGCTATGGAATCTGAGCTAGAATCAATGAGCAAAAATGGAGTATGGAAATTAGTTGAATTACCACAAGGTTGTAAACCTATAGGATGCAAGTGGGTTTACAAAACCAAAAGAAATGCACAAGGCAAGATAGATAGGTTCAAAGCCAGACTAGTGGCAAAAGGCTACACACAAGAAGAAGGTGTTGATTACAATGAGACTTTTTCTCCAGTGTCAACAAAAGATTCATTCAGGGTGATTATGGCTTTGGTTGCACATTTCGATTTGCACCTTCATCAGATGGACATAAAAACAGCCTTCCTAAATGGAAATCTCATGGAAGAAATATATATGAAACAGCCAGATGGTTTTGCCTTAAAAGGGGATGAGAATCTGGTATGCAGGTTGCAAAAATCGATTTATGGCCTGAAACAGGCATCAAGGCAATGGTATCTCAAGTTTGATGAAGTTGTCAAGTCTCAAGGTTTCATTGATAATCCATTAGATGAGTGCATTTATATGAAATTCAATGGAAGGAATTTCATTTTCATGTTGCTATATGTGGATGACATTCTTTTAGCTAGCAGCAATTTGTCCATGTTGCATGACACTAAAAGAATGCTATCAAATCATTTCGATATGAGTGATCTAGGGGAAGCAAATTATGTTTTGGGAATTGAAATCAGCAGGGATAGAGAAAGAAAGATGATAAGTTTGTGCCAAAAAGCTTACATTGAAAAAGTGCTTAAGAGATTCAATATGGACAATTGTACTGGATGCGATGTACCCTTCTCAAAAGGAGACAAGTTGAGCAGTGAGCAATCTCCTAAAACTGAGCAAGAGAGACTAGAGATGAAGGACAAGCCTTATGCTTCATTGGTAGGAAGCCTTATGTACGCACAAGTCTGCACTAGACCAGACTTGGCATTCTGCATTAGTGTTCTTGGCAGATTTTAGTCTAATCCAGGCCAAGCACATTGGATTGCAGGCAAAAAGGTACTAAGGTACTTACAAAGAACTAAAGAATACAAATTGGTTTATAAAAGAGTTGAAAATCTGCAGCTTGAAGGATATGCAGATGCAGATTTTGCAGGGTGTTTGGATACTAAGAAAAGTACATCAGGTGTGGTTTTTCTATTTGCAGGAGCTGCAGTAGCATGGAGAAGTGTTAAACAACAGTATGTGTCCACCTCCACGATGCAAGCAGAATTTCTGGCAGTTTATGAAGCCACTTAAATGGCAATGTGGCTTAAGAATTTCATGTCCATGTTAAGAGTTGTAGATTCAATACAAAGACCAATTCAGTTATGGAATGATAATTCTGCAACAGTATATTTTGCACAAGGGAACAAGAGGTCAAGTGGAATGAGGCATGTACATTTAAAGTTTTTGTCTGCAAAGGAAAAGATTCGAGATGGAGAGACTGCTCTAAGTCATATTGGTACAGATTTCATGATTGCAGATCCCTTAAATAAGGGTTTACCAAATCATGCTTTTCATAGGCATGTGGCTAGCATGGGATTGCAGTTAAGTTTTGATGCCTAAAGTCAGTGGGAGTCAATGGGAGTTAGAGCCTTACAGTTTTGTTTTGTTTTAAATTTTGTTATCTAGTTTTGTTTAGACAAATGTTGTTTTTGCAGACTTAATTGATGGTATTGTTTATTTAAGTTTTGCATATTCTGTTTTACTAAATGACAAATAGAAGAAGGCCAAACTGTGATCATGCTAGCTATTGTTTACAGTTTGAATCTATAAATTGAGTCATTAAAGTTTATTTGAAAAGAGACCTTGGTAGTCTTGAAGGGTGAGCAAGGAACTGTTTTGTTTTATCACACTTACAGAAAATCAAACAGTTTCTCGTTTTTCAATCTAGTTGGAAGCCTTATGTGTTTTGCAGATTCATATATGTGGTTGTATAAGTCTTGGATGTTATATATCCAGTGTACTTCGATAGTCCCTTATGAATTTTCAAAATGACAGTGGCTTGATAAAAGGAATAAGAGAGGATCTGAGTTCCACATGGCCATTAAGTGATGAATAATAAGTCTTAATTGATTATATGATCAAGTGGGAGAATCTAAGAAGGTTTATTGCCTTAATCCTACTAAAGTGATCTTCTAATCAATAAAGGATTGCAAGAACTTATTATTTATCAAGGACTCAAATCCTATCTCGTTTGGCAGCCTGCTAGTATGTATAACACTCATGAAATGAAGCACAAGGCTCAAAAGCTCACATTATATGGTTATATAAGTATAATTTATGCTTGATACAATTCTTTGGGTCATGCAAATCCTTTAATTGGAAAATTATGAAACAAATGGCAAGTGCAAAGAAGGTTTCGAACATATCATGCTAGAACGATGCCAAATTTTATTTTATTTTTATACTAAAAATAATAAAATGAAATCCAATTTTTATTTAAGTCATGCAAACATTTGTCAATTGTTCGGAAAGTGACTCAAAACAAAACAAGACTCAAAATATAGAAAAAAAGAAAAACAAGCAAGAAATTAATTAATTTTTTAATAAAAAATTTAAGAAAAATCAAATTTACTTGCTAAACCTAGAAATGAACCTTGTCCTCAATGTTTAAAAATTAGGAACAAGCAATGTCATAACAAGAAATGAAAGGTACTAAAGTAAATATAAAATCACAAAACACACAAGAATTAAAATACAAAAATAAAATAATTACAAAATAAAAATTACAAAACAAACAAACAAATAAAAAAGAAACGAAACAGTAAAACACTCGAAACAGAAAACCCTAAACAGACAGTCTTACGCAAACTAAAACCCAAACGAAAGTTAGCCCACTTTGAAACCTAAACAACGGTGAAAACCCGAAGCCCACACGTTTAAATTTTTTTTTTTTTAAAATTTTTTATTATTTATTTAAATAAAAGAACATGGGTCATGATGTCTCGGTTCAGTGTAAGGGACCAACTGACAGGGCGAGACACGTGTCGACGCATAGAGGCGTTGCAGACTCCACAAGCGCAAATTACGGGCGCCATGGAAAAGCTCGAAGACGACTTTGCTGAACGCGTCCGTTCAAACAAAGCAGGATGCGACAAATTTTTCACTTTGAAGGTGGTGAAATGTGAAAATGCAATTTAGGGGAGGTTGGGGAATGGGTGCGGCGACATATAGAGATAAGCCGTAAGGGCTTCGCAGAACTCAGAACCGCAGTGGCTAGGGTTAGCAAAAACTAAGTCTATAAAAGGTAAAAAGAAAGGGTGAAAAACACAAACTCAGAAACACACAAAAGAGAAAAGAAAGAAAGAAAAAAAAAAGAGTGAGAAATCAAATGGCCTCTTCCTACCCATTTTCGTTGGATCTCAACCTAGCTCTACCGACTCAGACACGAGGCCAAGCAGCGGCACCAGTATGGTTGCCCTACTTTGCCTCCGCACGGGGGCCTGTGACAGTAACTGACTCAATACTCCTGGACAACGATGTTGCCATTGGAGTGGCTAGAAATTTAGTGACTCCTAAAGATATACGTGTGCTGGGGACAAGGGATGACAACCGGGTCGTGAGCGATGCCTTGGCACTAAGTGTGCAAAGTACGGCAACAGTCGCAAGTTTGGGTCATCGCCTACTTGCGAAGTCGCATGAGGTAGAGGTGTTGAAAGGTCAGTTGGCGGCGGAGCGAAGTATAGTTGAAGAGTGTCAGACTGCTATAAAAAGTTTGAAAAGGGAGAGGGCGAGGATAGTGGAGGTGAATCGACACCAGCTAGAAGTATTGCGGGACGAGAATAAAAACCTATCAAAGATGGTAGAGTTGTACTCTCGAGACATGCGTAAGCAGCTGGAGGACCTAGACCGACCAGGTAAACGCAAGCAAGTAGATCGCGAGAGTAGTTACGCTCAAGCTAAGAGTGCGATCTTTGGGAGCTCAAGTGGTGAGCCCCAAGAGGCTATGCGTGAAGCCCCGGAAGAGGATAGCCAGAAGGCCAAACTCAAAGCTCCAATGGTCGAGACACCGAGCACTGTGAAGAAATGATTTCTACTGCATTATTGGTGTTTTTATTTTTGTTTTTGTTTTTGTTATTTTATTTCGGAAATAAAAGAGTAAAGTTGCAGAAGGAAAAAGAAAAAGAAAAAGAAAACACACTTTCCAAACTAAAATAAAACAAAGACGACAAACGGAAAAGAAAACACAGTTCCCAAACTTAAATAAAACAAAGACGACAAACGGAAAAGAAAACACATTTCCCTAACTAAAATAAGACAAAGATGATAGCCGAAAGGGAAAGGCAAAAACAAAAAGCACTAGAAAATGAAAGTAACGGGCAAAAACATAAAACACCAGAAAACATGGAAGTGAAAAGAAAAGTAAAGTGAAAGTAAAGGTGCTCCCCCTTGAAGCGATTAGGTCGAGCATGCCTGGGAAATCCGAAATGGTGTCGACTCCCTCATCAGCATATGTCTATTTAAACCACGCCTTTGCAAGCGGATGATACCCTGCATTTCTGTTTGGGCTTAAATTTGGCACGCCGAAAACAAAAGCCCACATCATTTCCTAGGCCACTTGTTTTGATGCTCTCAGCCCATCAGCACGACCCAGCCCGTTAACAAATAGACAGATCAAAACAAATGAACCCGGCCCAAAACGTTAGAGGCCTGGGAACAGTGGAAATCAGGAAGAAACTTGGGCCTCGGGAAAACTCAAAATTGGGCTCGAAATAAACCCAACTGGTCTTTGATAAAGCAGTCCCACGTGATTCCTGACTTGGAGGAGTCAACAAAATCGGCTGAAAGTAAAGATTGAACAAGAGCAGGTATGAAAGAAGGACGTCTCTGAAAAAACTTAGTGGCCAGGAGATCAAACCCCGTTTTAATTATTCACAAGATATTTCCTGTTTCAGAGAAAAACACCATTTTCAAGGGATAAGTAGACTCTGGCTCTGTGAAAGGGAGATAAGCGGGAAACAGGGAACTGTTCAAAAACTGAGAACTTACCATCTCAAAAACTTCAGATTCTTGCAAAAGCAGTTGAAAAGGAAGAAAAGGCATGGCACCCCATCAAGAAACAGAGAAGTGGTCATTTCAGAAACTGATCGTGGAGTGTTGGCTTGACAGAAGATAGAACTCCCTTTCTTTACCAATTAAAAATTAAAAGATCTTTTGATTGC
This sequence comes from Prunus kanzakura, assembly GCA_020521455.1. Classification (NCBI taxonomy): domain Eukaryota; kingdom Viridiplantae; phylum Streptophyta; class Magnoliopsida; order Rosales; family Rosaceae; genus Prunus; species Prunus kanzakura. The sequence goes on from BPUM01000811.1 coordinate 1,708,611, forward strand.
TTGCCGCCCACTTTCAAAGAACATTTCTTATATATACAAGAGAGGGTGAACAGAAAGAAGGACAATCAATCACACAACCAAAAACTCAGTCAAAAGACAAACACTCAAAATGATCACTTGATCACAAAAACTCCAAGCTAAGTCCAACAGACCTAGAGTCTGAAGCATCTTAATTTCAAAAGCTTTTCAACAAGCTTGCAAAATCATCCTGTTTTCCTTCCCAGCAAGAATAGTTAGATCACTGTTTCTGATTTGAATCCCAGTTCATAAGTTAACAATAACGAGATTTCTCTCGTTACAAATTTGGTTCAGCAAAGCCAAGACAAGCAGAGTTTGAGTTTTCTCAAGTACGAAAACCTCAACAAATTTATGGAGAGCCCTGACTAAGCAGTACAGGTATCACAATATAGTTCCAGCTCAAGTCCAGCCACTTCTGCCCCTTTCAGACCGGAGAAATCCCAGTTTTGCCCATCCAAAAGCCTTCCAGGGTTTGAAATGAATTAAAGGCTCTGCCAAATTCAAACTTGGTATCGATTTGCAACTAAAGCTTAGCAGTTGAAGCTGTTAAAAGTCCAGTCCAGCACAGACACATCCAGCCAGCCCAGAACAGAGGCAACTACCCGGACAGAAATGGAAGCACACCCCTTTCTTTGTCTTTGTATAGTTAGTTTTCCCTCTTTAAGCTTTGTAAAGGGGAGTTCTGCCTGAGTTTAGTTCAATATGTTATCATTTATTCTGGCAAGAACTACCGGTTTTATGTTGAGAAAAATTATGAAGTCCTTACCTGTCTAAGGCATAGAAAAGAACTTACTTGGGAGATATTCCTCACCCAAATTCACGATCGTTTTGTTCAGAGTCAATAGCTTGGGGCGCAAGTTATTCTTATTCTCAAGTCTGTTAGAATCAAAAGGTTGCTAACAGTGGCACGCTCAACACATAAAGAAAGTTAATTTATTGACCAAACAATGGTCTTTGAATTAATGGGGAACTTTACCCTACCATCATAAGAAACAAATAGAAACGGGTAAACAATTTCTTCCTGCAAACTCAAGGAAAACCATCAAAAAAATCCAGAAATAAAACAATGGCATCCTCATGCACTCACCTTGATGACCTAAACCTTGAGTTGTCCCTTGCACCACCTAATGCCCATATAAGGGCTCCTCCAAACACTGTCTTCCCAAATTCCTCTTATCATCATGGCTCGGCCTCAAACTTCTCTGAGGCGGTGCCTATTCAAGCTGTACTGCCGGAAAGCATGACTGTGAGAAGGCTCACACTGGCGGTTCATCTGCATGTGGCACAGCGGTCGGACAAGGTGGCAGTGGAGGAGTCCCACACTTTAATAGTGCAACACGCGGTCTCCGCCACAAATCTAGGCTTGCGCCTACTAGCGAGGACACAGGAGTGTGTAGCACTGACTGAGGAAGTAGCTTCCTTGAAGGCTCAGGTGGCGGACTTGCAGAAGCGGCTCTACTGTGCCAACCAGCATATAGAAATGCTGCAAAAGAGAAATGAAGACCATGTAGAGCTGCTGCAGATTCTACAAGTAAGAGCAAATAGAGGCATGCCATGATGATGAGGATGAAAATGATGAAGATGAAGATGAAGAAGAAGAAGAAGAAGAAGTTGTTGTTATTGTTGTTGTTTTTTTTAATTTTTTTTTTTTATGCAATGTTTGAAGTGAAATAAAGTTTGTTTTTAACACTCAGAGAAAAAAAACTAACTAACCATACCACGTAAATAAATACATAAACTAACTTAACAAAACAAAAACAAGAACAAAACAAAAACAAAGACTCAACAGAAAAGAAAACAAAGAAAATAAAATAAAAAACTTAATTTAAAAACACACGAATATACAAGCAACTCACGGATGACCAGTTAAGGGCCTCAGAAAACACAGCCAGGGGATCCGGGAAGGTTGGAGGGGTCAAAATGGTCCCGCTTAAAACCCAAATTTCTTAGACACCGAAGGTGTCGCCTAAAGAACTCCTAGACACTGTATTGACGGAAGTGCTCACTGGAGTTACCATAAGTCAGCTCATATGAAAAAATCTTTTTTTAAAAAATTTTTTACTTTTTTTTATTTTTTTAAAGATATTCTCGTAAGAAAAAGAAACAAAAACAAATTAAGATAACATGAAACAACAAACCATAAACGAAAATGAACTAAGTACTCTAAACAAATTCAAACAAACGACATAAATTGTTGTACTAAAAGAAACAAACCAAGAAACCAAAGAAAAACACAAACAACACTTTCTATCACCCTTTTATCACCATTTGGACAAATTCGTTTCTCTGTTTTTCAGTTTCGACATCTGTTCAGTTTTTAGCCTATAACTTTCCAACCGTAAGTCCAAATTTCACTTTCTTTATATGGTTGGATTCAGCACAGAAAAACAAAGAACTCAACGTTGACAAAAAGGCAAAAACAATTACGGAAATAAACAGAAGTCAAAGAAGAGAAAGGATTGAAATGCTCCCCCTTGAAGCGATTAGGTCGAGCATGGATGCACTTGGAGGTCGACTTCTCCCACTGCTCCACACTTCCCATTCTCATGATTGAGGTTGCCATCTCTCTCCATTTTTATTAAGCTGTCATAAATTGCTAAAACCAACACACAAACTTGAAATGGAATTAAAAGGATTAGGAATGAACAATAAAGAACTAAGTAGACTTTAAACATTATAAATAAAAAGTAGGAAAACCAAATAGAATCAAGCAATGTTACCGATCCCCGACAACGGCGCCAAAAACTTGTTGCGTCGATTCAGCTGCACCAAAATGGATTCAGCTGCATCCTCAACTTGTGATACTCGCAAGTGCACGAGCCGTTCGGTAGTATAGCATATGTAAGTGCGAGGTCAATCCCACGAGGATTGGTGATTGAATGATCCAATTCATTTCCCCTACATAAAACATAAATGAAAAAGAAAATAAATAAAACAAGAAAAAGGAAATAACTCAAGCAAATAAGTTCCCAAGTTCAATTAGATTAACGGATTGATTCTAGCTAAAGTATGATTAAGCCATGGTGTTTGGTCCTAACCTTGTGTTCCTAATTCCCTAATTTGATCATTTGTTGTCTAACCTAATATTAAGCATTAGGAACCCATTAAGCATAGAAGAACATTTTAAACAACCAAGTATGTATCTAATCCCTGTTGTCGAATGTCCATACATACTCTTCCTATCCATAGTTCAATTCGAATTAAAGCATGGTGTCTACTCTTAATTCAAACCAAGATAGCTAACATGCAAGCCTAAATGGTGGTCAATCATTCAAACTAGCATATTAACTTATAAGCATAATGAATAAGAACAAAAACCATAATTGAAACTTGGAAACTAATTAAACTTGAATACTTAAGAAAGAATGTACATTACAAATAAAAGTAAAGTGGAACTAAGAAAACTTGAAGGAAAATTTAGTAAAATCATTTTGTTACAACAATTGACAACTTGAAAGGAAACTAAGAGAATTTGAGGGAGAAAAGGGAAGGGAGCTCTAGAGAAGTGTTTGAGAGCTCCCCCCCTTGGGGTGTGTTTTGAAGCTTGAAGACTTCTCTATTTATAGGGCTAAGAGGGAGGAACATCATGATGAATTCCAACACCATCATTCCTCTTTTAATACAATCCATAACTCCCACATCATCTTGTCTATGTTAGTGTGGTTGGAATCAATCCCATCCCATACTTCTTTTGCTGCACCTCAAGCTTTCTTCACATGGGATTTCAAAGATGTTCAATTGTGGCTGCCTTTTGCTGCCAACCCATGTGAGTTTTCTTCTGGTTTCTGGAAATAAAAGATTCTTCTGAACCAGGCTTGGTGTAGGAAGGTCTGAGGTTTCAATGTGTATCCAATGGGGCTAAAATTTGGATATGTCATAATAGACACCCATTGGAACAACTTGTATGAACAATGTATTCCAATATGAGCAATACAAGTGTATGTTTTGGGCCTTGCAAGTTGACTGCCGAAAATAGACTGGAATTGACTTCATTGCAGTCAGCTTGTGGGCTTGTTTTGGGCTTGATATTCCCTCCTAAAAAATCTGGAAAAATCTGGATCTTCAAACCCTTTGAATTATCTTTCCAAGCATATGCAGCCCAGCTCAAGGAAAAATCGGAAAGCCCTTCAAATGTCATTTTTGGCCCAGTAACGCAGATGCTGCCGAATTTGACCTTAAGTTACCAAAACTTGTATAACTTTCTCTAGAAGACTCGGAATCATGAACCGTAAAATTCTCCAGAAACTAGACTTCCGCATCTTTCCAATGATGTAAGGCTCGTTATCTGGTTCTTCTTGAACAAGTACAGTCCAATCCGGGAAGTTGACTGATCTGCAAACACCATTTTGAGCCAACTTGTCTCCAAAATGCATTTAATGAGTTTCAAGCTTATTACACTGAAACAAACACAAAACTTATTAAAAGCACAAGTTTAACTCAAAAACATAACCAAATGATAAGTTAGAAGGATACAAAATGATATGTAATTATGCACCGATCACCGGTGAACATAGCATGCCCTCGGAAGGCGGTGCCGTTCATCAACTGCATGATTGATGGCGCACAGATGGAGCTCTCAGAGCTAGAGCAGCTGTCGGTAAAGACGGTGCGCGAGCAGACCGGACGAGCTTTCCGGCTTCAGGCTGCGGTGAGTGTCGTGTTTTTGCCAAAGAGGTGGAAGAGGCGAAGATGAAGGCCGTTGCAGACTTCCGAACCTCGGAGGAATTCACAAGATTTTTGGACAAGGAAGTCATGGAATAGTGTGACGATCTTGTGTATCGGTTCAAGCGGTACAACGCTGATAAGAAGTTGAACCTGAACTTCCTCCGGGATCCGCCTCTGCTGCCAGAAGGAGTGACCGAGGAGATGGTGGAGGCGTATAAAGGTGAGGACGCCGATGCTGATTCCACCAGTGACACCGACTCCAGCAGCGAGGAGGAAGATGGTCATCCTGTGCCGACTGCTGCCAGTGTGCCTGCTGCCGAACCGTCGACCGGTGCCGAGCCTGCGTCTACTGATGTCGGTGGTGTGACGACCAATGCTGACCCCCCCTCTGCCTTAGAAACTGATTTATATGAACTGCTGCCGTTTTTGTTTTTTATTTGGTGTAGACAGTTTGGATTATGCCGATTGGCAGTTTGCTAAGACAGATAGCCCAGTTGTGGCTTTTTTATCCAAGTTAATTTTAATTCAAATTTATTTTTTTAACTTTCGTATTCTAGTATGTGTGCTGTTTATGGCACTGTTGTATGTATAGAATGAATTTTTATTTTTTATTTTTATAAATAAATGCCGATTACAAAGGTGATGACCGAAGGTGCGGTCACTTCTTACAAAGGTGATGACCGAAGGTGCAGTCACTTGTAGTAATATTTCAAGTGTTCCACGTTCCATGGGTGGTCGAGCGTTCATCCATCGGAGCCGCGCAATCGGTACGTTCCTGGGCGACAGACTTCGGTGACCTCGTAAGGAGCATCCCAAGAGGGCCCAAGAGTTCCTTCGGAAGGTTTCTTGGTTGCGAGGGAAACCTTGCGCAACACCCAGTCCCCCACTTGGAACGATCGGCGTTTGACGCGCGAGTCGTAGTACCGGGAGGTTCGTTGTTTGTATGCGGCATTCCGAAGCTGAGCTTGGGATTGGTGTTCCTCGATGAGATCAAGGTTTAGGGTGAGTAGAGTCTCATTTTTCTCCGGCGAATAAGATGCCGTTCGGCACGTGGGTGTGTTGATTTCGACTGGGACAACAGCTTCGGTACCGAAAGCGAGGGAAAACAGCATTTTGCCAGTCGACCGTCAGTAGGAAGTGTTGATGGCCCATAGCACCTTTGGAAACAGATCAGGCCACGCACCTTTAGCTGCCCCGAGCTTCTTTTTCAACGTCTTTTTTATGATCTTGTTGATGGCTTCTACCTGACCATTTGATTGTGGGTGTGCTGGAGAAGCGAAGAACAAGTTGATGTTGAATCGGCGGCATAGTTGCCGGAACTGAGAGGAGTCGAATTGCGTACCGTTGTCGGTGATGATTGCGTTCGGGAGGCCGAACCGACAGATAATGTTCTTCCACACAAAGTGCTCGACTCTGGCCGCGGTGATGGTTGCCAAAGCCTCGGCTTTGGTCCATTTTGTAAAATAGTCAATTGCGACGATGGCGAATTTAAGCTGTCCCTTCCCTTGGGGAATGGGCTGACGATTGGAGTAAGCGGTTCGGCAGGCAGTTTTGGGACGGAGCCGAAACGCTGGCAGTGGTCACACTTTTGGACAAGTTTAGTGGCATCAGTATGTAGAGTTGGCCAATAATACCCCTGCCGAACGGTCTTGAAGGCCAGGAACCGGCCGCCAGAATGGTCCCCACAAGCTCCTTCGTGAATCTCCCATAAGATGTGGTCGCCTTGTTGTGGGGTCATGCATCGAAGCAATGGTAAGGAATGACCGCGTCGGTAGAGAATCTATCCAATCGACGGTATCGTGCCAATCGACGGCGGTATCTATCCAATCGACGGTATCTATCCAATCGACGGTATCGTGCCAATCGACGGCGGAGAGTTTTGGCTTCGGCCTTATCATCCGGCAACATGCCGCAGGCGAGGTATGCGTGGATTGGATCCATCCAACCTGGATCCTGCCGAACGGCATGTACCTCGGTTTCAATGGTGCTACGCCGAGCGAGGACTTCGATCGGCATGTGGCGGCCTACGTTGTCGTCGATTGCTGATGCAAGGCGTGACAGGGCATCGACGTGGCTGTTCTCAGATGTATGGATCTGTTGAACCTGATATGCGCTAAAGTGGTGGGGCAATCGGCTGGCGTGTGTCAAGTAGGCAGCCATCGAAGTGTCCTTAGCTTCAAATTCGGTAAGCACCTGATTAACGACGAGTTGCGAGTCGATGCAGATCTTGAGTTGTTTGGCTCCCATCTCTTTAGCGAGCCGAAGGCCTGCCAAAAGGGCTTCGTATTCGGCTTCGTTGTTGGAGGCCTGAAATTGGAAACGGATGGCATACTCGATTGTCGTTTGGTCAGGGGCTTTGAGCACTAAGCCGGCCCCGCTGCCTTGTCAGTTGGATGAACCGTCCACATAGAGAGTCCAGAAGGGAATTGCTGGATTAAATATTCCTTCGGTCGGGTGGGTGACCGAGGCTGCCGAAGCTGTTTCGGAGACAAGGTCGTCAAGATCCGTCTCTTGTGATGTAGTCATTTCGGAGATGAAATCAGCCACGGCCTGCCCTTTCTCGGCAGGCCGAGGGCTATAGTGGATGTCGAATTCATTGAGTTCGATGGCCCATTTCACTAGGCGACCTGACGTTTCCGGCCCTTGCAGTATTTGGCGTAGGGGCTGATTGGTGAGAACGGCAACGGTGTGAGCTTGAAAGTATGGCTGAAGCTTTCGTGCTGAGAGGACGAGAGCGTAGGCGAGTTTTTCCAGCTGGGGGTACCGAATTTCAGCATCCTGCAGCACATGGATTGTATAGAAGATTGGGAGTTCTATGCCGTTCGGCTTGCGGATGAGTACGGAACTAAGTGCCGTTGCTGAAACTGAAAGGTAGAGGATGAGTTGTTCTTCGGGGAGAGGTTTAGATAGTAGGGGTGCTCTGCTCATGTAGGCTTTAAGGTCTTGGAAAGCTCGATCGCATTCGGCAGTCCAGACAATCTGTCGTTTGCTTCCTTTGAGGGCTTTGAAGAATGGGGCACACCGATCGGTGGCTTTTGATATTAATCGGGCCAGAGCGGCGACACGCCCAGTGAGGCTATGAATATCTTTCTGTGTCCTCAGTATCTACATGTCAAGCAATGCCTTGATTTTTTTAGGGTTGGCCTCAATGCCCCGTTGGCTGATCATGAAGCCAAGAAACTTGCTGGAGGTGACAATCGGCCGTTTTGCTTTTGACCAGCATGTCGTCCACATATACTTCCTTTGAAATGCCGATGAGTTCAGAAAAAATCTTGTTGACCAACCGTTGGTATGTTGCTCCGGCGTTCTTTAAGCTGAACGGCATAACATTGTAGCAGTATAGTCCCTTGTCAGTGATGAATGTCGTATGTTTGCAGTCGGCAGGGCTCATGAATATCTGGTCGTAGCTCGAGCATGCATCCATAAAGCTGAGAAGTTCATGGCCTGCCGTGGCGTCTACCAGCTGATCGATCCTTGGCAAAGGGAAACTGTCCTTTGGGCAAGCCTTGTTTAAATCAGTATAGTCCTGACATCTCCAGGCGCCGTTGGATTTTTTCACCAAGACTGAATTTGCCAACCAGATTGGGTAGGTTACTTCCTGGATGAAGCCGATTGTCTTCAGTTTATCCACTTCGAGCCTCATTGCTTCGTACCGTTCGGCATCGTAGGCTCGCCGTTTCTGTCGGATAGGTTTGAAGGTGGGACAAATGGTGAGCTTGTGACTGATGACATTGGGGGCGATGCCGGGCATGTCATTGTAAGACCAAGCGAAGACTTCTGTATTGGCGAGCAAAAAGGTAATGAAATCGGCTCACAATGACGAACTTAGGGTGGTATCGATCCGGACTTGGCGGTCGGGCTGTGCTTCGGAGAGGGTTACCGATTCTAGATCTTCAATGGGCTGTGCCTGGGGGGTAACGGCCTCATCCCTGGGGTCATCTGGTTTATCTGTCCCCCTGCCGTTCGGTTCAGTCGTTCTGGTGGAAACCGAGTATGTTTCACAAAGCGTTGCTCTTGCCGATTCCTTTGTTGCCGAAACGTAACATGACCGTGCACTCAATTGATCCCCTCGCACTTGGCTGACACCAGCGTGTCTGGGGAATTTGAGGAGGAGCATGTGTGGTGACAACATGGCTTTCATTTTGGTGAGCATCGTTCTGCCGATGATGGCGTTGTATGCCGTTGGGCAATCGACTACCAGGAAGTGAGTGTAGATGACCGTTCGTCTGGGGATACTGCCGTTGGCGAACGGGAGCTAGATATTGCCGATTGGTTCAACTACGTCGCCAGAGAAGCTCAGGAGGGGCGTGATATCTTTGTTTAGGTGCTGAGGGTCTATGCCGAGGGCAAATAGTACATTGACCGAACTGCCGGTGTCTATGAGGATTCGGCCCACATCGAAGTCTGAAATATCGGCTCGTATGATCATGGGATCGGAGTGGGGGAAGATGATGCCTCTTTCTTCCTCTTCAGAAAAGGTGATAGGTTCCCAACCGATTCGCCGGATCTTGTCGTTGCGTCCTCCCACTACGCTGAGGATCTGGGGGTGCCGATCGGCATAAACGTAGTTTTTAACGGAACGATTTTTTGGTTTCGGCGATGGGCGCCGCTCCGCTGATCATATTAATCTGCCGATTCGGTGGTTGGTCCGATGCCGTGTTTGTGCTTAGGTACTGATCCAGTTTTCCCTCGTTGATGAGGCGTTCGATAATTTTGTGAAGCGCGATACATGATTCTGTATCGTGGTCGTTGTACTGGTGGTATCGGCAGAAGACACCGGTGTCCTTCTCGTTCTTGCGAGGGAGTTTGCGGTTGTTCGACTTCGGAATCATCTGATTTTCTGTCAGGAGGACGTGCTCGTAGGTGGTGTTGAGCAAAGTGAAGATTTCCTCCGGCCGATTCTTCTTCGGATCTCCAAAGTTGCTCCGCCTGCCGAAGTCCGTGCCCCTTTTGTTACTGTCCTGCTGATCCTGGAAGTTGTCCTTTCGCTTGTTTCTTGCTTCGGAAGGATCGAGGGCTTGATTTGTCGTCCGATTTGCTAGGAATCGGTCATAGTTTTGTGTCGAAGGCCGATCGGCCGGTGTTGTTTTGCTCGGTGGTGCCGAAGCTGATCCTCTGGAGTTGAAATGTTCGGCTTTGGCGTGGATAGCTGTTCGGTTCATTTTTACACATGATTTATCATGTTATTCACCCATTATTTTGAGTTAGTTCTTGACATTTTATAGCTTTTTACTTCCTTTTTGTGTTTTCATAGGTTTTACCTTAGTTAGAATGAAAATGAGCTAAAAGTGCATTATTTGTTATATATTCTGATTTTTGTTCATTTTCGTAGGTCAACTTCGTGGCCTTGGATCAGCATGCTCCTAATTTGAGCTCCATTGGACAAGTGTAGCCTATCCAACTGATCTAACAATTGATGCTGGCTCTGGAAGTCTGTTTTGGGCCAGTTTTCACCCCCACTTAATAGCATTTTATTTCTACTTGTTACCACACCTTTTGGTAACAATGGATTGCATTTGAGTGGGATTTCCTGAGTCAATTGGAGCCTTGGAATATACTTTAAAACAAAGCTTCATCATTTGCAAGGAGACAAAGGATAATGGGTGAAGACTTTGGCAATAGAATGCTAAAAGTAAGAGCTGTAAAGGAGGAAAGAGAAGGAAGCAAAGGGATTGCAATTTGATTTGGGGGAGCTTTTGAATGTGGGATTGATGCTTGGTGTGATATTGAGCAGATTTTGGAGCTAAGAGCTAAGGAAGGAGAAGGAGGTGCAGCCAAGGAAGAAGGGAGAAGACTTCCACCATTAAAGACTTCAAGCTTTCATCATTTCCAAATCTGTAAACTCTTTCTAGTTATATTTCGAATTTGTGTTTGAAATGATTATGAGGAACTAATCTCCATAGCTAGGGCTTAGGTTGAAGCCCTAAACATGATTACCTTATTGTTTTGATGCTTGAGTGTATGAATTTCTAGATATTGTTGATGAATTCCAATTCACCAAATTAATCTATCTTTGATGTGTGTTTTTCCTTGGTTGGCCATCTTTGAAAGCATGCTTCTTGAGATTGTTGGGATTATGTGTATCTTCATGTTATCCTAAGCAATGAATGGATGAAGTAAGAATCATCCATGTGAATTGGTTTCTTGATTACCTAATGTAAACATCATGCTATTAGGGTTCTTGTGGTGTACATATTCTCTTGAGCTTAATGAGTTTTTCTTGTAATTGAATCAAAGTACTAAGCACACCTTGATTCGGTTATAGGGAAGGCACAAGCATTGTAGCACTAGTACTGCACTTTACGTATATTAGAGAGAATCAATGCGTCTTGAGCCACTAGTACTGGTCTTGATTGCGAACATCTTCATCAACACACTTAGAGTTCATCACTTGAGTATCCATGAACATGGGTAGAATTGTTTAGGGTGGATTCCGAAACCCTAGTGTTTGTTACTTGGTACTTTCACATTTTGATAACTCATCTCTACCATTCTCATTTAAATTCAAAGTCCATTTACTTTCTTGCAATAGAAATAGGTCACTTGAAACAAATCCAACCCCCCCCCCCCCCCAATGTGTGTGTGAGTTGTGTGTTCGACACGTTGTGTGTCTTGTTTACTGAATTTTATTTGTTTCCGTAATTGTTTTTGACTTTTGGTCCACGTAGTGTTCTTCCATTTCTGTGCTGAATCCAATCGTATAAAGAACGTGAATTTTGGAGAAACGGTTGGAAAGTTATAGGTCAAAAACTGGACAGAGGTCGAAACTGAAAAACAGAGAAAACGACTATGTGCAAAAACGACCGGTCGCTTTTACCTCACGACTGGTCGCTCATCACACAAATTTGAAGTTTCGACTCTGTGCAAAAACGACCGGTCGCTTTTACCTCATGACCGGTCTCCAGATACTGTTCACAGCACTATTCATTACTTGTGTTGTTTCATTTCTTTTACACTTCTTTACTCATTTTTAGTTTCCATTTTGTACTGTGTTTGTGTGTTGTGTAAAATTAGTGTTCTTTACGTACTCAAATTAGAACTTATAGGAAGCCGACAAGTTCTTCATGGGATCGACCCCGTACTTACATAATATATACTTCATTAGATTCGTGCACTTGTGAGTATTTTTAATTGGTTGTTTGCACATTAATTTGTGTCCTTTTAGGAATGCAACAATAGCTGACTGTTTCATCAGCTCGGCGTAGGTGGTCCAGTTGCTGCTGTGGACTAGATAGCGAAATTGAGATAATCGAAGGCCACTTTTGAAGGCACCAAAGGCTGCCTTATTGTCAGTTTCAGGACATCGGGAATATTCGTGGCTGAACCTAGCCGCATATTCTCTCAGAGGCTCATCGTCTTGTTGCCGAACGGTATAAAGGTCATTGGCAGAATACAAGCGATCGGTCTGAATCATAAAATGGTTGAGGAAGGTTTGTTTCAATTGATCGAAAGAATCAACTGTACCTGGTTCCAATCGGTAAAACCAATTTAAGGCAGCTCCGGCCAGGGTGGAGGGGAACAATAAGCATTGGCCTTCGTCGGTGAGCCCTTTGCAACCCAAAGCCGATTGAAAAGTGTGGATGTGAGTTACAGGGTCTTCCACCCCTGAGTAGAACGATATTCGGAGTGCTTGGACCTCTTTTTCGTGTCTGAACGTTCGGATGCGATTGGTGAATGGTCCCGGTTGTACCTTTCCCCACGTTAGTGTCCGAGCTTGGTTATGTTCTTCCTCAATGTGGTTCATCTTTTGGAGGAGAAGACGGATGGTGGGATCGGTGGAGGGGAGATCGTCACTGAAGGGTTCTGTTGCTCGGTTCTCTATGTGTCGGCCAGCATTGTGGCCCTGAGCCTCTTGATCTGCCGTTCGGCTGGAGTTCCTCCCATGGCCTCCTTTGCGCCGATCGTTATCCTCGTTTGATCGGTGGCTATCTTGTCCTTTCGAAGGTCCCGCCGATCGATAGGAGATAGTGGTTCCTGGTGAGGTTGGAACATAATCTGATTCATCCGTTTCCTCCAGGCCGATTGGGCCGTACCTTTGGCGTAAGGGGGACTTTGGTTCGAGCACCTCTAATCGCCGACCGTTGAGTTTTGCTCGGATCTAGATGGGTGAGGGTTGCCGTTCCTTGCGCCGATCGTTGATCCTGTCTCGAAAATCAGAGTACACTTGGTATTCCGGGTGACGCTCCCTTGGGGAGGGTATGAACAGCCTTCGGGAGGCAGATGGCTTGCCTGTGGCTTGCTGCTTCCCCTTATCCTGAGCGCTGGGCTTCCGCACGCTTTTAAACGACTTCTCCTGCCGAAGCTGTATGGTCCGTTCCAGACCGTCCTGCAGCTGGTTTGAGTGCGTTTGCTGATCGTGAAGCTGCCTCTGGGTGTCATCAAGTTTAGAGGAGAGGATATTGTTGTGCTCCTGCATTTTTGCCATTTCCCATTGTAGAGTCTCCATGTGGGCTTCCAGAGTATTTGGTCGAACAGGCGTCTCTGTCCGTGGTGTATTGGGCAGGGGGGCTGGGCTAGCTCCGCCACCGACGCCGATGATGGGACCATCGGTAGGGTTTGCCGAAGATGGATTCATATTTTTGGAAAATGGAGTTTTGAGATATGGGCTGATTGACTATCGATTTCCCACAGACGGCGCCAATCTGTTGGCACTAAAACTGAACACATAGAGATGAGTGCAACTTACAAGTGATGTGGATGATCTAGAGATCGATTGAGTGCTTGACGCAGATTCTTCCTGTCCTCGGATGCCGATCCTGAATAAAAGGAAGCCGAGGCTCGTGAGGTCTATGGAACCGGTGTGGAACCAGCCTAAGACCCTCCGATGCCAAAGTAAGTTTGTTTTTAAGAGCTTTTGCTACTGACAATGTATTTAGCATAAAAGTCAAGCTGAAAAGTCTTACCCCTTGTATTGTAGTGAAGGGGCCTATTTATAGAGGGCATTTGGTATGCTCTTAGTACTTAATTTCGATGTGGGACTCGTGGGAGGGCCCTATGAGGTTGACACGAGTCTTTGGATATTTTGGGCTTGGCCTTCGAGGTTTGCTCCGCAGAATCGGTAGGCGATACCGATTGTAGACTCCACTAGGCGTCATCAGTAGCCTATACCGATTGTTCGCTGCCTTGGGCAATTGGGGGTTTTACTAATCCACGTGTCGAAGTATGAGTGGAGGGTCAAATACGGTACAAACACACGTCAACACCAAACGAGACGGCACAAGATTGGCACAGTTTGGCACGGTTTCAAGATGGTTTCGGTATTCCGGTTTTGATGCCCACCCCTACTTTGCCCTGCTCTGCTTGGTCAACTGGTCAACCACCAATCCACATTCATTGACAAAAAAAAAAGCTTCACTAACCCACCAACCCATACTCACAAACCATAATGACGAATGTGATTATGGGCACAATTAATGTGTACCAGTATCCTTAATGTCTCCACCACACTAAATTAAGCGTGAGTGGGAAGGGAAGTGCAATTCTGATATAAGCATACATTTGACGATGTGACTCTTAATTGTGAGTGAGTGAGTGAGTTAGTGGTATTAGGTAATCTTTTCAGACCTTAACAAATAAGAAATGAGAATTATTTTAATGGGCTGTTTCAGCAACTAGTTGATTCCTCTTTTCATTTTGTTAGGGTAACAGCATCTTCAAGAGTAGTAGCAAATAATTTTTTTTAAATTGAAGTTTGTTGACCTATATGGTAATTTGAAAGCCTTATTTGCTACTTGAATAATTTTTGCTTTAACAGACTCTTCAATACAATTAATACAATATCATAGAAAAAAAAATTAAAAAAATGAAAACATGTGAAAAATGTCTATGTATTTATTATATGAAAAGAAAAAATGCACGTTTTAAACATTTTCAATCTAAGTTTTGTTTTTTCGAAGTAAAATTAAATGTTTGAAGAGCTAAAGTCAACTTACCAATCCTGAAGAGAGAGAATGATGTTGAAACTTTGGTTGAAGAAGCTGTTTGAGAGAGTTTTTCTGATGTGGCTCACCTATTTTAGAATTTCAAAACTGTTAAAGAGGCTATTGGAGATGCTCTATGGTGTGGCAAACAGGATTGCAAACCTTGCTTTTGCTTTAACCGATTCGATCACATATTGGTTGAAGATATGTTTTAACTTGTTATGTTTTTTAATATATCTGATCGTTTCCTTCAACAACAAAAAAACAAATCAGAAATGAGAATTATTATAATGGTCTATCATTTCATTGAAAACATTGAAACGTGAAACAAAAATGGGACCGGCAATTGAGTTTTTCATCATTTAACACGCTTCGAAGTTGGAAGGAACTTCTCTGGTCATTTTGTGAAAACAGATGCGTGGAAAGGAAACTGATGCCCAATTGTCCATTCTTCCTTTCTTACAAGTCTAAGTCGTTGCAATGAATGGACAAGTTGCATTTGGCAACTCGCGAATTTCTTCCTCCATGGCAATCATGTGCCCCACTCTTTGGCAATGGCAACTTGTTCTGCCTTCATAAATTGGCACTGCAACAAATTATTCAATCATACTTGTCTGTTTTCGGTGCTCATGGAGAGAAGTCGTTTCGTCTTGTCAATGACGTTGTTGCTGCTGAAGTACAGTTCTGTAGGCACAGGTGTAGCACAACCCAACATCACCACCGACCAGTCTACTCTTCTTGCTTTGAGATCCTATATCACTAGTGACCCTCACAACATCTTGGTCAACTGGTCAACCACCACCTATGTCTGCAACTGGATTGGCGTTACTTGTGGAGCTCGCCACCTCAAAGTAGCATCATTGAATCTCTCGTACATGGGTTTCACAGGAACCATTCCACCACATTTAGGGCCTGTTTGGGAGTGCCTCTCAATTTTGTTTGCCTCATTGTTTGGGGGTGGTGGAAATCCACCTAACCCGGGCACGAAAAGAATAGCGGCCGGGCCTTGTTCAAATGTGGCCAGGTGTTCAGTCGCAACGCTGGGCAGATCTGGAAGGCCTTGAAAGTGGCGGGGCAGGTTTGGAAAAATGCGGCCAGGATAGCTCGAGATGTGGAGAATTGGCGGCCGAGATTATTAGAGATGTGCGCCCAGGTGTTGATTGATTATTGCAACCGGGCAGCTAGAGTATCACGGCCGGGGTGTGTATGGAAGATGTCGGCCGGGTGTTTTGGTTTGAAGCCGGGATGGAGCTCAAAGGCGGCTGGAGCGATCCATGCTGGGCAAGGTTGCGGCCGGGCTAATCTGTTGGAGTTTTGCGGCCGGGCATCGTTCGAGATGAGGCCAGGCGTAGTTCGAAGTGCGGCCGGGTTTGAAAGTGGCTGGGGCTATGACATTTGTTTGGGCACAGCCAAAACTATTGGATAAATATGCGGCCGAGTCTTTGGGTTGAAGTTTTGGAACCCTGGCGGTCGAGAATTTGAAATACGGACTGAAGGAGTGTTGCGGCTGAAAAGTTTGGGTCCTTTACAAACTGGGCTGAAAAGGATTATTGTCTTATTATATACATATATATAATAGATAGAGGAATGCAATATTGCGGCTGGAGGTCTTTGGATTGTTGGAATATACGGCCAAGAGTTAGAGCACGGGCTGAAGGATTTGAATGTCAAAAATCCAATTGTCCTTATATATGTATATCAATATGCGGCTGAAGCCTTGAAACTCATGCAATTGTGCAATATTATATATATATATATATACATGTATATAATATGAAATTTGATATATGTTATATGGGAGGCAATATAAGAGAAATCGAAGGCCCAAGTTCCAAACCACCAATTCAAGCCCAGAATTTTCAGAGGTTTGTGTGCACACGACGGAGGCTTCACAAGGAAAGAAATCAATGAGTTTGATAATAAATTCGAAAGTTCCAAAGCAAGGAAGAATCAAGCATGTCAGAATATCTCAATCAATGCAATCCCACGGATTTAGGAAGGCTTCGAAAGGAAAGATTTTTAAGAAGAGTTGACATTGGCCATTCAATGGCCAGCCCATGGGCTGACGAGTGCCCTATATAAACCTCATCAAACGAAGACATCAAGGACACACAACATCAAACAGACAAACCTATCTTTCGTCTCGCACTTTTCTTTTCCTAGACTTAGGATTTTACTTTTCATGCACCTAGTGTAGCGAGTTTTTCCTTTTCTTAGTGTAAGTTTAAATTCTTGCAATTTACATTACCTTGTCATTTAAATTCAAGTTTATTTCAATTGCTTTACTTTTCATTGTTATCGCACTTCAATTAAGTTTAATTTCAAGTTCATTTTACTTTATCATTCTGATCGCTTTCATTTCGTTCTTGCTTTATTTATTGCTTTGATTCATTTTATCGCACTTTAATTCTCGTATTTACGTTATTTATCTTTCGCACTTTACTTTACGCATTTTTCTTTAAATTATATTTAAGTTTAAGCACCTTTACTTTACGCACTTATTCTTCGTTTCATTACGTTTCACCTTCAATCTTCATCTCCACCCACTCCACATCATTTGGTCGCTCACATAAAGCCTTGACCCCGAGGTAGTGAAAGAACCTAGGCCGTGAGGAGGTTCCTTGCTCGGCCGAACAATCGTTTGATTAAAGTCAAATCTCGGACGCAACACATCCATCTACTCACATTCCATTCAAGCCCAAATTCGGGGCTTGGTGGTGGCACGCCCCGCACTCAAAAAAGAAGAAGGACCAAAAACTCCTTCAGTCGGCCTACCCGGCCGAAAAGAGGGAAACATTCATATAACAATATATGACGTTTACGAAAAGTTTGAGAAAATCTTCTGCAAATGGTGTTCATAGAAAACCTAAGCTTTTGCTAGCAAGTTTCCCACATTCCGAAAAGCATGCAATATAAAATATAAAGTTGTTGCAAATTTATTTATTGTTTGGGGAAAGATTTTCTTTTTAGTTTATTAGTCATCCATTTAATCTTATTATGTTAATGGTGACAAATTGTTCATTAAAAGAAAAAATGCTTACCGTCAATTTTTATGTCAAGTAACCTTGTCACATCGCATGTGATCCAAAAATATTCCCACAAAAATAATATGACACGATCGTTTTACTTAACAATTTTGTTTAATGAGAAGTAGGTCTCCTTAATTTTACCATTAACTTATTGTCAAGCCTTCTACTTCAACATTTAGTTGCTTGAAGTCTCAATGTTGCTGCCCGAAAAAAACAAATAAAGAGTCAAACTTTTATCATGAATGTTAGATTTATTATTGTTACAACTATAAACTTTCGATTGGCCAAAAAACGAAAGGAAAAAAAAAACAATTTACCGACAAAAGGGCCATGGCAATTTGCTCAAAGTTCAAAGTTGAAGTTGAAACCAAAAACATGGTAGCATGAGAATTGCAACTTCCATGTTTGACAGCGCAACATAAACATGGGAAATAAGAAGTTTAACGGCTCTTTGTGTGTTGGATGAACCATGAGATGCAAGAGGCTGACACTTTGTAGAAGAAGAACCAGCTTATTTTCAACCAAGTAATCTTTAGCCACTTAGTGGGTAACACGTGTGTTATACTAAACAGGTGCTGACAACGTCACGCGTAGGCAATCTCTCAATCCAGCCTAACTGTGGGAGCAATTTTCCCCACAAGAATATTCACCCAAGATTCCTTCGTCTTCTCCGCTTCCCTTTCTCCCTGCAAAACAAATCGGAGTAAAAGGACCACACCCGGGGGGTGTTGGCCAAAGGCCCTCCGATGCCTAAGTTAGGTTGGGAGTTTCAAGGAAAACCGGGTGGCCGGAGCCGTGTGTGGTGGCCGGAGCCTTGTGTGAGAGAGAGAAAGAACAGGAAGGGAGAAGGGTTTATGATAAATAATTTATGCGGAGTTTCAGTAGGAATTCAGACGTACCTCAATCCTCGTGCGTAGCCAATATTTATAGAGGGTCTCAAAGGCTTTAATTTGGGCGAGGTTGGTGGGGTTGGTGTATTTAGGGGTTAGGGATTTAATCAAATCCCTAATTAAGACAAAAATCAAAGACATCTAATTTAAATCAAATAACCTCCTAATTAATTCAGATAATCCCCAATTAGGCTAGGTAACTCCCAATTAGGTCAAATAATTCCCAAATTGGTTGGCCTAATTATTTGACCTAGGGTGAGATATTTTGCTTCCACAAATGCCCCCCAGCTTCTGCATGGCGCGTGGTGGCATATAGGAGATGTGAATTAGATGTTGGGCTGTTCAGCTGTAATTGGGCTTCCTTCTGTGACTTGGGCTCCTTGGGCTCCTTGGGCTCCTGAGTGGAGGAGGTTTTTGACTTGCCAATTGGACTTTGACTTGGGCAGTCTAGCTGTAACTGGGCTTCCTTCTTGGATTTGGGCTCCTGAGTTGAGGAGGTATTTGACTTGCTAATCTTTTGACAGTATGAGTCAAGGCGATCATGTGTGGCACACAAACGTGCTGGAAGTCATCCGCAGATGGGAAGGGGAGGTCAGCGACGGTCTGCTCGTTCCTCTCACCTACTGTGATGGTATGTTGTATCCCTTTGATCTGCCATAGTCTTTCTGAAACTTTACTGTGTATCTGACTGACTTCCGTCTTCTGATTGCAGAGAATGATATCTGCAAGAAGCTCGATCTCAGACCGGACATGACCTAGGTTCATCATGCTCTGAACATCCCGATCAGGTTCTGTGAATGGCGCTGGTTGTTGAATGAACATCGGAAGGAGGTTGGTGGTCTGCCCCCTGTTGAAGATGTTGAAAGATGGAAGCTACATGGCTCAGACCTAAGTGATCTGCCAGCTGAGCAGGAGGAGTCCTCAATCGAGCTCCCCGAGGAGAGGAAGGCTAGCAATAGATCTGCCCACGATGAAGTCGCAGTCTCACGATCAAGGGATACGTCTCCACAGCGAAAGCAACCGAGACTTTCTTCTGCCACGAGCAAGTCTTTCTCAAAGAGGGTCCCGTCTGCTGAGAAGGTCCTTATGGGAGTTGCTCCTGCCTCGTCTGCCAGGATTAAGCGCCTCGTCAGCGTGAACAGTAAGCATGTCAATAGCATATAGGAGATTCAGGCTATTCTACTCAAGTCTCCGGCCGAACTGCCCAAAACCTGTGATATGCCTTATAAAGAGGCTGCATAGAAGCAGGGTTTGGGTTGCCTGCACTGATCCGAGGATCAAACTGAGAGGACTGTGCTGATCGGTGCATAAATTACATATCATTTTGTACCCTTTTACCTTATGATTTGGTTATGTTGTTGAGTTAAACTTGTGCTTTTAATTTTTTTTGGGTTTGTTTCAGTTTAATAAGCTTGAGACTCAATAAATGCATTTTGGAGACAAATTAGCTCAAAACAGTGTCTGCAGATCAGCCAACTTCACGGATTAGACTGTACTTCCTCAAGAAGAACCAGATAATGAGCCATACATCATTGGAAAGATACGGAAGTATAGTTTCTGTAGAATTTTACGGTTCATGATTCCGAGTCTTCTAGAGAAAGTTATACATGTTTTGGCAACTTAAGGTCAAATTCGGCAGCATCTGCGTTACTGGGCCAAAAATCACATTTGAAGGCCTTCCCGATTTTTCCTTGAGTTGGGCTGCATATGCTTGGAAAGATAAGACAAAGAGCTTCAAGATCCATATTTTTCCAGATTTTTCAGAATGAAGCCACAAGCCCAAAACGAGCCCACAAGCTGGCTGCAATGCATTGTCATGCATGACATATGCATGATGAAGTGTTGTTGATTGTGGGAAAGTTTGGTGAAGCATATTCAATATCTATTTTTGAGTGGAATTTTGCAGCAGCCAAAAGATGATGAAATGGGAGCTGCAACATTAAGCCTAAAGACAAGAGGAATTGTTTTCAAATGCAATAGTGTGTTAGGTGAATTAAGTGTTGTAAGTTGGTGAAGTGAGTGTGCACTACTACAAAAAGGGCAAAAGACGACCAGTAAACAACGACGGTAGATCAAAAAACCGTCGTTGTTTTTTAAAAGATGACGGTAATAGAAACCCGTCGTAGAAACATACTTTAAACACCTAAAAAAACCGCAGACGTATAGATATTGTGAAACCACGACATAGCAAATTAAAAAAGCGTCGTCTTATTACAAAGGTATTTTCAGAGTTAAAATCTGAACCTAAAAACAACGACTGCATCTATGAAATCACCGCCGTAGAAAGTAAAGACGAAGATATAAAAATAAGACGCCGTGTTAATTAATTAATAAACACGACTCAATTTTCTTAGTCAGCGACGCATAAATTCAAAGGAATCTACGACGGTTAATTTCAAACAAAATCGACGATTTAAATTAAGTTACCACGACTGTAAATATAAATTTATCGACTTTTTAATTATACTATACTACGACGGTATCCATAACTCTACTGTCGCATAATTGTACTAACCACGACGGTTTGTTAAATTAACGACGTGCAAATTTTATGCGATTATTCGTCTATCATTACCAGAATGAACTCTGTTCCTCATCATAATCGAACCAGAATGAACAAAGGCAATGTTTTAGAAGTGGATGATGTGCCAATTACTCTCACAAGGAGTTTGAGGGCAAGAAGCTTGTCTCAGCCGCCAAGGAAGGTCTCAAGCTTGATGAGAGTGAAGACGAGGCAAAGAAGAAGGAAGAGTTGAAGGAGAAGTTTGAGGGACTCTGCAAGGTTGTCAAGGATGTTTTGGGTGACAGAGTGGAGAAGGTTGTGGTGTCTGACCGTCTGACCGTGCTGGACTGCCAACATGGAAAGAATCATGAAGGCTCAGGCCTTGAGGGATAACAGAGCGGCTGGGTACATGTCGAGCAAGAAGACCATGGAGATCAAAACACTCCTCGATTCCCATTTTCATCAAAATCAACTGTTTCTTCAAAACTCCTGTGTAGCAAGGGTGGAACCAGACTTAGAACTTGTTGTGGGTTGTGCCCTCGTATGCCTTCAAACGGGCAAGTGCGGCTGCAAACCCATGCAGGTTCTAAGGCTGGTTCCACCCTTGCTACACTGAAAAATGAAAGCGAGGTGAGACAGAGAGGTGATGTGCCTCCAGAGAGGTGAGAAAAAGTTGAAACCCTAATTGAAAAATGAAGACGACAGAAAGACAGAAAACCCATTATTTATAAACAAATCTTTTATACCACGTCGGTTTTTTTACATTATAGACGTTTATATATAACATACACGTCATTTAAATTTTCAAATAAGGTCGTATAAATTATTTAACAACGACGCTATTTAACAACGACGTTGTAATTTTTTGGAAAATTAATTTATTGTGTAATTAAAAAATTACACGTCGGTATGAGTAATAAACACGACGTGGAATTAATTTTGCACGTCGGTATGAGTAATTAAAACGACGTGGTATTATTGAATATAAGGTCGTTGGGTAAATTGGAAAATGACGATTCATCTTTTTTGAAAAAACATTTGTCGTGTAATTCGTTTTAAAAACGTCGTTTCATTAAAACATACCGTCGTGTAAAGTAATATTATAGGGCAGTAATAACAATAGCGCCGTATAATGTATCATACTAGGGCGCATAATATTAATAGCGTCGTTTTTATGAAACGGTTTTTTATTATTTTAAACTTTTCGCCTTCCTGACCCATACTTGCACTGTTTCCAAACCCGAGAAAAACTTTCAAGCTTCTCTCATTTTTCATTCTCCAAGAACTGTTTCAAACTTTCAAGCTTATCTCCTCTTCGTCTTCATCTCTGAACTGAAACACCAAACTCCAGAAGAAAGCTTTCATCGCAAGCAAAGGGTAAGCATTTCTGGAAGGATTTTTGTTCCTGTTTTGCATGCGCATATCATTTTCGTTTTTTTAAATCTTTTTACATTTTTTCTTTCCAAGTTTGATAAAATTTGCAGACAAAGACGAAAAGTTTCCAAGTTTGAACACTACTCTGGTTCTTTTACTTCAACTAAATAAGACGACGGTGGCTTGTTATTTACGTGGTTAGATTTATAGACCATGACGGTTCGCCAGTCACCCTAGCGTCGTGTGAAAGTGTTCTTCGTTGTTTTTTAAAATGAGATCCTTTTTTTGTTTTTGATTTTTAAGGATATATTCATCGCATGTTTGATTTCTCTGAACAATGGTTTTTGTTTCGAAAATCTTTTTAATTATTTTCCTGTTGAAAATATTTTACGTTGTTCCTAATTTTTTTTGTGGTATAGACGACAGTATATTAATATTTACGTCGTTTTATTTTAATACCACGGCGATTTTTATTATTAACGTCGTTGTAATATTTAATACTCTGTTTTTTGATTATATCATAAGACGTCGGTTGTTTATTATTGACGTCGTCGTAATATTTTATCACGTCGGTTATTAATTACCGTCGTTTAAATTTATTATTACGTCGTTTGTTTTGTTCTTACGTCGTTTGAAATATTATAATACGTCGTAGTTTATAAATAATCGTCGTGGTTTTTCTTAATTTCACTGATAAATTTTCACTTGCAGGTTTAATTTGTCTGTAACCATGGTTTCTCAATCCCAAAGTAAGGAGTCTAGCTTGAAAAAAAATGAATCCTCGAAGAAGGAGCTTAGTGTTGTAAATCCTCGAACCAAGTCCTCGAAGAAGATGAAGTTTGTTTCATCTTCTGAGACAGAACCAGGCAGCACGGCAACTATTTCTGAGGAGCCAAAGTCAGGTCGGGGTATGAGCACAATGCCCCGTGTTGTGCAGAGAAAAATTCAGAAAATCAAGCCTGTTGTTGAGTACAATGAAGAAGGGAAACCATATGGCCGTGCACATAATGAGATGCAGTCCTACATTGGTGTGTTGGCACGCTCCAGAGTCCCACTTGTGGACAAGAAATGGGTTCAAATATCCAAGGATATAAAAGAGCAGATTTGGGAAGCCGTTGACATGGCTTTTGTGGTTGGTAAAGGGGGCAAGCAAATGGTGCTATCTTCTGCCGCCAAGAAATGGAAGGATTTCAAGTCTACACTAACGAGGTTTCATATCCTTCCATTCATCAAGGAGCATGATAGATTAAGGCAGCCCCCTGAAACATACAAATTCATAGAGAAAGCTCAATGGGATGCCTTTGTAGCTTCAAGGTTGTCTGAAAAATTTGGGGCTG
The DNA here is from genome assembly GCA_020521455.1 of Prunus kanzakura. Taxonomy (NCBI): domain Eukaryota; kingdom Viridiplantae; phylum Streptophyta; class Magnoliopsida; order Rosales; family Rosaceae; genus Prunus; species Prunus kanzakura. Next base: position 1,732,347 of record BPUM01000811.1, read on the forward strand.
TGCATGAAGAACAATCACAGAGGAGGGAGAAACTCGAGTACAATCATCGATTGTCTCGAAAAGGATATGTTGGTTTTAAGGAGGACTTGAAGGAAATCATGCCTGGGGTAGATATTGATCGATCTACCTTATGGAAAAAAGCAAGAGAAGACAAACATGGTAACATCCCGGATCCAAAGACTGCAGAGAAAGCAAAATTAATTGTAAGCCTACTCACTCTGTTTTAAAATTTTTATTACGTCTGCTGTTATATTTTTGCGTCGTGTGAAAAGTTTTACTACGTCGAAATATTTTAAAACGCGTCGTTAAAGGTCTGAATCTGGAATCCATGCTCTGTTTTTTGTAATTATATCATAAGACGTCGGTGGTTTATTATTGACGTCGTGTAATAAATTAATAACGTCGGTATTTAGTTAGCGTCGTCTGAAATACTATATTACGTCGATTGTTATGTTATTGAGTCGTGCGAAATATTATATTACGTCGAGTTTTTATAAATAACCGTCGTTTGTTTTCTTATTCTGACTTCTTATTATGTCTTTTTGTTAGGATGATTTGCAAAAGCAAGTCTCTGAAGGCACTCTTTCTCTGTCAGGAACCAATGATGTTTTGACAATGGCTTTGGGTCCCGAGCATCCAGGTAGAGTTAGAGGGGTAGGGGCTGGGGTTTCCCCTAAGCAATACTTCAATTTACCTAGACAACAGAAGGTAAAGTTTGCCGATCAATTGAAGGAAAGTGTAAGACTTGTCCTTCAAGAAGAGACTTTGAAAATGGAGGCTAGATCAAGGGAAGAGAGTTTAAAGATGGAGGCTAGGACCAAGCAATTGGTAGAAGCTGAGAGGGAAAATTTGCTGAGTCAGCTTTCCAAACTCATCCCCAATTTTGATTAAAGCATGCTGAAATTGAATACAATGTCCCAAATCCAAGGGCAAAGTCCTAAAAATCCAATGTCGGACAAAGCAAGCTGCTCAGGGGCACTTGATGTTAGAGCCCTTCAATTTGAGGAGGATACTGCCAAGAATGGGGAAAAGCAGGAAGAAATGGTAACGTTTTTGAACTTTGAATTCTCTGTTTCTCTGTTTATATTTACCGTCGTGTTAAAGTTATACCACGACGCTCTTGTATTAAACCGCCTTCTGTTAACGTTTACCACGACGGTGAATTTATTTGTTTTTAATTTTTTTACAATGTCATTTATATATTTCTTTATTTCTTAAAACAGAAATCCGGGGAAGTAGAAAAGACAGTAGAAGGAAAGATACTTGAGATAGTTGAACAGGTAAATTCTCATAACTTAGCCTTTTTCATTTTTTTTTTCAATTCTCATTACCGTCGTAATTCTTTATTTAACGTCGTTTAATAAATTTTACACGTCTGTAATTATTACATACCGTCGTCTGTTGTTGAGTACCACGACGGTTTAATTTAATTTTTTACTTTTTGTACAATGTCATATATATTTCTTTATTACTTAAAACAGAAATCTGGCGATGTAGAAAAGATAGTAGAAAATATAGAGGAAAAGAAAGATGAAATGGTAAATTCTCATGACTTTGCCTTTTTAATTTGTTTTTCAATTTTCAGACGTCTATATTTTCTTTAAACCGTCGTTTGTTTTAAATTTCCACGGCAGTTTTTATTTAATTGAATGTTTAAATTTTTGTACAAGTTTACATAACGTCGTAGTATATGAAACACCACGACGTTTATTATTTACCGTCGTCTAATTAAATATAGACGTCTGTAATTATTTAATAACGTCGTTTGTTTTTCAGTACCACGACGGTTTAATTTAATTTTACTTTTTCATTTTTTTTTACTTTTTGTACAATGTCTTATATATATTTCTTTATTTCTTATAACAGAAATCTGGGGATGTAGAAAAGATTGAAGAAAAGAAAGATGAAAAGGTAAATTCTCATAACTTTGCCTTTTTCATTTGTTTTATTTTCTTTAAACCGTCGTTTGTTTAAAATTTCCACGCCATTTTTTATTTAGTTGAATGTTTAAATTGTTGTACAATCTTTCTTATATATATATATATCTCTTTATTTTTTATAACAGCAATCCAGTGTTGGAGAAGAGAAAATTGAAAAGGTAAATTCATTAATTATGAATTTTGCATTTGAATTAGACGTCAGTTTTATTTAAACGACGTAATAAAGTATTCATTACGACGGTATTTTTTGTACCGTCGTGTAACTCATTTTAAGACGACGTTTATTATTTAAAACGTCGTTGTTATTTATTTACCACGTCACTTTATGTTGCTTTATTTGTTCAAACAGAGTACTGAAGTACCAGATTATTCAAAGCTGGAGTTGCCATCTTCTTTACAATCCCTTTGTAGTTATGTTGAATCGACACTAAAGCCTCAGGAGAAGGCTATGTCCTTTACTATTGAGAAGGAGGTGTTTGGCATAGATCGTAACACCTTCGTCTTGCATGAAGATATTACCCAATTTGCTGGTATGGAAGAAATTGGGGCTACTGTCGTTGCAGTATATATGAGGTTTGTCCTTATCAAATATTCATTTGACACTCTCCTTTATGTTTAAAAAAAAAAACACTCATGTGGTTTCAATTCATATATTTAGGTGCCTATTTGATCATCTGAAAGCTGCAAATATGGTGAATATGGTTGGCTTTATCGACCCTGCTGCAGTTAGTGCCGACGATGGTTCATTAACTGACAAATCACGTCTCGTAGCCAATCGACTTCAAAAAACAGATGGTGAACAGATTTTCCTGATGCCTTACAATCCAAGGTTAGTCTCCAAACAAAAAACAGGATTTTGTTTGTATGATGCTCTGCATATAAAACTATTTAACCTTTATATTTATTTTGTGCAGCCGTCATTGGGTCTTGATCATTGTGAGAGCAAAGAAGGAGACCGTCTATTTTCTGGATCCACTGCCTGGAAATCGTGTTGTGGATGAGGACGGGAAAAACATAGTGAACTCTGCTCTAAAAATGTATAATACACACATAGGCAGAGTAGGCCGTAAAACACCTCTTTGGAAAACTCTGCCCGGCACTCCAAAGCAACCAAGCAGTGTAGAATGTGGGTATTATGTCATGCGCTTTATGAGAGACATCATAAAGGATACTTCCCTGGATTTTGAGAAGACGGTAAGAAGAAAATTTTCAGATTTATTTTTTATGTCGGTTTTTATATTATCAACGACGGTAAATTAAAAATGACGTCGTTGAATATATATCCTACGTCGGTAAATGAATAATAGCGTCGTCTGTGAGATTAATCTTTGTTTATGGACTGCAGTTTGCCAAAGGAAAGAATCAAGCGCCATACCCCCAAGCTGCCATTGACGAAGTTAGGAAAGAATGGGCAGAGTTTGTGTGTGTTCATATGGAGTAGAGGAATTTTAGCATACTTAAACATTTTTATAAAATGTACAAATTTTGTTAGAATTAGACAAGTTTTTGTACAAAATTGGTTAGAATTAGCAAGTTTTTGTTGACGTCAACGTCCCTGTAAATTTGTTGAGGTTTTCATGTTGTTAAAAACCCAAGATCATGCTGAAACAAATTTGTTGAGGTTTTCATGTTGTGAAAAACCATAGTTTCTTCAAAAAGACGTTGCAGACACATAACAACGTCACATTTTTTAAAAAGTGACGTAAAAGGTTGTTCAAACGACGCTCTTGGTTCTATAGACGACGTTGTTTTCTTGATATTAGACGGCGAGAAGTAAGAGTTTTGGTCGTGGAAAATGGTTTGTACGTCGTTTTATGTGTAAAAATGGCCATGGTTTATAATTTAAACGACGTTTTGTTTTAAAATTAAGTCGTTTATAATAATTTAAAACGTCGTTAATTTATTAACGCCGACGTGGTTTGTGGGTTTTATTAATAATATTTTATTCCATTTAACTCAAATATTCATAATAAATTTAAAATAAATCCAAAAAATGCAACGTCAACTCCTATGAAGTCATTGTGATATTTTCTTCCCCCTTAAGCTTTAAAAAATTAAGTTTGAGTTATACAAATTTAAAATTACCACCAAAAAGAAAAATGTTATCATGAGTCACAACATCACTTATACTTTAATGGTTTAGGGTTTAGGGTTTAGGGGGATAAAGGTTTATTTTTGGGGTTTAGGGTTTATGGTTAATATATATTACGCCCTAAAACCATAAATCCTTTTCTATAATTATTTAAACATATATATATATAATTTAGGGTTTATATTTTATGGTTTAGGGTTTTGGGTATTGATTTCATATTTAACGACGGTTTTATTGTTTTCCGTCGATGATTTACGAAGAGCGCATTTCTAAACCGTGGTTTCTTTAAAATGACGTTGTACACACATAACAACGTCATATTTTTTAAAAACGCGACGTAAATGGTTGTTAAAACGACACTATTAGGTCGTGGGAAATGGTTTGTACGTCGTTTTATTTGTAAAAATGGCCATGGTTTGAACTCTAAACGACGTTTGTTGTTAAAATTAAGTCATTTATATTAGTTAAAACGTCGTTAATTTATTAACGACGACGTGGTTTGTGGGTTTTATTAATAATATTTTATTCTATTTAATTCGAAATATTCATAATAAATTTAAAATAAATCCAAAAAATGCAACGTCTACTCCTATGAATTCATTGCAATATTTTCTTCCCCCTTAAGCTTTAAAAAATTAAGTTTGAGTTATACAAATTTAAAATTACCACCAAAAATTAAAATGTTATCATGAGTCACAACTCACTTATACTTTAATGGTTTAGGGTTTAGGGTTTAGGGTTTATATAAATTTAGAAAAGGGATTAGGGTTTAGGGTTTTATGGATGAGATATTTTAGGCCATAAAACCCTAATCCCTTTTGAAAAATTATTTGTAAAAATAATATATATAATTTAGGTTTTATTTATTAGGGTTTAGGGCATATTTCTTTAGGTTGAACTTTTAACGACGGTAGTTTGGTTTTGAGTCGTAAGTATATTTACAACGACGGTATTTTTAAAATAAGCGTCATGTTTAGGGTGAACCTTTAACGACGATTATGTTGTCGTTTCCGTCGATGTTTTTTAAAAAGCGCGCTTTCTAAAAATTTCAGCTCGACCTAAAATTTTCAGATTTCGCTCTAACTCTTATACAAGTTGACCATAGTCTGTGTCCTAAAACATTTCGCTCCGCTCTCTCACTTCAACTCTAATTCAAAGTTGGTCTCTCCGTCGAATCCAAGTTGGCCAAGTTTACAACTCCGTCGAATCCAAGTTGGCCATAAGCTGTGAGCTCTGCCTACCTGTAAGTGCAAACCCTAATCTCATGCTTGTAAATTCATTGAATGATATTCAGTTCTGTGGTAAAGGGTTTTGTGATTTTTTAATGTTGTCGACGGTATGGGTTAATGGATTTAATGTTTAATGTTTTCATGAATCGGGTTTAGGGTTTAATCTTGTCGGATCTTTTAATACTCTCTGTTATTATGAATCGGGAATGGATTTAATGTTTTCATGCGTAGTATATGTTGGTTTCGTGCTTAGTATTAATGTATATGTTGTGTTCTTAATACCCTACATAAAAATTAATGTATATGTTATGTTCTGAATATATTCTGGGTTCTTGAAAATAAACTGGGATTTCGAAATCTTTTTTATGCATACGACGATGGTTTTTTGAACGAACCGTCGTCTATAAAAATATACCACAACGCTTGTTTTAACTACCGTCGTGGTTCAAGTTCGCTGGCGTCTGTTTCTTGCTAGCATTAGACGACGTTTTTTTAAAACCCGTCGTCTATATATGTGTAATACGTCTGTTGTTGTTTAAAAACCGTCGTCTGTATACTATATTATTTGCTATTAAAACCTTATATAATCTGCTATAGTGATAGTCATTGCTTGTCTTTTCACCTTATTATAGATAATAGGATATAGTGTCCAAGATGGATAAGTCATGGATGCACTCGGATAGAAGATCGAAGGCATATGTGTCTGCCGCGCAAATCTCACGGCCTGGGGTTCCGGGCCGAGGGGATCTGCGTTAACACGCGGTTTCCTGCTTTTGGACGGGGTGCGTTTGTGCGCGGGCGTGCCAGCACGGTCTACCGTGCGTCGAGATGTTTGAGGTGTTGGTAGTGTTTAGATGGTGCGCCTGTCTGAACTCGTCTTCTAATCAAACGATTGTAGCCGAGAGAGGAACTAGTCTCGGCTGTGAGGTTCACGGCCTGAACTACAAGGCCGTTGAATGGTGGTGTTTGGTGGATTTTGGGGCGGTGCTCCGGCGCGCCACTCGATGAGCGGCGGTCGTATGATATATGGGGTGAGTGAGCGAACAACAAAGGTGGTGCTCCGGCGCCTTGAAAATCAAGGGTCGTTTGATATATTGATGAATGGATTTTCCTTACAAACTAACACTACTCCTAGAAAAGCAAGTAAAGATATTGAAAGTGCATTACAGGAAAATATAAGTTGCTCCGTGGGAGGCTTTTGTTTGGTGTTTGAACCTTTTGAAAGTGGTCTTGAGTCTTGTATTTATAGGTAGAGCTCCTGGAGGGGTAATCGAGGCTGAAAATCTACATGGTGGAGCCTGATTACACCAAGTGGGTAGTCTAATCGACATTTGGGATCGTGAAGTATGGTGGTGTGACTCCATGAATCCCGGTGAATCTCGGCCGCCGCCCTGATCGTGGGTTCTGCGCTTCTGGCCGTGGAGACGCATTTATTGCTCTGATAGCCAATTACCTAATCTCTCAAGCTGCAAAGAGTTTTGTGAGAATGTTGGCGTCTAATCATTCTGATTTCTGTCACCAAATCCTGACTCCAATCACTTCCCACCTTCCCTCGCGCATTGAATGCTCATTCTTGGCCAGTGGGTTTGCTGCAATAAACAGAGACCTTGCTTCATTAAATGGAGCGTGGGACCCTGCTGTCACGTGACGATCTGACTTTAATGCCTTTGGCCGTGACCTCGCTCGATCTCGGCCTCGGCCTATAACCTTGGCCGAGATAACCATGCCTTGGTGATTTTCCTCATGTTTCTCTGGAAAGCCAAACACCCTGACAAAACGCTGTGTTTCAGCTTGAGGCCGAGAAGAGTTATTCCCTCGGCCAATTCACGGCCGTGATTTATTAGGCACAAACATTGCCCCCACATCCCTGGATTCTTCGGCCTCGGTATGAGTAGGGGCCGAATGGATTCCAAGGGATGGACCTTTAGCCTTCTGAGGTGACTGACAACTGGGGCATTAAATGCGCAATCCAGTCGGCACATTTAATGCCTCAGGCACGTCGTGTAGGCCATCATTGCCCAAAGCGTCGCTTCGTTTTGTCAGAGGAAACGACGGCCTCTGGGCTTTCGACACGTCATTACGCCTGTTTAGTGCTGACAAAACGTTACGTCTCTCGAGAGAGAGACATACCCTTTCGTTTCGAATTCTAGCGCCAATATAAAAACCCCAACTTTCCTGCTTCCTCCCTACGCTTTCAGAATTCTCAGACGCCCAAGCTTTGCCAAAACCTTCCTCTGCAAACCTTCAGTCTTAACAGAAAATTGTGTCTCCCGCTCGTGAGTTTTCTAGTCCTTCAGAACCCTGCGAACCTTCACCCCCTTCTGGATTTCCTTTCAGTGTCTCTCACGTTCACCTTCCTCTTCTGCATTTTCCCTTCTTCAGAACGCCCAGCTCACATCTGTTTTAATGGCCTCCAGTGCTTCTATCTCTGTCGAAGTCCGGTCCCAAACCTTTCAGACTGAGTTCGAGACCATTTGCCGAGATATCCAGGGCTCGATCCTTCCAAACATCCTTACACCCTGGGCCGATGATGATGGTGAACTTACCGATGCTTGTGTCCTCGGCCCCTCTATTGAGGGTGGAATGCCAGAAAGGCTCGTGGCCCTCCTGAAGAACAACCTGACAGATCACTCGGCCTTCGACGGGGGGGACTTCCAAGATTGGAACGTCATCAGGCCGCAGCAACAATGGCCCACCGTGATTTCAGACTGGGAGAAGTGGCTGCCGAGGATGGAGCACTTCTTCGGCCAACAATGGAAGGATCAAGGCATCTACCACTTGATCAAACTGTTTGAGCAGCCGTTGGTCATGGATCGGTCGCTCTTGGCCGCGGCCTTGTGCTTTTGGTCATCGGCCACCAATACCATGAATTTTCGGTTCGGCATGATGACGCCGACCGTTTTAGACATGGCCGCTCTGTTCGGCCTCTCTCCTCTCGGCGTGGAAGTAAACGCCGCCCTGGTTGCCCCTGAGGCGGCGGGGAGTTTTAAAATCATGTGGCCGACTCTCACGAGAGTTAGTGGAAACAAGGCGAAGAATATGCTTAATTACTCCAGTTTCTACAGCAACTTCGGCGTGGAAGACAGCCCTGAAGATGACGCCGTCACCCCCCCTGGTGAAGTTGAGCATGCCGCTTTTCTGCTGTACTGGCTGTGCAAGTTCGTCTTCTGTATTCAAGCGAACAAGGTCACCGTGGAGTTTGCTCATGTGGCCGATTACCTTGCACAGGGTGGCAGGCTGGCGCTCGGCCCCTATCTCCTCGGCCAACTCTACCGCACGCTTCATGACATCGTTACTGATGGAATGAAGCCGAAGCACGGCGGTCCACTGTGGGCTTTCCAATTCTGGCTGCAAGCCTACTTCCCCGAGCTGAGGACGACAACCAACATCAGCGACGCCGAGCCGCTGGCCAATGCATTTGCCCGCGCCCCCAAAAAGCACAATACCTCGGCCTTTTGTTACAAATTCTTCTATGGTTTGGCCGAGAGAACTGGCACGCAGTTCCGAGTCTGCCTGGCTCGGCCGTTCCCACTATTCCTGTCGCATGACCTCTCGGTCTTTCCTGATGTTGAGACCGAGAATGATTTGAAGGAGATCTGGGGCTCCTTCCTGGTCTCGCGCGACCTTCACTGTGGCATGTCCAAGGCCGGGGCCGAGGTTTACCTGCCAAACTTCGTGGTGCGACAGTTCGGTTTGATCCAAACGGCCCCACTTCTTCCTCTGTCAATCAACCGCCTCTCGTCCTGGAGGGCCAATGTCTCTCAACTGCACGGGGTGGCTAAAATCACCTTCCAGCTTCAACAGGCGCCGTAATGCATATGACGAGGATGGAAGGGTCTGGTACGAGGAGTGCATCTCGGCCAGGTTTATCCGGCCAGATGGGGAGGCCGCGAGAGCGGCCCTGAAGAATGCGGATTGGGACCCTCTTACCCCCAAAGGCACCAAAGTGAAGAAGGTATCAGCCGGACCCCCTCGGCCAAGTACCGCAGCCGTGGTCGCTCCTAGAGCAACGGTCCCTCCGTCGGCCGGAGCAACGGTCGCGGCTTTGACTACGGCTCCAGACTTGACTGCGGCCCCGGCTCTCATGGCGGCGCCTGTGGTGGGGCCGCGAAAGACGCTGGCCCAGAGGACCGTGCCGTCTTCCCCATCGGCTCGATCGGCCGCTGCCGCTGGTAAGCTTTGCATGATTTATATTTATATATTTATATATTTGCCGGTCTCTCAAAGCCACCTGGTCCTTGATTTTCTTATCGCCCTTTCTTTTTACAATCACAGCCCCGGGCCGTAAGAGGAGCCGAGAAGCGACAAGCGCTGGGGCCGCACCGGTGGAGGCCGCGCCAGCCAGAGTCACCGCGGTAGAGATGGCGGCAGTGGAGCGACCGAGGAAGAGGACCCTCTTCACTTCTCCGGAGGGCGGAAATGAGGAGGGAGTCCCTTCGGAGATTGTAAGGGAAGCTCCCCCTGTGGCCGTAAGCATTTCTCCCTTGCCTCCTTTTCCTTTTTGTTTTATCGAGGTCGCCCTCCTTCCCCTTTTTCGTATGTTGATAGTCTGGCTGTTTCCCAGGACGTGGTAATAGTCGAGGAGGAGGCCGCGGCTGAGGTGCCGCATGTAGAGGAGACGGCCGCCATTCAGATGGTGGTCGAGGAGTTGAGAGCCGCAGAGGTAGCGGTTGAAGAGGAAGCTACGGCCGAGAGGCCGGTCGAGGAAGCGGCAACCGCCGAGATCATGTTTGAAGAGGCGGACGCGGCCGAAACTGTGATTGAAGAGATGGCCGCTGATGAGGTGGTTGCAGAGGAGTTCGAAGAGGAGGCCATGGACGAGGGGGCTACCGAGGAGGTCGCCGAGGAGGTTGCCGAGGAGGCCACCGAAGAAGCCGCCGAAGAGTTTACCACAGGCGTGCCTGCTGAGCCGTCGCGGCCCGCTCCTCCTCGTCCGAGCGGTATTTCCTTCCGCCTGGTAAGAGTTCGCTTTTTCATATTTTAACTTTGTCGTTTTCCTCATGGAATTTCGCATGATGTTTTTGACTGAATTTTTTAGTTCCAGCCTCCCCAGCCGTCGTCGCCATCCTCGATGGTTGCTACGACCACGCCTCCTGCGCCGTCGTCTCAAGATTCGATCGTTGTTGCCGAGCCGTTAGTAACTGGGGCCGCGGTCGTGAGTGTACCGAGCCTCCTGCGGACTACTTCGGCGGCTAGAAATGATCTCTTGCTTGCTGTAAGTATTCAATCCCTCCTTCTTATTCCTTTATGTCCTAGCTCAACATTTCTCACCTAGACTCTTCCTTATACACAGGAGGCCACTTCCTCTGACGATCTTGACGATTTGTACGCCAAGCTTCATGAGGAAGGAGGTAGTTCGGCCTCAGCTCCCCTGGACGAGGATTCCACGACCATAATTGAACGGCTCCGGGAGTTCCTTCTTCTCGGAGTTCGAGAGATGACCGCTACCGGGGCGCTCATGGAGTTCAGGTCCTGCCTGGATACAGCTATGGCGATCGGTCTGCTGGACTCGGCTCAGTTGGATGAATTGCAAGCCCGTCTGGCCGAAGGCGAGGAGATGATTGGCCGGTACGCTGAAGCCGTGACAAGGATGGCCGAGGGAAGCTCGCTCGAACAAGACTTGGTGGGGATCAAAGAAAAGGTCGAACCTGCAATGGCCCGATTGAAAGAAAATGACCTCGTTGTTCAACGAGAAAATGAAGAGCTTGCGCAGGTTGAGGCCCAGATTGCCGAGCTCCAGGCCCGTCGAGCTCTTATTCTTCAGCGCCGAGATGGTGCGGTCGCGACCGGACGTGAACTGAAATCCTCGGCCAAGCAGATCCTCAAAGCCGCGACCGAGACGAAGAAGGCCCTGGCCGAACGTAAGCTGATCCGGGCGAGGTGGCAAACGGATATTGACGGCGGTGACATCGCTTGGAGGAGGATCACTTGCCTGGTCTGGGGAATGTTCAGCGAGGGGGCCTAGGCAGGCAAATAGCAGCCGTTTAACTTTCTCTTCTTTTTTTTTTTTTTTTTTCTTTTGGTGTGTAATAAATAACTATAAACTTTTAAATTTATCTACACATATTTCCCTTTTGGTGTAAATAATAACCCTTTTTATCTATATGTAAGGGCTATGTATACTTCCCCTTTTCTTCTTTTTGACTTTCTTATCGTAGGGCCTTGGTGCCATTTTCTTTTCAACTTGAGCCGAGTTGTGAACGTGGAGCTTCGAGGGTTTTGAATTTCCTAAGACTCCGCGCCTAATCTGCGAATAGTTTTTCTTTAGGCCCCGCCGTCTAGTACCCCGAAGGAGTTGGACTCTCAGCTCGGGTAGTTTATTAGTGCCCCGGTTGTTGACCAAACTATGCAGAGGAATGCCCACGGCCAAACTTTCCGGAGCCCGGTGAGCCCGCAAATCCTTAGGAAAGCCTTGGGGCAAGACCCTGCGCTCCCTTGGTAGGCACGGTCTCTCGCAACCTAGTGCCCCCAACTCTCTTTGTGTCAAACCGTCTTTCAAGATAAGCCGGATGTCTTTAGATTGATATCCTCGGCACGGCCTGCTTAGCCGCGCATTGTTTTGCGGCCATTCCTGCTGAGTTGTTTGAGCCGCGGGCTCGGTCTCTGCGACCGATCGGCTCCGTTTCAGGCCCCCGTATATTTGACTAGGGTGAACTTGATCCGCCGGCCCTCGGGACGTGGCTACCTGGTTCTGTTGATCTAAATCATGGTAGGAACTTTGGCGCATCTGGGTCGTTGTCGGACTGGCCGGGTCGTGTCTTTGCAATGGTAGTACAGTGGCCAAGTCTTCGAGATTATTTTGTGATAACGCTTTGGTCCCATTATTTTGGCCGGGTAGTGCTTGGTCGGCCAAAATATGGGTCGGGCCGAGACTCTGGACCGTGGATACCGCAGGCCTGCTCCGTCCTGAAGCTCTGGCTAACACGTGGAATGGGCCGCGCGTGGTTTTTACCGTATGAGCTAGTCCAGAATCCGTCCTCGTTGGCTGGCGCTGCCCCCGGCCATTGGTTGGTAGCGGAGAATGCTGGCCGTGGCCTGACACTTCGGTGCGGCCATAAACGCCGAGGCTGCCGTTTTCGCCGTGTGTTTTGCTCTCTCGGCCATTTCGTCCAGCTTCGGGAGACGCCGCGGGTGAGGTTGTCGGCATCTCTTCTTGAAAAAATGTTCGCAGCTCGGAGGAGAGTCTGTCCACTGCGGCCATGAAGGATGTCTCTATCCTGCAGGCCTGCTTGGACATCTGTTCTTCCATCGCTGCCTGTTTTTGTATGGACTCGGCCAGGCGGTCCGTCGTTGTAGGAACGTTGGTTTCCATTACAAGTTTTGACAAGGGGTCCCACCGGGCGTGCCAAAAGTGTCTGCCGCGCAAATCTCACGGCCTGGGGTTCCGGGCCGAGGGGATCTGCGTTAACACGCGGTTTCCTGTTTTGGACGGGGTGCGTTTGTGCGCGGGCGTGCCAGCACGGTCTACCGTGCGTCGAGATGTTTGAGGTGCATTTATTGCTCTAATAGCCACATTTATTGCTCTGATAGCCAATTACCTAATCTCTCAAGCTGCAAAGAGTTTTGTGAGAATGTTGGCGTCTAATCATTCTGATTTCTGTCACCAAATCCTGACTCCAATCACTTCCCACCTTCCCTCGCGCATTGAATGCTCATTCTTGGCCAGTGGGTTTGCTGCAATAAACAGAGACCTTGCTTCATTAAATGGAGCGTGGGACCCTGCTGTCACGTGACGATCTGACTTTAATGCCTTTGGCCGTGACCTCGCTCAATCTCGGCCTCGGCCTATAACCTTGGCCGAGATAACCAGGCCTTGGTGATTTTCCTCATGTTTCTCTGCAAAGCCAAACACCCTGACAAAACGCTGTGTTTCAGCTTGAGGCCGAGAAGAGTTATTCCCTCGGCCAATTCACGGCCGTGATTTATTAGGCACAAACAATATGAGTTAGGGGTGGAAGCATTTTTGCAATTTTCTGTGGAAAATCTTCTAACTACAACGCATATCCGTTGTCCATGTGTTAAATGTGCGAATTTGAAATTGTTTGGGGTTGGAATTATAAGGGATCACTTATACTTTAATGGAGTTGACCAAAGCTATAAGAATTGGACATTTCATGGAGAACCTTGGGAACCAATTGCAACTAGTAATGCTAGTAGAAATGTTGAAGAAGATGATGACCATAGTAGGTACAGTTTTGTGTCTGAAGAAATAGAGATGGATGATAATGATTTTGGTGATTTTGGATCTGATCCTTATGAGTTTGCTAATGTGATTGGGGATGGAGATCAACCATTGTACCCTGGTTGTAGAAAGTACACCAAGTTATCGGCATTAGTGAAGTTGTATAATTTGAAGGCAAAACATGGGATGAGTGATGTATGTTTTACAGAATTATTGATACTTCAGGGCGAGTTGCTTCCAGAAGGAAATACAATACCGGCCTCTATGTATGAGGCAAAAAAGACTCTGTGTGCATTGGGGCTGAGTTATGAGAAAATCCACGCATGCCCCAATGATTGCATCTTGTATAGGAAGGAGTATGAAGATTCAACTAATTGTCCTACTTGTGGTATCTCAAGGTGGAAGGAAACCAAAGATGGATTCTTGAAAGAGGGTGTGGCAGCGAAGGTGTTGTGGTATTTTCCTCCAATTCCAAGGTTTAAAAGGATGTTTCAATCACATGAGACAGCTAAGAATTTGACTTGGCATGCTGCTAGAAAATCAATTGATGGTCAGATGTCTCATCCGGCGGATTCCCCGTCTTGGAAACTTGTTGATGATAAATGGCCCGAGTTTGGTAATGAGCCGAGAAACTTGAGATTGGCTCTTTCATCTGATGGATTCAATCCCCACAGTTCTCTAAGTAGCAGATATAGTTGCTGGCCAGTTATCTTAGTTACATATAATCTCCCACCATGGCTGTGCATGAAACGAAAGTTCATGATGTTGACTTTATTGATTTCCGGTCCTAAACAACCCGGAAATGATATAGACGTCTACTTGGAGCCTTTGATTGATGATTTAAAATCTTTGTGGGATGGGATTAGAGGAGTGTATGATGCACACATAGGAGAATATTTTACACTCAGAGCTGCATTACTGTGGACCATTAATGATTTTCCCGCCTATGGAAACTTATCTGGTTGTGTTGTTAAAGGATATAAAGCTTGTCCAATATGCGGCGATGATACACCTAGTCACAGGTTGAAAAATGGCCACAAAATTTGTTACATTGGGCATAGAAAATGGTTACCAATTAATCATCCATATAGGAGGCAACGTGCAGCTTTTAATGGGAAACTTGAATATGGCACGGCTCTGGAGCCATTAACGGGAGAAGAAGTGCTGCAAATGGTTGAAGATATTAATTACATATGGGGATCGAAAAAAGGGGGAGGTGGAGGTGAAAATGATGGTGACAAAGTTTGTTGGAAGAAGAAGTCAAAATTCTTTGATCTTGAGTATTGGAAATACCTTCCAGTGAGGCATGTCCTCGATGTTATGCACATTGAGAAGAATATTTGTGATAGTATCATTGGTACATTGCTGGAGATCCCTGGAAAAAATAAAGATGGGATTGCTGCTCGGTTAGATTTATTGAACATGGGGGTCAAAACTGATTTGCAACCCGAGTATGGAGAAAGAAGTACTCGTTTGCCTCCAGGGCCTTGGAATTTGTCAAGAGCAGAGAAGAGAACGGTTTGCAATTCTTTCTATGGTATGAAGGTCCCTGAAGGTTATTCTTCAAATATAAAAAATCTTGTATCTTTACAAGATTCAAGACTTCTTGGCCTTAAATCACATGATTGTCATACCTTAATGCAACAATTGCTCCCTGTGGCAATTCGTTCTGTTTTGGAGAAGCCTGCAAGGTATGCAATAACTCGTTTGTGCTTCTTCTTCAATGCTATATGTGCAAAGACGGTTGATGTTTCCAAGCTAGATAAGTTGGAAGAAGATGTAGTAGTTACTTTGTGTTTGCTTGAAAAATACTTTCCACCTTCATTCTTCGATATCATGGTTCATCTAGTAGTACATCTTGTCAGAGAAGTTCGTCTATGTGGGCCAGTTTATTTTAGATGGATGTATCCGTTTGAAAGATATATGAAAGTTCTAAAGGGGTATGTTCAGAACCGTACTCATCCCGAAGGTTGCATTGCGGAGCGTTATATAGCTGAAGAAGCTGTAGAATTTTGCACTGAACATTTATCTGATATTAGTACAATTGGAGTGCCATCAAGTCAGAAGATAGGAGTTTCAAAGCCATTATCAGGTTGCACAGTGAGCTTAGTTGATCGGGACCTGTTGAACCAAGCACATCTATATGTCTTGGAGAATACGGAGGAAGTTCTACCTTATATCGAGTATGAGTTTTATTCCTTAAGTTTCCATTTTAAATTATTCCTTATGTTTATCTTATATGTTTGGGATCGTAATGCTTGAATTTTTCGTGTCATGTAGGGAACATATGATCCACATCAAGGCCGCTTATCCAAAATTTAGAAAGAGAACAAAGTGGCTGCAAGATAAGCACAATAGCACTTTTATTCAATGGCTACACTTCAAGGTATATGTTATTCAATATTGGACTTTTAATTTTCTTCTTTCTATGTTAGATTGAATTAAGATATGATTAATTTGCAGGTTCAAAGTGAACTTGATGAGGGAGGCAATCATGGGATATCAGAAAATTTAAGGTGACTAGCAGCTAGTCCAAACATGGCAGTGCCATTATATAGGAGCTATCTTATTAAAGGTGTTAAATTTAACATCAAGGCACAAGATGATGTGCGGACAGTTCAAAATAGTGGAGTTTATTTACTTGCACATACCATGCAAGTTGCTAGTGCCAAGGATAAAAACCCAATTCTCTCAAATATGGGTTTTTATGGTGTCATTCAAGAAATTTGGGACCTTGACTACCAAAAGTTTACAATCCCAGTCTTTAGGTGTGATTGGATAGATAGTACTTCTGGCCTTGTAGTCGACGAACTTGGATTTACCCTTGTAGATTTGAGTAAAATTGGACATAGGAATGACCAATTTGTTTTGGCTTCTCAAGTCAAACAAGTATTTTTTGTTGACGACCCGATGCATCATGGTTGGTCGGTAGTGTTATCAGCGCCTAATAGAGAATATAATGATGATGTTATTGGTGATGATGTCTTAGGTGATGTGAGAATTAAGTGTGAGCCATTTACTAGAGGGATGCCAAATGTTGACACATTTGATGAACTAGTGGGTGAGTTTGGGAGTCAAAATATTCGAGATGGGTGTGAAGATATATGGATTGAATGATGCTCTTGTAATTTATGAAATTATTTATGCCATAAACAGCACTACTGTATGACATTAATTTTGTAATAAATTGTAATGTGTTTTCTTCACTTTCATTATGCAGGTTTTGGACACAAAACAATCAGTACATAAAATACTGGTTTAGTATTATAAAACGACGGTCCTTATAAAACTGTGAAAAACAGACGTCTGTTGTCATAAAATTGTCAATAAAAAAAGACGTTTTGGATCATTCAACGACGGCATTGAGTTTACCGACGTCTAAAAGCGAACTAAAAGTGAAAAAAAGACGACGTTGTTAACGATATCACGTCGGAGAAGGATAAAGAGCCGACATGTAATTACAAATAACACGGCTTCAGTACAATAATACCGACGTCTAAAAGGACAGATATCGAACCTGAACGTTAGAAAAGACGACGTCTTGGATGGATTAGACGACTATTATTTTACTAAAGACGACGTATAAATAGAGAAACACGGCTGTCTTTTACATTATCACGACGTTGTATATCACATACTACGTCGTTTGTAGAAATAAATATGTCGTAAGTCATGAGCCTAACATATTTTCCACGTCGGTTATGAAAATATATACGACGTAGTATACATTAATAACGTCATATTTTATTCATTTAAAAACGTAGTATATATATACACACGACTGTGTTTGTATAAAATAGGTCGTCTGTGTTTGTAAAGGACGTTGTTTGGTACAACAACGACGGTGATTTGCCCCTAACCGCTATTTCCACGTCAATATTAATGGAAGAAACGAAGTGGCAATACTATTGCACGACGGTTATATAAATATATTGGACGTCGTATGAATTAATAACGTCATATTTTATTTATTTAAAGACGTATTGTATTATTTTAAACGACGGTATTTGTATAAAATAGGTCGTCTATTCTACTCTCAGGACAATTTTTGGTTCAGTTTTAGTGTACAGACGTCGGTTTTTCTTTGTAAATGACGTTGTTTGTTAGAACAACGACGGTGATTTACCCTAACCGCTATTTCCACGTCAATATTAATGGAAAAAACGAAGTGGCAATACAATTGCACGACGATTATATAAATATATTGGACGTCGTATATTTTAATAACGTCATATTTTATTTATTTAAAGACGTATTGTATTATTTTACACGACGGCTGTTATATACAATAGGTCGTCTATTCTTCTCCCAGGACAATTTTTTGTTTCATTTTTAGTGTACAGACGTCGGTTTGTCTTTGGAAGAGACGTTGTTTGTTACAACAACGACGGTGATTTACCCTAAACGCTATTTCCACGTCAATATTAATGGAAAAAACGAAGTGGCAATACTATTGGACGACGGTTATATAAATATATTGGACGTCGTATAATTTAATAACGTCATATTTTATTTGTTTAAAGACGTATTGTATTCTTTTACACGACGGATGTTGTATAAAATAGGTCATCTATTCTTCTCCAGGACAATTTTTTGGTTCATTTTTCAGTATACAGACGTCGGTTGTTTTTTGTTAATGACGTGGTTTGTAATACCAACGACGGTGATTTCGCGTCGTGGTTTTACTTTGCAAAAGACGTCGCTCGATTTTACGACGGTTTGAAAACCAAATTCACGACGGTGAATTCCCGTCGTCTTTTGCCTTTTTTGTAGTAGTGGTGGTTAGTGAACTCTATTGTATAATTCAGATTTTCACTTCCCCTAGGCCTATAAATAGGGAAGTTCTCTAAGCTTGTAAACACACCCCAAGGGGGGGAGCTCTCAAGCACTTCTCTAAAGCTCCCTTCCCTTCTCTCCCTCAAATTCCCTTAGTTTCCCTTTGTAGTTCTCAATTGTTGTAATAAGATCATTCTACTAAATTCTCTTCTTCTAAATTCTCCAAACACTTCTCTATTCTCTTTCAAAGTTCTCCATGCTCTAAAACATTTCCCAAATACAATTCCCACTCTCTTCCAAAACTCTCAAAGTTCCCAAACACTTCTCCCATTCCTTCATCAAATTCTCTAAACTTCTCAAACACTTTCCCCTCCCTTCCCTAAGTTCTCAAATTCTCCAAGTTCACAAAATCCTCAAGCTTCCCAAACACCTTCCTTTCTCTTCCAAACTCTCTTGTTCTTAAACACTCTCTTCCAAACTCTCTAAAGCTCTCAAACACCTTTTCATTTCTTCACCAAATTCTCTAAGTTCTCAAACGCTTCCCAAACACCTTTCTCTTCTCCAAGTTCTCAAATACTTTCTTCTCCCTTCTCAAAGTTCTCAAACACTTCCTTTCTTCCTCAAAGTTCTCTTAGTTTCCTTAATGTTTTCTTAGTTGTAATTTATTTTTCTTGTAATGTACATTCTTTCTTCTTGTTTTGTTTCTTTTGTTTTCATTTTTGTTTTGTGTAGGAAAATTGAATTGGATCATTCAATCACCAATCCCTGTGGAATCGACCTCGCACTTACATATGCTATACTACTGAACGGCTCGTGCACTTGCGAGTATCACAAGTTGAGGATGCAGCTGAATCCATTTTGGTGCAGCTGAATCTACGCAACATGTGCCTTTGTTCAGCAGTCACAACTCGTCTGCAAAGCCACGAACAGTCAAGCGCGGAGCTAACTCAATGTTGCAAGTTGTAGCCAAGAGAGGTAAAGAGTCGTCTGCTCAAGCAAGAAGTCCTTCAGTTGAGCAAACTACCGATCCGGGAGTCTGTCTGCCGCGCAAATCTCACGGCCTGGAGTTCCGGGCCGAGGGGACGTGCGTTAACACGCGGTTTCCTGCTTTTGGACGGGGTGCGTTTGTGCGCGGGCGTGCCAGCACGGTCTACCGTGCGTCGAGATGTTTGAGATGTTTGATAGTGTTTAGATGGTGCGCCCGTCTGAACTCGTCTTCTAATCAAACGATTGTAGCCGAGAGAGGAACTAGTCTCGGCTGTAAGGTTCACAGCCTGAACTACAAGGCCGTTGAGTGGTGGTGTTTGGTGGGTTTTGGGGCGGTGCTCCGGCGCGCCACTCGATGAGCGGCGGTCGTATGATATATGGGGTGAGTGAGCGAACAACAAGGATGGTGCTCCGGCGCCTTGAAAATCAAGGGTCGTTTGATATATTGATGAATGGATTTTCCTTACAAACTAACACTACTCCTAGGAAAGCAAGTAAAGATATTGAAAGTGCATTACAGGAAAATATAAGTTGCTCCGTGGGAGGCTTTTGTTTGGTGTTTGAACCATTTGAAAGTGGTCCTGAGTCTTGTATTTATAGGTAGAGCTCCTGGAGGGATAATCGAGGCTGAAAATCTGCATGGTGGAGCCTGATTATACCAAGTGGGTAGTCCAATCGACATTTGGGATCGTGAAGTATGGTGGTGTGACTCCATGAATCCCGGTGAATCTCGGCCGCCGCCCTGATCGTGGGCTCTGCGCTTCTGGCCGTGGAGACGCATTTATTGCTCTGATAGCCAATTACCTAATCTCTCAAGCTGCAAAGAGCTTTGTGAGAATGTTGGTGTCTAATCACTCTGATCTCTGTCACCAAATCCTGACTCCAATCACTTCCCACCTTCCCTCGTGCATTAAATGCTCATTCTTGGCCAGTGGGTTTGCTGCAATAAACAGAGACCTTGCTTCATTAAATGGAGCGTGGGACCCTGCTGTCACGTGGTGATCTGACTTTAATGCCTTTGGCCGTGACCTTGCTCGATCTCGGCCTCGGCCTATAACCTTGGCCGAGATAACCATGCCTTGGCGATTTTCCCCTGGTTTCTCTGGAAAGCCAAACACCCTGACAAAACGCTGCGTTTCAGCTTGAGGCCGAGAAGAGTTATTCCCTCGGCCAATTCACGGCCGTGGTTTATTAGGCACAAACAGGGATGAGATTGATTCCAACCACACTAACATAGACAAGATGAAGTGTGAGTTATGGGTTGTATTAAAAGAGGAATTGTGGTGTTGGAATTCATCATGATGTTCCTCCCTCTTAGCCCTATAAATAGAGAAGCCTTCAAGCTTCAAAACACACCCCAAGGGGGGAGCTCTCAAACACTTCTCTAGAACTCCCTTCCCTTCTCTCCCTCAAATTCTCTTAGTTTCTCTTTCTAGTTTTCAATTGTTGTAATGAAATATTTGTGCTGAAATTCTCCTTAAGTTTTTCTTAGTTCCACTTTAGTTTTCATTGTTATGTTGTTTGTGCCTGATAAATCACGGCCACGAATTGGCCGAGGGAACCCCTCTTCTTGGCCTCGTCTTTCTCTCAAGAAGCTAAAACGCTGCGTTTCAAACAGGATGCTTGACTATCCTGAAAACTAAGGAAAATTGCCAAGGCACGATCTTCTCGGCCTCGATTACAGGCCGAGGCCGAGATCAGACATAGTCACCGCCAAAGGCATTAAAGTCAGACCACCACGTGATGACAGGGTCCCATGCTTCATTTAATGAAGTAGTGCCTGTCTAATGCAGCAAACCCACTGGCCAAGAATAAGCATTCAATGCATGAGGGAAGGTGGGAAGTGACTGAAGTCAGGATTTGGTGACAGGGATCAGAGTGATTAGACGCCAACATTCTCACAAAGCTCTTTGCAGCTTGAGAGATTAGGTGACCAGCCACCAGAGCAATAAATGCGTCTCCACGGCCAGAAGCGCAGAACCCACGATCAGGGCGGCGGCCGGGATTCACCGGGATTCATGGGGTCACACCACCATACTTCACGATCCCAAATGTCGATTTGACTGCCCACTTGCGTTAATCAGGCTCCACCATGCAGATTTTCAGCCTCGATTGCCCCTCCAAGAGCTCTGCCTATAAATACAAGACTCAGGACCACTTTCAAAGGGTTCAAACACCAAACAAAAGCCTCCCACGGAGCAACTTATATTTTCTTGTAATGCACCTTCAATATCTTTACTTGCTTTCCTAGGAGTAGTGTTAGTTTGTAAGAAGAATCCATTCATCAATATATCATACGACCCTTGTTCTTCAAGGCGCCGGAGCACCACCTCTGTTATTCGCTCACTCACCCCATATATCATACGACCGCCGCTCATTGAGCAGTGCGCCGGAGCACCGCCCTAAAACCCACCAACACCATCACTCAACGGCCTTGTAGTTCAGGCCGTGAACCTAACAGCCAAGACTAATTCCTCTCTCTGCTACAATCGTTTGATTAGAAGACGAGTCCAAACAGGCGCACCATCTAAACACTTTCAACCACTTCAAACATCTCGACGCACGGTAGACCGTGCTGGCACGGCCGCGCACAACCGCACCGCACCCAGAAGCAGGAAACCGCGTGTCAACGCATCTCCCCTCGGCCCGGAACTCCAGGACGTGAGATTTGCGCGGCAGACATATGTAAATTCTTTTCTTTAGTTTCAAGTTTGATTAGCTTCCAAGTTTCAATTATGGTTTTTGTTCTTATTCATTATGCTTATAAGTTAATATGCTAGTTTGAATGATTGATCACCATTTAGGCTTGCATGTTAGCTATCTTGGTTTGAATTAAGAGTAGACACCATGCTTTAATTCGAATTGAACTATGAATAGGAAGAGTATGTATGGACATTCGACAACAGGGATTAGATACATGCTTGGTTGTTTAAATTGTTCTTCTATGCTTAATGGGTTCCTAATGCTTAATTTTAGGTTAGACAACAAATGATCAAATTAGGGAATTAGGAACACAAGGTTAGGACCAAACACCATGGCTTAATCATACTTTAGCTAGAACCAATCCGTTAATCTAATTGAACTTGGGAACTTATTTTCTTGAGTTATTTCTTCTTCTTTTTTTTTTTTTTTTTCTTTTTCATTTCTATTTTGTGTAGGGGAAACAAATTGGATCATTCAATCACCAATCCTCATGGGATCGACCTCGCACTTACATATGTTATACTACCAAACGGCTCGTGCACTTGCGAGTATCACAAGTTGAGGATGCAGCTGAATCCATTTTGGTGCAGCTGAATCAAAGCAACAAGTTTTTGGCGCCGTTGCCGGGGATCGATAACATTGCTTGATTCTATTTGGTTTCCCTACTTTTTATTTATTTTTCTTTATAATGTTTAAAGTCTACCTAGTTCTCTATTGTTCATTCCTAATCCTTTTAATTCCATTTCAAGTTTGTGTGTTGGTTTTAGCAATTTATGACAGCTTAATAAAAATGGAGAGCGATGGCAACCTCAATCATAAGAATGGGAAGTGTGGAGCAGTGGGAGAAGTCGCGACCTCCAAGTGCATCCACGCTCGACCTAATCGCTTCAAGGGGGAGCATTTCAATCCTTTCTCTTCTTTGAATTCTGTTTATTTCTGTAATTATTTTTGCCTTTTGGTCCACGTTGAGTTCTTTGTTTCTTTTTCTTACGATAATATCTTTAAAAAATTTATAAAAAAAATTATTTTTCATATGAGCTAACTTTTGGTAACTCCAGCAAGCACTTCCGTTAATACAGTGTCTAGGAGTTCTTCAGGCGACACCTTCGGTGTCTAAGAAGTTTGGGTTTTAAGTGGGACCATTGTGACCCCTCCAACCTTCCCGGATCCCCTGGCTGTGTTTTCTGAGGCCCTTAACTGGTCATCTGTGAGTTGCTTGTATATTCGTGTGTTTTTAAATTAAGTTTTTTTTTTATTTTCTTTGTTTTCTTTTCTGTTGAGTCTTTGTTTTTGTTTTGTTAAGTTAGTTTATGTATTTATTTACATGGTATGGTTAGTTAGTTTTTTTTCTCTGAGTGTTAAAAACAAACTTTATTTCACTTCAAACATTGCATAAAAAAAAAAAATTTAAAAAAAAAACAAAAAAAAACAACTTCTTCTTCTTCATCTTCATCTTCATCTTCATCATCTTCATCCTCATCATCATGGCATGCCTCTATTTGCTCTTACTTGTAGAATCTGCAGCAGCTCTACATGGTCTTCATTTCTCTTTTGCAGCATTTCTACATGCTGGTTGGCACTGTAGAGCCGCTTCTGCAAGTCCGCCACCTGAGCCTTCAAGGAAGCTACTTCCTCAGTCAGCGCTACACACTCCTGTGTCCTGGCTAGTAGGCGCAAGCCTAGATTTGTGGCGGTGACCGCGTATTGCACAGTTAAAGTGTGGGACTCCTCCACTGCCACCTTGTCCGACCGCTGTGCCACATGCAGATGAACCGCCGGTGTGAGCCTTCTCACAGTCATGCCTTCCGGCAGTACATCTTGAATCGGCACCGCCTCAGAGAAATTTGAGGCCGAGCCATGATGATAAGAGGAATTTGGGAAGACAGTGTTTGGAGGAGCCCTTATCTGGGCATTCGGAGGTGCAAGGGACAATTCAAGGTTGAGATCATCAAGGTGAGTGCATGAGGATGCCATTGTTTTGTTTATGGATTTTTTGATGGTTTTCCTTGAGTTTGCAGGAAGAAATGCAGGGTATCATCCGCTTGCCGAGGTGTGGTTTAAATAGACATATGCTGATGAGGGAGTCAACACCATTTCGGATTTCCCGGGCATGCTCGACCTAATCGCTTCAAGGGGGAGCACCTTTACTTTCACTTTACTTTTCTTTTTTCCGTGTTTTCTGGTGTTTTATGTTTTTTGCCCGTTACTTTCATTTTCTAGTGCTTTGTATTTTTGCCTTTCCCTTTCGGCTATCAAAGGTCTTATTTTAGTTAGGGAAATGTATTTTCTTTTCCGTTTGTCGTTTTTGTTTTATTTTAGTTGGGAAGTGTGTTTTCTTTTTCTTTTTTTCTTTTTCTTTCTGCAACCTTACTCTTTTATTTCTGAAAAAAAAAAAAACAAAAACAACCAAAAGAAATAAATTAAAATAAAAACATCAATAATGCAGTAGAAATCATTTCTTCACAGTGCTCGTTGTCTCGACCATTGGAGCTTTGAGTTTGGCCCTCTGGCTGTCCTCTTCCGGGGCTTCACGCACAGCCTCTTGGGGCTCATCACTCGAGCTCCCAAAGATCGCACTCTTAGCTTGAGCGTAACTACTCTCGCAATCTGCTTGCTTGCGTTTACCCGGTCGGTCTAGGTCCTCCAGCTGCTTTCGCATGTCGCGAGAGTACAACTCTACCATTTTTGACAGGTTTTTATTCTCGTCCCGCAAAACTTCTAGCTGGTGTCGATTCACCTCCACTATCCTTGCCCTCTCCCTTTTCAAGCTTTTTATAGCAGTCTGACACTCTTCAACCATACTTCGCTCCGCCACCAACTGACCTTTCAGCACCTCTACCTTATGGGACTTCGCAAGTAGGCGATGACCCAAACTTGCGACACATACTGCACTCTGCACGCTCAGTGCCAGGGCATCACTCGCGACTCGATTGTCATCCCTTGTCCCGAACACACGTATATCTTTAGGAGTCACTAGATTTCTGCCCACTCCAATGGCAACATCGTTGTCCAGGAGTATTGAGTCAGTTACTGTCACAGGCCCTCGTGCGGAGGCAAAGTAGGGCACCCATACTGGTGCTGCTGCTTGGCCCCATGTCTGAGTCGGTGGAGCTAGGTTGAGATCCAACGAAAATGGGTAGGAATAGGCCATTTGATTTCTCACTCTCTTTTCTTCTTTCTTTCTTTTCTCTTTTGGGTGTTTCAGTTTGTGTTTTTCACCCTTTCTTCTTTTTTCTTCTTATAGACATAGTCTTTGACAAACCCTAGCCATTGCAGCGTCTGAGCATTTTCTGAATCTCCAGCATTCCTTGAGTCCCACAACCTTCTCGCTTTCCAACCATACCCAACTCATTTATCACGACGTGTCTTTTCTGAACGGACGTGTTCAGCAAAGTCGTCTTCGCGCATTTCCATGGTGCCCGTAATTTGCACTTGTGGAGTCTGCGGCGCCTCTACGCGTCGACACATGTCTCGCTCTGTCAGTTGGTCCCTTACACTGAACCGAGACATCTTGATCCATGTTCTTTAAAAAATTATAAAAAAAAAAAAAAAAAAAAAAAAAAATCCCGCTCTTTGTGTTGCTAATCACGCTTCGTTAGTTTGTTTTTGTAAAAAAAATAATAAATAAATAAAAGCCGGAAACGAAAAACAAATTGTGGGTCGGGTTTCACCTTTGTTTAGGTTTCAAAGTGGGTTAACTTTCTTTTGGGTTGGGCTTTCAATTGTTTGGGTTTTGGTTTGCGTAAGACTGTTTGTTTAGGGCTTTCTGTTTCGAGTGTTTTTACTGTTTCATTTCTTTTGTTTGTTTGTTTTGTAATTTTTATTTTGTAATTATTTTATTTTTGTAATTTAATTCTTGTGTGTTTTGTGATTTTTTTATTTGCTTTAATACCTTCATTTGTTATTTTTGACATTGCTTGTGCCTAAATTTTAAACATTGAGGACAATGTTCATTTCTAGGTTTGCGGGTATTGGAGTTTAGCATGTAAATTTGGGTTTTCCTTAATTTAATTTTTTTTTATTTGCTTGTTTTTATTTTTATTTTATTTTGTTTAAGTCTTGCTTTTGTTTTTATTTTATTTTGATTTTGATTTTATTCACTTTCCGAACACATTTGATGAGATTGTGATAAATGTTTGCATGACTTAAATGAAAATTGAATTTTATTTATTTATTAATTTTTTTTTTTTCCTTGTAAATTTTTATTTCAAAAAATAAATAAATAAATAAATTTGGCATCGTTCTAGCATGATATGTTTGAAACCTTCTTTGCACTTGCCATTTGTTTCATAATTTTCCAATTAAAGGATTTGCATGACCCAAAGAATTGTATCAAGCATAAATTAGACTTATATAACCATATAATATGAGCTTTTGAGCCTTGTGCTTCATTTCATGAGTGTTATACACATACTCTTATTTTCTTGTCATCAAAGTTGTTGTTTGATCTCATTATTCATTGATTTGGTTGAACACTTAAAAGTCATTCATTCTTATGCAATTTGATTTCATGACATTTAAGAAATGATATTAAGGCCCTCTTTGGATCGTTTGTGCCTTTCAAGCTAACCTTATGCATGCTTAAGCATGATTTTCCATTGTTAACCATTTTGAGCCTACAAGTAAACCTTTTCTTTCATTTTACCAATTATATTTCCTCGCCTTAGCCCGAAAAACAAATATTTACCTTTCTAAGGAACTCATGAACTCTAATTCGGATGTGTTTTTCACGCTAAGTTTGGGAAGGGATATTACATAAAAAAAATTAAAATAAAAAAAAAACTTCACTCAATTGGTGAAAGAAAAGAGAAAAGTTGTGATTATGTGGTGGTTGATTGAAAATTCATTTTTGGGCCTTCAAAAATAATTGTTGTTTGGAAAGGAGTGTAAACCATTGTAAATGAAGGTATAAGGAGTTTGGATCATGTAAAAGAAAAAATCTAATCGTGATGATTCGAAGTCTTGTAAACTATTATTTTATGCTCTTACATTTTGAGTTCCTTGGACTTTGTATTATCCATACCTTTCATTTCTCACTCACCTTACACCCTTGGCCCCATTACAACCTATAATAAAGACCTAATTGATCTTAAATGTCATATGGTTGAATTGCATGCATTTTCTTACTTTTAAGTGTTTGGCATCCTTCTTGAGATCATATTAATGCAAGTTCTTCATCTTCCTATTTTGAGTTAAGTCCCTTATGGTTTAACTCTAATCTCATGTTTATAACTGAGTGATGCATTGTAGCCCTCTTCTGAGTGATTCATTTGTGAGAGGACAACTTTGGTGAGATTTGAAGTTGCATTTGTGTTTGGTATGATTTTTGAAATTGTGTGAAAACTAAGATTGGGGAATTTGTTGCATTTGGCTATCACACTACTACACTTTGAGCATGTTGTGTTTTGAACTTTGCCGCCTTGTAAATAATGTCTAAAATTGAGTTTTTATTGTTAAAACTTTTGAATCATGTGCATAAGTCATTTCTCTTCAGAAAATGTTCGGAACGATTGTTTTGAGTTTTTATTTATTTATTTATATTTTTATTTTTGTTTTGTTTTTGTAATTATTTTTGTTTTGGTTTTTGTTTTTTCTTTTATTTTGCTTAAGGACTAACAAATCTAATAAGTTTTCTAACTACTTTGTTTTGTAGAATTAGTCAAGCGTTTGTGGGTATCGTTTCTGTTAAACCCTCAGGAGACACAACTCCTCCTACTAGGGATGCCTAGAGGTTTAAAGGCTTGTTGCATGTGCTCAATGCAATCGAGTTACCTGCGGAAGTGGTTTAGTTAACTTCTTGTTTTGTTTTTAACTTTGTTTTGTGTTGTTTTGCTCGAGGACTAGCAAAATCTAGGTTTGGGGGTATTTGATCGGTTCATAATTGTATATTATTTCGTACCCTTCTAGCTTATGATTTGGTTATGTTTTTGAGTTAAACTTGTGCCTTTAATCCTTTTTGTGTTTATCTTTCAATTCATTGAGCTTTAGGTAACAATGATGGCTTTGGATAGGAAATGATGCAATTCATGCATGTTAAGGCCTGATTTGGGTGAATGGAAGAAGAGCTTAAAGACAAACTAATTTTGGCTACAGCCCCTTGCCAGCCCAGTTTCGTAGGTCAAGTTCGTGGCCTTGGATCAGCATGCTCTGGGGCTCGGATGAGGTGAAGATCTTCATGAAACTTGTTCCAATGGGTGTCTATTATGACATATCCAAATTTGAGCCACATTGGATACATATTGAAACCTCAGGCCTTCCTACACCAAGCCTAGTTCAGAAGAATCGTTTTTTCCAGCAATCAAAAGACAACCCACATGGGTTGGCAGCAAAAGGCAGCCACAATTGAACACCTTTGAATTCCCATGTGAAGAAAGCTTGAGGTGCAGCAAAAGAAGTATGGGATGAGATTGATTCCAACCACACTAACATAGACAAGATGAAGTGTGAGTTATGGGTTGTATTAAAAGAGGAATTGTGGTGTTGGAATTCATCATGATGTTCCTCCCTCTTAGCCCTATAAATAGAGAAGCCTTCAAGCTTCAAAACACACCCCAAGGGGGGAGCTCTCAAACACTTCTCTAGAGCTCCCTTCCCTTCTCTCCCTCAAATTCTCTTAGTTTCTCTTTCTAGTTTTCAATTGTTGTAATGAAATATTTGTGCTGAAATTCTCCTTAAGTTTTTCTTAGTTCCACTTTACTTTTCATTGTTATGTAAATTCTTTTCTTTAGTTTCAAGTTTGATTAGCTTCCAAGTTTCAATTATGGTTTTTGTTCTTATTCATTATGCTTATAAGTTAATATGCTAGTTTGAATGATTGATCACCATTTAGGCTTGCATGTTAGCTATCTTGGTTTGAATTAAGAGTAGACACCATGCTTTAATTCGAATTGAACTATGAATAGGAAGAGTATGTATGGACATTCGACAACAGGGATTAGATACATGCTTGGTTGTTTAAATTGTTCTTCTATGCTTAATGGGTTCCTAATGCTTAATTTTAGGTTAGACAACAAATGATCAAATTAGGGAATTAGGAACACAAGGTTAGGACCAAACACCATGGCTTAATCATACTTTAGCTAGAATCAATCCGTTAATCTAATTGAACTTGGGAACTTATTTGCTTGAGTTATTTCTTTTTTTTTCTTTTTTTATTTATTTTCTTTTTCATTTCTATTTTGTGTAGGGGAAACAAATTGGATCATTCAATCACCAATCCTCGTGGGATCGACCTCGCACTTACATATGCTATACTACCAAACGGCTCGTGCACTTGCGAGTATCACAAGTTGAGGATGCAGCTGAATCCATTTTGATGCAGCTGAATCAAAGCAGGCTGAATGCCTCAGTGAGGTTCTTGACGTGGTCTGCTCGCTTAGGGGCTTTAACCAGCATGTCGTCCACGTAGACTTCCATGGTTTTGCCGATTTGCTCCTTGAAAATTTTATTCACGAGCCTTTGGTAGGTTGCTCCGGCGTTCTTCAGCCTAAAGGGCAGGACCTTGTAGCAATAGGTCCCCCTCTCTCTGATGAAAGAGGACTTTGCCTTGTCATCCTCGTGCATCAGGATTTGGTTATAGCCGGAGTAGGCGTCCATGAAGCTGAGCAGCTGATTGCCTGAAGTTGAATCCACGAGCTGGTCTATTCTCGGCAATGGGAAGTTGTCTTTAGGGCAAGCTTTGTTGAGGTCGGTGTAATCAATGCAAACTCTCCATTTGCCCTTTTCTTGTTTCGCCACCAGTACAACATTGGCCAACCATTATGAGTAGGAGACCTCTTCAATGAAGCCGGCAGCTAGAAGCTTATCGATCTCAACTTCAATGATGGCAACTCGCTCGGGAGCGAAGTTGTGTCTCTTCTGCACCACTAGTTTGCTGGCAGGGTTGACATGGAGTCGGTGGCAGATGATGTTCGGGTCGATGCCAGACATGTCAAATGGCGACCACGCGAACATGTCTTTGTTCTTCTGGAGGAAGGTGGTCAGCTTCACCTTCTCGTCTAGGCTGGTCAGGATCGAGAGGTACTAACTCAACGTCTTCATCAGGCTTCCAACCTTCTTCAAGGGAGCCTTCCGGGCGGATTCCCTCGTCTCGATCCTTCTCGTCTGGATTCTGGCGCGAGCCGATCTGCACTTCTTTATCTGGCGGGCCAGGATCAGGGGGTACTAACTCAACGTCATCCAACTCAACGTCATCCTTAGGCTTCCAACCCTTTCAGGGAGTCTTCTGGGCAGATTCCCTCGCCTTGACCCTGGCTCCTTAATTGCTATTTTGAGGTATCAACTCCTCTCTTGTTCGGGCTTGCTTGTCTGCTAGGAGTGTGTCTTGCCACGTTGATCGGTGCATATTTATATATCATTTTGTACCCTTCTAACTTATGATTTGATTATGTTTTTGAGTTAAACTTGTGCTTTTAATAAATTTTGTGTTTGTTTCAGTGTAATAAGCCTGAGACTCATTAAATGCATTTTGGAGACAAGTTAGCTCAAAACGGTGTCAGCTGATCAGTCAACTTCACGAATTGGACTGTACTTGGTCAGGTTAAACCAGATGCTAAGCCCTATATCATTTGAAAGATGTGGAAGTCTAGTTTCTAGAGAATTTTACGGTTCATGATTCCGAGTCTCCTAGAGAAAGTTATGCAAGTTTTGACAGCTTAAGGTCAAATTCGGCAGCATCTGCGTTACTGGGCCAAAAATGACATTTGAAGGTCTTTCCGATTTTTTCTTGAGTTGGGCTGCATATTCTTGGAAAGATAATTCCAAGGGTTTGAAGATTCAGATTTTTCCAGATTTTGTAGGAGGGAAGATCAAGCTCAAAACAAGCCCACAAGCTGACTGCAATGCATTGTCAATTCCAGTCTATTTTCGGCAGTCAACTTGCAAGGCCTAAAACGTACACTTGTACTACTCAGATGGGAATACATTAATCATAAACGTTGTTCCAATGGGTGTCTATTATGACATATCTAAATTTGAGCCCCATTGGATACATATTGAAACCTCAGGCCTTCCTACACCAAGCCTGGTTCAGAAGAATCGTTTTTTCCAGCAACCAAAAGAAAACCCACATGGGTTGGCAGCAAAAGGCAGCCACAATTGAACACCTTTGAAATCCCATGTGAAGAAAGCTTGAGGTGCAGCAAAAGAAGTATGGGATGGAATTGATTCCAACCACACTAACATAGACAAGATGAAGTGGAAGTTATGGATTGTATTAAAAGAGGAATGGTGGTGTTGGAATTCATCATGATGTTCCTCCCTCTTAGCCCTATAAATAGAGAAGTCTTCAAGCTTCATAAAACATCCCCAAAGGAGGGAGCTCTCAAACACTTCTTTAGAGCTCCCCTCCCTTCTCTCCCTCAAATTCTCTTAGTTTCTCTTTCTAGTTTTCAATTGTTGTAATGAAATCTTTGTGCTGAAATTCTCCTTAAGTTTTCTTAGTTCCACTTTACTTTTCATTGTTATGTAAATTCTTTTCTTTAATTTCAAGTTTGATTAGTTTCCAAGTTTCAATTATGGTTTTTGTTCTTATTCATTATGCTTATAAGTTAATATGCTAGTTTGAATGATTGATCACCATTTAGGCTTGCATGTTAGGTATCTTGGTTTGAATTAAGAGTAGACACCATGCTTTAATTCGAATTGAACTATGAATAGGAAGAGTATGTATGGACATTTGACAACAGGGATTAGATACATACTTGGTTGTTTAAAATGTTCTTCTATGCTTAATCGATTCCTAATGCTTAGTTTAGGTTAGACAACAGATGATCAAATTAGGGAATTAGGAATACAAGGTTAGGACCAAACACCATGGCTTAATCATACTTTAGCTAGAATCAATCCGTTAATCTAACTGAACTTGGGAACTTATCTGCTTGAGTTATTTTCTTTTCTTTCTTTCTTGTTTTATTTATTTTCTTTCTTGTTTTTCTGTTTTGTGTAGGAAAACTAAATTGGATTATTCAATCACCAATCCCTGTGGAATTGACCTCGCACTTACATATGCTATACTACCGAACGGCTCGTGCACTTACGAGTATCACAAGTTAAGGATGCAGCTGAATCTATTTTGGTGCAGCTGAATCGACGCAACAGACGTCAGTAGCCTGCATTACTGGTGTGAACTACAATTGCTTGCTCTTCTTGAGTCCTTGGGCTGTGCATCTCCTCGCCCTGGCCTGGTCACTGTTGATCTACCCGATCCCGCCCCCAGGGATAGGGTAGCGGATCTTCTGGTGTAGAGCAGATGTGATGGCTTCGATCTTGTTGATCCATGGTCGGCCCAAGGTTCCGTTGTAGGGAGAGACCTCGTCGATGACCATGAAGGTTTGCGAGCAGACCACTGGGGGTGAAGTGGACGTCTAGGTCAATTGTTCCAACAATGATTGACGTGGCCCCATTGAAGCCGATGAGTGATCTGGCAAGTTTGCTGATCTTAGGTTCCAATCTCATCTGTTGGATGACAAATAGTTGCAGGATATTGGCTGCGCTACCCTCATCCACGTGAACTCGCTCGATCACAGCTTGTTCGATTTGGATGCAGATTACTAAGGCATCATTATGCGGGAGATCAAGCCCGATCAAGTCCTTCTTCTGAAAGCCGATGATGGGTGTATCTGCAATGACTGGTACGCCCGTTGTGACTTGGGAAATGTAAGTCGCCTGCGCGATCTTTCTCTTGCGCTCCTTGGTGGTCAGCCCAGACTCCTGGGAATCAGCTAGAATGGTGTTGATCCGTATGACCTTTT